>LPNX011130792.1:121311-140224 GCA_001517045.1 Pseudotsuga menziesii
ATTTTATTATATAAATTATGTTAATTTGTTATATATTAGATTTTTTTAGTAATTATCATATAAATTGTTTATTTTTATAAATGGAGTAGTCTATGGAGTCGACGATTTGGCCCGGAAGTCGGTCATAGTCGCCATTTCTCGGCCAAATCATGGACTCCAACCGGTACCAAAATTCGATCAATACTCTCCAAGACGACAACCGGTGACAACCACAGATGAGGGACCTACATCCCCTCGAGAACCAGCCATTCGAATGTGCCTCCTGCACGAAGAATTTCCAAATGCATCCAATGCATGGCCAAAAAAAATGTCAACTTTGGATCTATGGGTTGAAGGTATCGTTCAACCCCTACTCTAGCTACAATGACATCTACAACAAGTAAACCTCCTTGCAAAGTTTAATCACTTATTCTAATGTCTGCTTTAGTTTTCCTTTGGGGTGTGTGAGGAATGTCCATGTGCAAAAACCAGTGACCTTTGCAAATAGTGGCATTGTAGGAGGGTGCTCATGCTTTTCCCGGGCTAAAAGCTCAAAATGCATATGGTTATGAGCACATAGGCTAGAGATGGTGATAATTGCGAATGTAAAGTGGAAGCAGTAACTCCGGTAGAATTGAGACCTGTAAAAATCCATAACAACTAGTTATTGATTGGAGTGATGAACATGATTGGAGCGACAAGAACCATACCTTTGAAGCGCTCCAACTAGTCACTGCAAGATCATGAACCAGCTTATCGTTTGCAAAAATAGGGTATCGAGTGCACAAACAGGGGGCAGGGGTCGAATGATACCTTCAACACACATATCCAAATTTGACGTGTTTTTTTGGCCATGCATTGGATGCATTTGGTAAGTCTACATGGAGGAAGCGCATCCGAATGGTCGAATCTCGAGGGGATGTAGGGTTATGATGCTTCTAGCTAGGTATGGATATGGTGCTACTCATTCTAGTTACTAATTCATAATTGACGTGGGAACCTAATTTTCCTTTGGAATGCACTTAACTGGGTTTTCTTCAATGATGCACTAAGGATAAAGATGGTCAAGAGAAAATTCGTACAATTGCTTTGTTGGATCTCTGAAGACCGAGGTGCATGGCACCAATATTACTAATACAAGGTAGACAATTTACAAAATTTACACTTCACTGTCAAATTTGCAATTTTCCATGACACAATTAAAAATGGCTAACATAAATGACTAATTCATATTGGTCTAGCTAGTCATTTTTTATGCCGTAGCTAAATTAATCGTTTATGTTAGTCATTTTTAACTCGGTCACTTATTATCTAGTCATATTTGTTAACTGGTGACTAAATTAGTCATTAATTTTAGTTGTTTATAGTTGGGTCAATCAAAATTACTCATATTTAGTAGTAAATCACGTGAAAACTATGGTGACTAGGATTTTTAGTCATCTAGTAGCTAATTCCTCATTTTGTACTAGTGGCATCACACGTCGTCGATGGTGTTGTCGATTTAGTTGCATTCGTACTTCAACCTTATGCCCACATCCCTCCTATGATGACACCTTTATATGGCACTCTGTCAAGTGCTACACCATCGACGATCGGGCCCTTACCTATCCTAGGTTATATTCTTGATCTGTCTTGGCTCACCTCCAGTTTTAGAGTGACACCTTCCTATGCACCCATGGCCTTGACCCCTTAGGTCCATGGCCCTTCTTAACCAACACCTACCTATGGTAACCCCCCTTAAGGATACACTCCCTCTCTAGTAGCTCACTCTTACTATCCTTTCCCAATCCTATTGCCAACTCCTATCATGTCAGCACCCCCTCATGATCTTGCTGCACTACAGTGACTACCCCCCCTAAAAACTAGCAATCCTAGCAAACTAACCCCCCCCTAACAAATAGAAATCCTAGCAAAACATAATACAAGGTCAGAATTGTGGAAATAATTAAAGCAACGAAGGCGGTGTACCACCTTCAAACCCCCCTAGAAAAAACAGGTCCAATCTGGTGAATCAAGACCCTAACTAACCACCACGATAGGGAAAGAATATCTAGTTGTGAACCAGCCACCCTTGTCTCTTTTGCAACATTTACAGACACTACACTCACCAGTTCTCCCATTTAGCTAGAGTTTTCCAACTTTAGGATGAAGCTAATTGTCCCAATATTATGGTTCGCCCTCATATGCATCTTCTCCCACCTCATCTATCCCCATCTCCCATGGTATTTCAAAACCTGTTACCTACTCAAGGGGTGGTCACAGCCCAACCAATGACACAATATGTTGCATCATCAATACAATACCCATAGTCGCTTGTTCAACATTTATTTACCTTGTCAAAAGGAAGAATTCAACCTATAAACAAGATGATACCAGTATGGTTCAACCACTGATACTGCTTCTACTAGCGAGTCTATGACTCTTCTACTATTGACCCTTCATTTCATCTATCTCGACCCCTTGCCAATGAAAAACCAAAGGCCCAAAAGTTTCCAATATGACATCTTACAACCAATGCTAATGTCCACATTGCACCCACTATAGCATTATCAATAACTTGCCCCAGTCACCCGCAGCCATATCCACTTTGGAAGTCCTTAAGAATTTCCCTATACAACACAAAGCATTATTGTCACAGTTAGGTGCCATAGACCTCGCCGATGTGCATTTGATGACCTTCGACCTTGATCAGTATGAACCACATATTCCATCCTTAATGGACTTCCAAATACCCATTACTATCTAGAACCTTGTCATTCACCATTGAAATGTCGACGAGGGTGCATCTGTATGCGTCATGTATACCTTTGTCTAGAAAACATTAGGGTCCCCTAAGGTAGATCCATCATCTACTGCATTGCGTTCTTACGATGGGCATGCGACCCAACCTCAAGGACTTCTTCCAAATGTACCAATCAAGTTGGTCGGCAAGACTACCCTCATAGACATTGATGTGGTCAATGCTCATATTGATTATAACCTCCTCCTAGGGCATAGTTATATGTGTGTGATGAATGTTGTCACCTCAACTGTTTGTTGAACCATGATGTTTCCTCACTATGGAAAGATATTCAAAATTTACCAACTGATGTATTATGACCCTAAGAGGCCCTCCACTCTAGATAAAATCCTCCCCATGGTAGATAATTATATCAACAATGCATACATTCCTTCGTTGATTTTCATTTCCCTATGGGTCTTCAAAGAAGCCCCCATTACTACCACTTTCTCAGTGTTTCCACCATTTCCGGTAGTAGTCCAAATATCCAATATTTTCACCCTTTCATTTGATATACCAACAACTCTTTCCTTGATTAAACTAATCGGTAATCAATGGGGAGACACACCCATCCAACATATACCTTTTTTATTCCCACCTTCAGGAATTGTGAGCACACTTGTCATGGAAACCCTCAACTTGTCAGGTTTAACTTTGGTTCTCCCAATCTATACATTACACCTCCAAACCCCCCTCCAACCCCATTGATTGTTTTGACACCAGTTCAACCTATAAACACTTCCTGGCATACCATTGACTATGGATCCCCCTCATCCAACTCCTAGCAAACCCTCACCTCCCACCAAGAAGAAGGAAGGGGGGACCCTTCCAATATAAATCAGTGCAAGGTTGTGAGTACACCTTCCTCCACCTTGACTCAAGCTCCACCACTTTGTGCACTATGTGATGTCAACAGTCATGTTACCCAGAATCGTCTGTAGTTTCCCATTCTCTGAATACAAGTGCAAACACTTGATGATTATGAGAACATTCCTGTGGTCCATATCCCTAACCCCAACAAACCCAAAAACAAGTAATTTTGAACAAACCACCCATGCACAATATGCAGACTTTACAAGCACTACTCCAATCATTGCATTGAATTAGCCAAATACCTCTCTATCTTGGATAACTAACAAAATCTCTCTCTTTTTTCAGAAATCTCCATTGTAGAAGAGAACCACCCCTTGCCATCATCTTTGAGCAAGATGGAAACCATTTATTTCATCTTGTCCACTGATGATCCTTTCTCATCATCACATATCACTCCAAGTGTGTCAATGAACATGAGTCCCTCTAACCTATCTATTCGACCCTTTCAAACCAATGAGGAAACCCCATGCCTACAACCTAGAGGCAAGCATCCAGACCTTCCCAATCATCCTCATCAAAAATACTAAGGGAATCCACTCTAGTGCAGACATCCCCCATCATCATATTGTAAAGATAGATTGCCACTGTGGCTATCCACCTCATCGTACACTCCCCGTCCAATAATTTATCGATTCCCCATCAGTATCTTTGTAGGAGAACATCCACACTCCATCAACACCTCTATACTAGGGGGCATGATTTACTACCTTGATCTTGGGATAGGGGACATGCGCAATCATTTTGACCTTTCCCCATCACATATATCTTGGTACTTCAATGAGACCATAGCTTATCACTATGCATACATGATCCACAATCATAAACCCCATGCCCATAACATGAGGGTAGGACCTTACCACTACTCACCTTTTCATATGCATGATCTCGACCATTTATTGAGGTCACAAGTCATAATGCATTTTTTTTGCACCATTTGTACCGTCAAGATCACTCTTTCATGCATTTCTTGATTATTGAGACATTTTTTGAGGATCTTTGACTTTTCATTGTGTCACCTTCTAAACCCACCTCGATTTGTGTGGAATCATGCAAGTTGTGTCTTATATGTGTGTGTATGAAATTTTTATATTCCATATGCAAATTTATGCTTGGGTATCCTTTTGTGTGTACAAATACAGGTTATGGTTGCACGCATCCTCATGATACTGACTATTTATACATATATAATCCCTTAACTAGAATACAGTACATCCTCTCCTTCTTTTGAGTTGATGCATTTCCTCCATGTTTCCCCCTTAAATTATGTAGTACCACCCACTATTTGAGTAAGTGAAACCTCCCAGCCATCCCTTACATTTTCCTTTGCTCGACAGTAGAGCCTGTCCTCACATGGGTGATCAATTTATAGAAACCCTTGCATTTGGAACCCGTGTCAATCATATCCCCTTAGGATTGGAATTACATATAGTCTAACATACTGAGTTTGAAGCCTCATACATTTCCTCATATTGTCACTCATTGGCCTATTCCCTCGAACTCCCCACATGGAGTTTCTGTTAATCTCTTTTCTGACTCCTTAAACAATGAAAATATTGCCGAGTGAACTTGTTTCTTTTAGAATTATTAACGGACATGAAAGAACATATGTCTAGTATAGTTTTACCCATTTTTCAGTCCAGATGGAATATTTACAATAAAAAAAGAATACTCTATTCCCTTTCGATTAGACTCATTCTCCACTGCATGTTTTTATGCTTTTTCAGGCCCTGGAGACTAACTTTACAAAAAATACCACCACTAAAGTATTATTCCTATTTTTAGACTCTCTAAAATTGAAAAAATCAATGAGCATCAACTGACATGGGATCTCTAGAATAAATGGGACAGGGCTATCTCAAACACACTTATATACCTTCTTTGTGCTCTTTAAACCACGAATAAGGCCAAACCAATGCTTCTTAGCACCACCATAGATCACATCTAGTCGTTTGTGTTGACAGCATTCCTAGTCACCTTTGTTCAGAGTACTTTGCAATGATTCACCTTTGAATTCCCCTCCTTTTTTATCCACTTTTTTCCCTCTAAGGTCATTGTAGAAATTCTCAATACAGTCATTTCCCTCCTACAACTATGTTCCCATCACATGAGATCAGTTTCATATGCTGACAGGTGTGCCTTGTCATTATACTTTAAACAAAAGAAGTTTGAGTCTCGTTACTCATTTACTCTCGTATCCCTCTCCCGAGTCTCGGCCTAGTATCATGTTTCAGTTACATTATGTTTGTACACCTCACACTCCTATCAAGGAAACATTATTTCCTTGGTAGTTGCAGATATCCCTCTATCGATGCCAACACATCTAATCCAGAGGATAAACCCAGAGGTCCATGTACCTTGGCCTCACCACCATCCTCGGTGAGCTCTTACGGAGATTTTGGAATGGAAACCTTATTTCCATTTTAGGTGGTTTCTTCTCACATGCTCAACATCATCTCCTCATTCACACCGTTGAGATTCATACAAGGTATTGGTACCATCATTATTTAGTCGAAGAATCTAGATGTACTTTGACTCTAGAATATTGGTGAGTCACTATGGATACCTGACATCATTATTGTGTTCCTTAGGGTATCTGATCTATGTTGGAGACAATGTTTGGAATCCCTTCACGCTTCCCAATATATCTAGTTCTAGTTGCAATATCTTGTAGCACCAAGATTCAGATTCTTAGTCACCTAAATCCTCCCAGTTGTTGGATCTTTTGATGCATTAGTTGTGACAATGCATCCATGTTTCATGTCATTGTTGCTAGTATCAGTCCTTCAAATCGGCTGATATTAGACCACCGGTTTCACCCATGTCTAAGTCCTTAATGGAACATCATGATCTATACAGTAGTTCTTTTGTATTATTCAGGTCCCCTAGCAACCTCATCATTTCTGTATATTGAGATATTGATACGATCATGGTATGCCCGCATTATTATTTAGTAATATCCCTTGTATTTCATGTGTGACATGTGCTCCATACTCTGACATAGATCTGTTTATCCACTACCCTTCATCTCACTACCATCCAACAATAAATATCCTATGATGTCTATCGGTCATACAATGAGCTCCTACCCTCACACATCAGGGGGGATTTTTTAACACCTTAAAATCATTCACCTAGCTCACTACCTTGGTCATCATACCTTTACATCCATTTCCCTAAAATATATGCCTCCACCAACTTACAAAAATGATTTAGATAGTCATATTGGCACAATTACATAGTTCCCACATAAAAATATTTCCCCAAAAAAAAATGGGAAAAACATATTCAAAATCAACAAAGAGATGGAAACTCTGAAAAAAAGATGTCAATGCCATGGTTTTCCTTAGAACCCTAAGGAAAACTTACCTCCATCAAATCTCCCATAAAAAGAGGGGTGGAGGCCCCCATTTACATGAATTCATCGATCCTTACTTACACTCTACCAGATTCACTCTCGAAACCCTATCCACCACTTGAGCCTAGAGTTCCCATTGAGTTTGGCCCTCATAGAGTATCAAAGTGGAGAACCATTCAAAATCAAAGACCGGATTTTGGTCCTTATAGTTAATATTGCATGTTTACATTCACGACCCATAATTTTATGCACCTTAAGTTATATCCTCTTTCGCATGGTTTAGTCTACTTTTTACTATTATTTACCTACACTTACCACATCTGTTCACACACTAAACCAACAACAAGAAGACTCTCGTGTGACTCCTACCTTGGCTTCATGAAGCCGATAGCACCTCAATTTTCACATGTTTAAGTGTGAAAACACTATAACATCTCCCTAATGTAGTGGTAACCCCTATGCTCGACGTCAAAACATTCATCGCATCAAAGGGAGTCATAAATTTTGAAGATAGTAGTGTCCACGTTTGAAAATCATGGTAGTAGCATCTTTGATATAGGTCAATTCCCATTCAAATATGTCACTAGTATTCCAGAAACCCACCCTTGTGTGATTTTTCATATTCTCAATAGTTCTACTTCTTTAGCACCAGTGATATTGATTCGAGGTTCATGTACTCTCACATGGTTTGAATCCTCCTTTATCCCATCATTTTATGATAGACCCCTCGGTCTCTTCATTTTGTATCCCTTCTACAAACCTTCACGAGCATGGGAATGTTTGTCTCATTTGTATAAAATAACACCCTTGGTTATTACACCATCAAAACTTTCCTCCATGGGAAGGACCTACTTGTCCACCTATGTTTCACCCATTTTCAAGAGTATCAGAGAGAACACAAAAGAAATGATCATGCATTATAGGCTCTAAAATACCGTTCAAACCTTGTACATTAGGGGATATCTTTTATCACCAAAAACTTGCACACATGAGACATTTTTGCAAATTGCATGGTAAAGCGTCCTCAACATATAGCATACATCCAACAAAAGACTTCTTCACCAGATCCAAGAAGAAACATGAGTCTAGAAGTACCCAAGAAAAGTCAAAAGGTACACCTGCTCAGCTTAACAATTGTTAATACATGATACAATGCATGTCACCATCCCAATAGAATTGCAGCACGTATATTCCTTTGATGCTCACACAACTGACACAAACGGTGGGATATCACCCAGCAACGATTGATTAAAGACTCATTGAAAGCTACATTAACTCCAAAGAATTTGAATTTGTCTCTTCACACACTTAGTTGCCTTAAATGGTCTCCTTTGTGTTCTTGAGAGCTAGATCATGAGAGTTCTTGAGAGCTAGATCATGAGATTAAGGGGTTCACATTGGATCTAGTTATTTATTGGCCACCTCATGGCCTATAAAAGAAACCTGTGGGAATGCTTATTGTAAAAATAAAAAATAAAAAATTTATGTTGTTGGAATTGTGTTTTAGCTCCCCTATATCTCACCTCTTCCTCCTTTGTTAAGCATTCACCGAGATCCCTTTCCTCCTTCCTCCAAGGGGCATGTGTTCTTCTCATCAATTCTTTAACCTTGTGACATCTAGTGTGGACAAGAAAGGCCTACCTTAGTGATATTTTTTGCGTTCATTTGTAGCTCACATATCCAAGGTGTTGTACAGGTTGACCATTGGGAAATATACAAGTGTTTTGGCACCTATTGGTTGTTAGAGTTTTCATTTTCTTTCCCCCTTATTTTTTGTTTAATTTTTATTATTATTTTCTTTGTTTTTAGTTGATTTCACTAAAAACCATTTGTAGGATCACTTGAAGCACTCCCCACCAACAAAGGGGTTCCTAATACTGAGGCCTTGTTGTAGACTATATGGCCTTTCCCCTCACCAAATGGGAAGGATTCACTCTTGTGTAATATTTTTCCACAATAGATCTTATCAAAAATATAAGATGAGTGATTTTATCTACTCTTGTTTGCATATCTAATATTGTGACAAACATAATTCATTGTACCACTCTACATTCAAATTAGAGCATTGTACATCCCTAAAAGAAAAACTTTGTCATTGATTTTGGTACATATGTAACATTCGATGCTCCAACTCAGTAGTTGATTTGATTATATTAAAAGTGCAAGACAAATTGTAATATTTTTTTAATGGATCAAAAGAAGAGGATTCCTATAAAAAAAATTTAAACCATCCACACAATTACAATAAATGTTTAAATTCAACAAGTAACCAAACTTTGTTCCAAAATTTCCTGTACTTTGAGTTCAATTATGTGTTGGAGGAGAAATGTTCTCCATAGTTTGTATAACTCAACTATGACCATGATGCATAAAGTTGATGTTAATGTTGACGGTGTTTCTTTGATTTTTAATATGTGCTTCAAATGTCAAGTATTTTTTATGCTTCTATAACAATACTCATAACCATAAGGCATTACCTTTCCATTACCTTAAATAAGTCATATACATGATGCTATTTTTTGTTACATGTACCCATCAATAAAATCATATGCTTTGATGTATTGGAATCTTATGGTTGTAAAAAAATTACCTTGGTTAAATATATGGTAGCATTACTTGATAGTGTTAGGATTAATAATATTCGCTTTGACCACTTATGACCACATATCCCATTTACCTAGCATAGGAGGTATTCATCACTCCACTAGTGCATAGGAGGAACACATAGGGGACATCTCCCACTTAATGCACCTGATCACATGAGTTTAGGAGTCCCAGGGACCAATCCCTATAATTTAGGAACCCACTCTAAGTGACATTAGGAATCTTCTTAATATGACCGTGGTAGGTAATCAGTAATGTTCATTTATGCTCCAGTTAGTATCAGTTAGAACACAATCAGTTATCCTAGCGCCAGTTTGCATGATTGAAGGGAGTGTGGGCACCTTTATTCACCTACGCTCATCAGTTAACTCATTGTAGAAAAATTTAGTTATCTGGAGTTACATTAGTGAGCTTCAATGGTGATTTTCCCACACTGAGTTAGCTCTAGAGTCAGTCTAAGTTGGTATATTCGAATCCTATCTTAGGCATTTGAATTCTCCTATGTGTACAACCACTATAGTCCATATTATTTACTAATTCATGAATATAATCATATTATTCCAATTTTTTCTCCATGCGTGTGCAATTTTGTCTTGATTAATTGAACATTCTATGCTAAATTCTTCTCTTTGTTCTGCAACATTCTCTTCTCGTTTCAATTCATGCAATTTGATGATCCTATGCTTCAAAGAAATTAACATGGTATCAGAGTGGGTATCCATGCCTACCTTGAACCTCGGAAACTTCCATTGATACACCAAAATCCATTGAGTTTCCACATAATTCATGGAATAATTGCATTTCTCCCTATGGATTTTGTCCAGAGAAGTCTATCCACGTGTGATGTACTCGTAGAAAGTGTACATGCCGAAGTGAAGTGTGTTTGAGCTAAATTGATTCAAATCAAAGTTTGTTTTGCAAGTACAATTTCAACAACAAAATCTGAAAATCACATCCAAATTTGAATAAGTAACATGACCTCTACATGTCATCTTATAGGGCCTACCATATCTTGTTTGAAATTTATTTCCGTGATCTGAAATGGGTTTTTTGCAAAATTCAATTTGAATCTCTGGTTTGAGAGATATGTTCAGTTGAATATCGGAGGTTTGCAATAGCTTGCATGCATCTATACCCTCTATTTATTTTTTATGTTTATCACTTCACACGATGAGATAGGTCAAGTTCCTTATATGATTTAAAATATATCTTCAATATCTCAAATGGGTCTTTGATGGAATTTGATTCCATTGATTGTAGAAGAAGTTGTGATTGAATTGGAAACATGGAATCAATCACGTTTTTTAGTTTTATTTAAGATTACATATATGGTTTGATTTACATGTACAACTTCTTGGATTCAAAGTTGTTCATGAGTTTGAAGATGCAAATTGTAGAAACCTCTATTGTACAAACTTCAAACATGGATTTGAGATCAGTTCTCCTTCTATAACCATTCAATTAAGCTGAGTGGAAATTTAAGATGGTTGCATATCTTAAGAGCCATGATCTCCTTGATGTATCTTTTGGAGCTGGTAAAGAATCTTATGAAGATGAAAACGATTGCCTAGATGATGGTGGAATATCATATGCAATAATTTGTATGGCAATGAATAATAATATATGTTATCTCATGGAATATGTTGAGTATCCATTCAAGCTCTAGAAAAATTTAGATAGAGCCTTTGGTGTGCAGAAAGAAGTAGATGATAGTTGGAGTGAATCCAATACCTCCTTAAGTGTTATTGCTCCAAATGTATCAACCTCAATTCTCTCTGATGAAGTTATTCAAGATGAAGAAATAACAGAATCTTCAACTCATTTAATTTGAAATGTTGAAAGTCTCCTTGATGTGACTCATTCTCTTGTTCCTCCAGAATTTTATGAGATCTCTGATATATCATATTCTCATATTCTCATATATTTTATCTAGAATAAGACATTCGAACTTCCATTTTTGAAGAAAAACTCTCCTTCCATCCTACTCAGACATTCTCCATTGATTCTTATATTCTAGATTATGTGCAAAGTTTGCGAGTGAAAGCTGAAGGAGATGAACAGGAATTTGATTTCTCTCTCTCTAATGTTGTTGCTAGTGTGCAGAAAAGTTGTATTTTGGATGTTTTGGAAGAAATATCTAATTTTAGGAGTGATCCATTCACCCTCATTGATCTAGAACTTCTAGCAAATTCCTACCTGATTGCTTTCACCAAATCTCAAAGTTTTATTGAAGAAGGTGAAAATTGTGCATTTGTCATCTCAGTGGCGCACTTGGAACCCATTTTCCTCATTCTTGGATCTGATATGACCTTTATTGGTTCGAATTTCAAGTTTAAATGACCTCCAGTAATGCGTGTGACTGATCTCATCACCATTGTGAGAAAAATCAAACACCTCAAATATCCTTCAAAAAATTTGTTGTTGGGTATTTTGTATCAGTTTATTCTCATGAGTTTACTGATGTGTTGGATATTGATTCATTGGAAATTTTAGAATCTATATCAGATTATGGATCTCAATCATTTTCTCTCCATGGTCCCATTCCTCCTCTTCCATCCTATATGATCATATGCACACTTCCTTATAGTGATACTGAATTTGGAGACATCATGCATTCTACTGGACACTTTCTCCTCACATCTGAAGATGAATTTACCTCACATGGTTCAATTTCAAGGATGCAACATCTCACTTGCTTGGGTTTACCTCATATGGTTTGAATTCTCAAGTAATTTTTCTCTCTCATCAATGTACCTCGGTTGAGCAGATCCATGTTCTTTCAAAGAGGAAGATTCCTCCAGACATAATCCATCTTATAGTTGTCTATGTTCTTGATCAAGTTGAGCATATTCCTCTTCTTGCAAAGAGGAATATTCCTCCAAACATAATCATTTAGTTTGGAGAGAATTTTGGTTTACCTTTCATGTCCATTTTTTGAGGAAGGATTTCCCCCTGTGATTTTGTCACATCCCAGTTTTGACCCCGTTACATTAGATGTATATGATGTATATATTGTAACGATCATGGTGTGGAGCTAAAGGCCAAGGCCCCACCATTGATCGGTAATGCTATGTTTTGGATTTAATTGTCACCGAAGATCTATCGCGGCATGCGGCATATAATATGTTGGCCGTCATGTAAATATGCATCATAATTAATTAATGGACACAACCAGCTACGGTCGCGGCAACTAAATCGAATGGGGCATGATTTTCTAAGGATAAGGGGGGTGAAATATTTAGCCTATGGGCCAATGGGGAAAAGCCAAATGTCTATGAGAAAACCCATCAAGCTGTCAACTACCTTTCTTGTCTTTTTCTCCAATCATTTATTTCTGCCAGAATGTGGTTGAGTTAGTTATTGCATGGATGGGAAGAGTATGGGCAACCAAAATTCGAATTGGGCAGAGAACCATTTTTTAAAAACGTGTTCTGACTTCCTTGGCAAGGAAAATGCCCAAAAACGTATGCCATTTTGCTATGCATTCACGTTTTTCAGTTTCCTCACGTTTTGGGAGCAGCTGGAGTTTTTCCTGTGTTTTTCTTTCCACGATTTTGGCTGTTAGCTTCATTTTTCCCATGGAGGGGAGGTCGTTTTTGTAATGCCAGGGCCTGGGTTGTCTTCCTCACGTTTTGGGAGTTGCCGGTGCATTTTTCCATTCACGTTTTTGTGATTTCATGTGTTTTTACCATGGCTGTGAAGGGCCATTCATGTTTTTTACTGTCTCAGCGACTATTGGCCTCATGCACATGCTATTTGGGGCGTTTTTCCCTTGCTGTGAGTTGGTCTCCCTGATAAACTTCAGGACTGTGTGTTTTCCCTCATGTTGTGAGCCATTTTTGCTGTTACGTATGGGGCTGTGTAATTCGTTCTTACTGTTCAAGCTGTGTTAGCTAAATTGATTGCCTGAGTGCAACGGTTGGTCTTTGGACTGTGTGAAGAGTAAGGAATTTGGCTTGGTTGCTTGATAAACCTGGTGCTAGAAACCACACAGACAAAACTAGAGGGCTGGCCTTTTTCTCCATCACCCCTGAATAGCACTGGAAGGGAATGCAGGGCCTGAGGGACTGTGTAGCAAAGAAGGGACTGATTCCTTGTGTTGGGTGTGGATGGGTGTCTTAGAGGTCAGGCCAGTTTTGGTGTAGGTGTTCTTGGCTTTGTAATGAGCTCACCAGCTTAGCAATTTTCCTTCTCCAGCTCCTTAATGGCCTGATAAACCCAACTCTGTTGGCTTGGCTGTGTGTTTGGACATCCCTGGCTATGTGTAAGCCTGCTAGTTCCCTTATTCCTTGGAGAATCATGCCCATCTTGGGGGTGGCAGCATTGCTGAGAGATTAAGGAGCACGCTGGCCTATGGTTGGGTGGAACGTTGCAGCAACGTAGCTGGTTGCGGAGCAAGGCGTTCATAAGATAAGTGATCTTGTGTATTTTACCTCTGCAACTATATTTCTATTAATGAAAATAATGAACATGTTGAAGAATGCTTGTCTAGATGCATGTTAATTCCGCTGTGCAAGGATAATTAATCATAGCTGTGCATAATCTACAATTGTAGTTGTGTATGTTAAATGAATTGCATTTAGGCATGTTATACTGCAGTGCATTCTCTCTTTCAGCATTTTGTTTTATGAAATTTTTAAGCCTGTACATGTTCATGGGCACTTAGCCCCGTCTGATAAAGCTCGTAGATCGCGTCCTCTTTGCCGGTCGGAGGCTTGGGGACGTGACAGATTTTTCCTTTTTCCACAGTTTACATGGATAAGTAAATGTAAAGGGTGACCATTGGCCTTAGTTTCTAAAGTCCAGGACTTTCCAAAGTTAGGATTAAAAGGGGGTGTTAGGATTAATAGTCCTCCCTTTGACCACTTTTTACCACATAGCCCATTTACCTATCTTATGATGTCTTCATCACTCCACTAGTGCATAAGGGACACACCTGGGGGACATATCCCACTTACTAAACCTAGTTGAATGAGTTTAGGAGTCCCGTGGACCAATCCCTATAATTTAGGAACCCACTCTAAGTGCCACCAGAATTCTCCTTTAGTTGACCTTGGTAGGTAAACATTCATGTTCAATTATGCTCTAGTTACTATCAGTTAGATCACAATCAGTTAGCCTAGCGACGGTTTGCATGATTGAAGGGAGTGTGGGTTCCTTTGTTCACCTACCCTCATCAGTTAACTTATTGTAGACTAAGTTAGTTATCTGGAGTTGCATTAGTGATCTCCAATGGTGATTTTCCTGCACTGAGTTAGCTCTGGATTCAGTCTGAGTTGGTAGATTCGAATCCTATCTTACGCATTTGAATTCTCCTATATGTACAACCATTATATTCCATATTATTTACTGATTATGAATATAATCATATTATTCCAATTTTGCCTCCATGTGTGTGAAATTTTGTCTTTATTACTTGAATAGTCTATGATAAATTCTTCTCTCTTCTGCAGCATTCTCTTCTCGTTTGAATTCATGCAGGTTGATGGTCCTATGCTTCACAAAATTTAATAAATAGATCTAATTATGGATTTAGTACTAGAGGTATCAATCCACTTCTATTTGTTGTTGGGATTCTTTTTCATTTTGCTTGTTGGCTCCTTAATTTTTGAAATGGACCAAAAAGGAAGTGGATTAATAGAATTCAAAGAAAGGTAGTTGCAGAAGTTGTGGAACAGTAGTGGAAGTAGTAGAAAGTATCGGTGTTTGTGAAAGAAAAGTAGCAACTGCAACCATTTTGGACCTGTTTTGGACATGTGGAACAAGTATAAAAGGAAGCATGAGATGAAGAAGAAGAGACAGATGAAGAGAGAAGAGAATATACACATAAACATCTAAGAAGATAAGATTTGAGCATCAAATCAGCCAACTATAGATAGATAACAATGGATCAATGTTATGGGATCTTTAGTAGATAATGTGAAGGTGTATCCCATGATGATTAATGTCATGGTGAATGTAAGGATAAGGTCATAATATTTTTGTTGTAATTAATATATTCTAATATAATGAATGATATTGTTTGGCCCCATCTAAATTTCACATTATGCATGTCATTGTGATATTTACTTATATTTATTGTCTTATTTTAGATGAATAAATGGTAGATATGTTTAAGTATTATTGTGGAATAATGGGTGCTATTGTAATATTCATTGTTGTAAAGCCTCATCGCAGCCATACATTTAACTAATCCCTATTCATCATTGATCTTGTTTGGGTGAAACCTCCCCCTTGAGGGAATTGAAAATTTCATCACGGTAGACTGCAGCTGCACCCCTTTCTTATCCCATGCCCAAGAACCATCATCTCTACACTGTGACAACAAATGGTTCCATTGTTAACACCTAGTTTCTAATGGGACTCACTTAATTGTATGGTTGAATTAGTGATAACGACATAGATCAAAGATTGGTGGGGAAATAATATCAATGATTTCGCAATGTAGGAGGTTGAGCTACAAGGGTGGGAAGTAACAAAGTTCAGAAAATACATTTTCTATGGAGAACCACTTCTATATCAATACAATTTTTTGTGGGTGGAGCTTCCTGTAAATTTATCCAAGTGGTTACAACGACTTTTAGAAGCACCTGAGTATCACAAGAGGCAAAGGAAAATTGTGGTTTGGACTATACGAGATATGATCTAATTGAATCATATAAACTCTCCCTTCACTAGGGTCATTGATTTTAGGGTAGAAGGTACTATGTTTGGCTATATCCTAGAGTTTGCACCCAAAAAAAAAAAACTAGTCATCGGTGAAAGCTAAAGGCAAACTCAAGAGAGGAGTAAGAGGAAGACTGTCAAAATAAATCCTCTATGGATAAAGACCTGGTTGGTTGAACTTTGATTTTTTCCTCTAGATTGAATCAGAATGGAGTAAAATCCTCATGCCTATGGGGAAAAGTTGAGGTGATGTTGTTGCGGTGCGAAAGGTAGATCTATCATCAATGGAGGGATTTGGCAGCCTGGAAGAAAGGGATGAGAAAGAAAAATGAAGAGCATTGATTAAATAAAATTTGTTGAAAGACTAGCTACAAGAAGCATGGTGGAGAATCTCGCAACAAGAAGAAAATATAAGGAATGGGGAGAATAGTGAAGAAATTCAAGAGGATTTATGTCAAATTAAGTGGAGAGAGGAAATAACTAGCATGAAATTAAGAGAACAAGGAATGGGCATGTCGAAATTCCTAGAAAGAGGAATTTGGATGGAATGCACCAATGGAAGGAATGATAAAGAAGACCAGTTGTTGCATAATGAAGTGTTTCATATAATGCCAATATTAGTTCTAAACATAGAGTAGAATCAATGAGAACTATCAGGAACTGTGGAAAATGGGAATACTCCATAAATTAATCCCCTAATTGAACAAGAAGAAGAAACAAAGCTAGCACCTCCTTGACTAAGCCCTAGGTGTCCTTACAAAATATGGTAACAAAATATCTCAATAGTGTGTTATAAATTCCTTGGTATAGTTACATGATCATGATCATTAGTTGTTTCATATAATGCCAAAATTAGTCCTAAACATAGAGTAGAATCAACAAGAACTATCATGAACTGTGGAAAATGGGAGTACTCCAAAAATTAATCCCCTCATTGAACAAGAAGAAGCAACAGAGCTAGCACCCCCTTGACTAATCCGCAGGTGTCCTTACAAAATATGGTAAAAAAATCTCTCAATATTGTGTTACAAATTCCTTGGTATAGTTACATGACCATTAGTAGTAATAGTTCTCAAAGTAGTTCATTAATAGAGGAAGCAATAGTAGTTCCCAACAAAGTAGTAGCAATCTTTTAGTGTAGTCAAGACCCCAAGGGTTTATAATGGTAGGAACCACAACTACGACACAAAGTATAGTACCTATGGAAAGAGTTATAGTAGGACCTTCATTGAGGTTCCCATATTTTTGAGGGAACAAATAATATGATGCATTGCAGCACTGGTTTTTATGTCAAGCAATATGGAATGTTAGAGAAACTCCAGTAGCATCCAAATTGTTGGGATTTAGAAAACACTCCACATTATGGATTTACAATAGTATATGATAATTATTGAGAGGTAGGTTCCAAACACACTGGCCCCCACATTGGAAGAAACCAGGACCCTTTTTATGGATAACGCAAGTCAAAGGAGTAGGGTATTTTGAAACTAATCCAAATCCGACAAAGACCTAGAGAATCGGCCTAGTTGTATGCACAACGATTCATAGATGTGTTAAATCAGATAATGCACCCAGTCAATGATTCTCATCCCAAAGAATGGTTTATTCAAATACTATTTTCGTTAATGAATATACATGTATAGAAACAAGTGATAGCTTCTCCCAATATTGCTTTGGAGAAAGCAATGGATATTAAAGATACAAAAAACTATCTAGACTTAATGGGAATGGGGGTGAGCACATTATCCTATTTGGGTGAATTGGCACAAGTACATCACAAGATAGCACAATAATTGAAAGGATCCAAGATTTGAACATGCCAAAAGCACAATGACCTCAGGTATGGTGCATTGGCTACATGACAAAAGGACATCACAATTTAGAGTGTCCAAGGATGTGAGGAGGTCAAGCTCCACTAGGAGGACCTTTTGATACTGGTCCTAGTCTGACAATTGCATAGATTATTAGGGAAAACCTTTTGGCATGTTTTCTCTCATGCAGCTCACTATTCATCCCTAGGTATGACTATATTTTGGATTTATGCAAATTATGGTTTGTTTCTATTATTTAATGATTTTATTAGTTAAATTGATGATATTTGAAGATATGTTAATGTACAAAATTGTTATTGCAAACCATAGTCTTCAACGAGCCAATGAACAGAAAACACATCCACCCTAGATATGCTTAGATCATATCCAGCTCACTGTCCATCTCACCATTTATCCCACTGATCCAATCACACATTGTTGATGATATATTCCCAAATGTTAAAGCATGGAACGCTCTACAAATTCCCTATTGTCCACACATCTGGGTGGTAGCACGATCCTCATTCTAGAAGACTCACCAGCGTGCTCCTCTACTCGACACCACACCACCAGTCCACGCCAAAGAGAACCTTCATGCCACATCACACATGATAGAGAATCAACATGCGAAGGAGAAGGAGAAATGCTATGGGTTGGCATGTGAACGGTTGATTATTTTAAGGATCGGCCGACTGTTGGGCTCTGATCTGTCAGTGTTAATCAGAACTTGAATTTAAAATCAATACGGGTTTGTGAACTTTGAGACACATCCAAGTTTAGGACAGAGAAGCTGAACTCAGTTGGAATTTAGCTAACTGAAAATAAATCTACTGAGAGAAACTAAGA
>LPNX011130833.1:0-66885 GCA_001517045.1 Pseudotsuga menziesii
ATATATTCGTTAGTTAGTTGCCATGAACTGCTGGTTATCCATTTATTAGCTATGATTTACCCAGACATCCCTACTAGTTATCCATTCATCAGCTACTAGTTAATTTTTATATTCTTTTTTTTTATAATTGTTTATTTGGAATTTTGAATAACTGCCATAAAATCAATCTTGGCAGTACACTTGTCTCATCCTCATCCATAGATGAAAAAAAATAGGTTGTAGTTCACCCCAAAAAACTCCTATCTAGGTAATTAATTTAATGTTTATTTGGCAATTAGTTTAATGTTTACCCTTCATTTAACAACCATCCATCTCCACAAAACTAAGGGGTTGGGTGTGCCTATTGGTGTTCACTAACCACTTTACTTGTGGTTGTGCTAATTAATAATATGTTGATAAAAAAGAGTAATTAAATCATTATTAATCCATTAAAAATATTATTAAATAAAATAAAATGAAACAATATATGACATGTGGTGGATTCTTCTTCAATACCACTATAATCCTTGGTGACCTCACAAGGAGCACATGAATAGTACACCTTATCACTAAGTGGTATATACATTGGACTAATTGAGAAAATACTTTAATGTTTAAGTACATTTTTTATTTTTCTTTATTTTCTTTTTTAACTAGCAACAACCATATCAATAATATTAATATATAATATAGGTATATATTTAACATATTAATAAGTATATTCTCTATAAAATATATTAAATATGATATAAATATATCTTAAAATATTATCTATTATATATATTAATATAATCAAAATTATTCAAATTAATTATAATTAATTAATTGATAATAAAATAAAATCTAAAATTTTATGTTCATAATTATTCAAATTATTTATAATTAATTAATTGATAATAAAATAAAATATGAAATTTTATTAAACTTTTATGTGGAAGTGTTAACTCAAGCATTTATGAATGAGACTTCACATCTTTCTATTGTCAAATTGGGAGGTCATAACCTAATTAGGTTTTTTATGTTCACCCTTTATAAATGATGAATGGGTGAAGTACTCATAAATTTATTTATAAAATAAAATAAAAATAAAAATGGAATATTTTATAAATTTGAATAAATATTATATGAAAAATAAATTATAATAATAAATATTAATAGAAAATATTATTAAATTTATTATAAAATAAATTTATATTAATATAATATTATAAATCTATATAGCTATTACATAAATAAATTTAAGTAGACATATATACCATATTACCTAAATCATGAAGAAACAAATGATAACAGTAACATAACATTATATATTATTATATATGATCATGGTTTATTATGGGTAACTAAGTTTGATTATGGTTAATGGTTACATGTGATTGACCATGTTTGGTCATAGTTCATTATGATTCACTATGTTTGAATATGGGTGATTGTGTTAACCATCATAAACCATGGTTGGCCATGTTTGACTATGTTGGATCATGTTGGATCATGGTTGAGTATGTTTAAACAATGGTGTGTATGGTTGACCAGATGCTTGATCACGATGTTTCACTATGGTTGTGATGTTCATCTTGGTTGACTTATATTGGATTGCATTGTTCATCACCTATTATGTTGCACTAGGGTGTTCCTCTAGGATTATGCTTAATTATATGATGTTCCTCAATAATTATGTTATAATACATTTTTTCACATGGCTAACTTGACGTATAATTAATAAATCTCTTACTGATTATATTGTATTATGACATTCATTGACATGAAAAACTAATAAATTTATTGTGTAATAATACTTAATTTAGCTTTTCACCCCTTGGGATGTAGACCAGTTGGTGATAGGGCGCACTGTTAAGACACTCCTTGTGATGTTGTGGGTTCAAGCCATGATTAACCTTGTGTTATGTGTGTGGGATAGCGTTGGTACACCTATGATATAGTGGTAGCAAATCAAAATCAACCATGTATCACATAAATACGAGCCCAGTCTCAATCGTCAATTCCTCTTGCAATAATAATAATAATAATAGTGCACCTGAGTGAGCCCAATGGTTAAGAACATGTGTTATCTCTATGGAGGTCACAGGTTCAATTTTGATGGGGGACAGGGATGCACATATTGACCCATCATAGTGAAGCTAAAATGGTAGGTGTCCTCAATTTGATGTGAAGTCTCAACCCAAGTCAAGATTTGAGTTATTTGTATATGTGTCTTGCAGGTTGTCACATATACTCTTGGGAGGTTACTAAGTTCCCATAGTTTAATAATAATAATAATAATAATAAACTTAAATAATTTTTGTTTACATTACAAATATAAACACTTTTAAATTTATTCAATCAAATTTATGATCTATAAAAAAATATCGTCCCTTGTCAACCTTAATGGAATTGTAATTGTTAGTTAAATTATGATGTAATTGTTAGTAGATGGAACTTTATTTCAACTACTTCATTTTTTTGTAGGAAAGATGGTTCTTTCTATTCTATTATTGTACATAAAAAAACATAGAGTACAAAACAATTAGCTCTCAGGAACTCTTCTCATGGGAAAATAGAAAAAACAGGGAGCTGTAAGTAACATGTCTAAATATGGACCTTAATAACTGTAGATAGTAATCTATAGTAGTGTTTAAACCATGACTAGCTAGATGCAAAAAACATAATAGTGGATATCAAGAGACTTGAAATCTAGATACCTGAGAAACATATGCAAAACCATGATTAATAGATTTAGAGTAAAACAAAAAAGGGAAACGTGAGAAAGACCCATAAAAAAGTCGAGGGTCGAGGTGCATATGACCCTTATGTCTATCCCGCGGGAGGAGTATCTTAGTCATTGTCGCCCTCATGATTGATGAACCGAGGATTAGCTAGAGTAGGAACTTGAGATTGAGCTAGGATCAATGCAAGAGACTCATCTACCACCCTAGTTACTTTGAATTTGAATCCCATGGACTAACCAAGAGGTTTTGTTTGGATTCAATTACTTTTATTTGGAGGGCACATCTCTGAGTGGGATAACAAGTGAGTGGACTTCATCTAACTATCCTAGGAGATCCCCATAGGCCTCTCCCCTCTCTGTAATAGTCTTTCCTAAGAGGGATTTAACTAACCGGTATAGGTCTAGGGACGTCTTAAAGAGGGAAATCCTACACTCGGTGTCCTTGGGGTCAAAAAATCATCCTTCAAATTCCTGAATCATTTGGGCCTCAGGGATGAAATCCTTATCCATCCTCTTTTCATTCTAAAATATATTTTCTCAATAGAAATGAGAAGTGTTCCTAACCATCTTAATATCCCAAGATTTCTCTTGATCGTATGAAATTTCACCAACACCATGAACCCATATGGTTCTCAGTCCCTCCCTTCTTTCTATTGGTCAGGCCTCATTGCTTTAAACCCTTGAATATACACCATACCACCCTTATCTTTCATCATTTCAAGGAGATACATAACATCCAAATAATAACCTACAATATCGCTTACAAACATCGAAGACATAGAATTGGTTGCTTTCCTCTTCCTCATATTGAAATCATGGTGTTGAATGTGTGTGAATGATGTTATGATGTGTTGTGTTACTTTGTTCCATTATGCATAATAATGAATGAATTGTGTTTAATGTGTAAGTTTAGAACAGATATGGTAGAACAGATATGGGCATTGCATAATTAATGATTATATGTCATAATTAGTTAAATGTTATATGTGGAATCTTTTTGTTCCATCAAAGTTATGATCTATCGAAGCTATGGGTTTTTATGTTAAATATTATGGATATTAGATCTCTCTCATTCGATGTTGTATAAACCCGGTTCATGCAGTTCCCATTGGTATTTCGGGTGAGACATTTTGTGCTTCATAGGTGATGCCAAAAGAGCTAGTATCTTGGGGTTTGTTGGTGATTAGTTAAGTGAACCCGAGTTGAAGTAGAATTGTGCCAACATTGTACAAGATCATCTCTAATACTTTGGATAAGAGAATGAAGCCTCTTCTCTCTATTGTTATTAATTCAGAGTAATTTGGATTTTTAAAAGCCTGCCAAATTAATGAGGTGGCGAGTGCCTCTCAGGGTTGTGTGCACACCATTAAGGTTGATAAGTTTCCTAACATTCTTGTTAATCTCAACCTATCCAATGCATTTGATCAAATGTGCTAGTTGTATCTATGTCTTTCACTTATTCATATGGAGTTCACCTAAAATATTGTTAATTAGATTATGGGATGTCTAACATATATTTTCTTTGCAGTGCTCATTAATGGCTTCGCTTCTCCATTTTTTAATCCATTATGTAGATTGTGACAAGCTTATCCCATTTCACTCTATTTGTTCCTTCTAGTTGTGGAGGGGCTCAATGAGCTATCAATGAGGCACATCGACAACAAATATTATAGGGCCTTGTTTTCACTTTCCCATTAAAACTATCACATCTTCTTTTAATTATGACATTTTTCTCATCACTAACGTCACACTTCATGAGGGTTATTTATTGGTTGACATCCTACAATGTTCTGTAAATCCATTGGTATGGAAATTAACACTGAAAAATTGGCTTGTTATTTCAATGGGGTAGAAGTGAGAGTGATGCAAGTCCTTGAAAATATATTGCAATTACTTGCAGAAGAATTCAACACAAGTCTGAAATACCTCATATTTGGACTCAATCCCATTGGTTATAGCAAAATTGATTGGAACTGCTAGTTAGAAATGCCTCCATAAATCAAGGGTTATCTCTCTAGATTTCTTGGGGAGACCACCTAATATTGCCTAGATCGGTCTTAGAAGCCCTACATATCTATTAGAACATGTTAACTAGCAATCCGAAGGGGGTTTTATAAAAAAAATAGCGATTTTTCAATAATTTTCTTTAGCAAGGAAAGGAGTCCCATGGACTAATTTGGACCAATTGGAAAAAATAGGCAAGCCTAAGGAATAAGGTGGTTGGGTCCTTTAGGATATTTATTCTTTTAGATTATCTTTCGCTTCCAAATCTGTTTGGAATCTTATTTCCAAAATAGGACCATGGAAAACAATAATTGAAGTAAAATACTAGCAACTTGCAAACATCCTAAGTAGGATAAGAAGTGATTTGAAATCTGATGAGGGTGATGTTGATGTTCAAAGTGGCATGGTTCAGGAGACAATATGGAAAACACCATTGGAGGGATGGTAAAGTGGATGAAGGGGTATGGAATCTTGGGTTGCGTTTAGAGCCCTAAAATTATATATATATATATATATATATATATATATATATATATANTAATTCTTGAAAGTGAAATTGATTTACTAATTAATTTAGCAAAAGAAATTAGTGCGTGACATTTACAAAATAAAATGCATTATGCAATTAACTATCTAAGAATAGTAAGCTTTAGTGGCCAATAGGAAAATGCATGAATAAATAGTAATATTATGATGTGTATGTGAAATTTAAGAAGTTTTTTGCAATGCATGAAAAAACAATATGCAATTTCACTTACTTTCATATTGTTAAACGCTCCCTAAAGTCCGAGTTCATTAAATAAAATTCATTAAGCTAGATAATGGAAGAACTTGACAATTTAGACGTTAGTACGACAATGGATTAATAATTAAAGTTCTTCTCGCATCTAAGTAGATTTTAAAAGCATCTTTGAATGTGCAAAAAAATTACATCATTTAGATTAATCATGTATTCTAAATTCAATTGAAAAACCCAAGTTCCTTTAATGAATAAAATCAATTTAAAAAAAATGTGAACTTAGTGGATTCAGCGTTTAGTAAAATTCAACTTGGAAAGTCTTGCAGATTACATAAAATATCACATACCAACTACTTTAGTCTAAAAAAATAGGTTGTTAAAGCGGCCTGTGACTAAAGGTTAAAAATCAAAGTAATTTTTATACATGTTAGTGAAAAAATAAAATAATTATTTAGAGTCTGAAATATACACATAGTACAATCTGTGAAATGTAAAAAAGAGCAGTAATGCTTAAAACTAAGAAGGAGGAAAGATTTAGATATTCCCAAATAAGGTTTTTTATTAAAAGTAAAGGAATTTTACAGTGATCTAGTACAATAGGTCATGACGAGTTTAACTCCTAAGAAAGGTATCTTTCCATGACCCTACACATTTTCGAATAACTCAGGCTCATTTAGGTGAAACTGATATAGAGGGAGTGATCCTAGCTCAGATTGTCATGCAGTAACCTGTGCCCATAAAATATGATATAGCAGGAGTGCTCCCCGCTTCGATTGTCATGCAGTAACATGTGTACATAAAATATTAAGTAGAGAAATATAAAAGATAAAATGGAAATACAATGTAGGAAAACATAATGTACCTTTATTGGAAGTACACTCTATCTTCACTCTAATGGATGGACCTAGATTGTAGTCTTACTTACAATATCCTTGTGTTAGGCTCATGAACAATTGAGTATGAAGGGGGAAATGTAGAAATGAAACCTAACAGTTCCCTATTACCTCTGATGTAAGATGATTTTTTTGGAAACTTTGTTTCAAATCAAAGGCATGAGCAAAGATAGACGAGGTGTTATGGTTGTCGTGATGGGAGGAAAAGAGTTTAAGAAACTATGAGAGCTCGATGTTCGCTGCCTCAATTGACATTTTAGTTTGTTTGGTATTTCGTCTGATTTGCATATGTGGAAAAATAGGTAGGTGGAATGCAAGCAACCTACTCCCACATTCATGGCATGAAAATGAAATAATATCATCTTGGGCACATGGGGGCATCGCCGACGGATCAATATTATAACACGTTCGTTCATATTGGGGGTTAAAATATTAAAAATTTTCAAAACAATAATTGGGGTTGTATTACGGGTATAAGGGCTTATATTATTTACTATATAAATACCCCAATATGTTGGGGGATTTTTTATTACAAACCAGCGAGATGCATATGGTTTTTGCGTTGTGGGAGGGACCTTAGCATTTTCGGCCGTGTTGGAGGAGCACCAAGGCACGAGATTTTCGATCGTGTTGGAGGAGCACCAAGGCACAAGGTTTTTGGCCATGTTGGAAGAGCACCAAGGAAAAAGGTTTTCAGTCATGCTGGAGGAGAACCAAGGCACAGGGTTTTTGACCATGTTGGAGGAGCGCCAAGGTAAAGGATTTTCGGTCATTGTGCGGCCATGTTGGAGGAGCACCAAGGCACAGGGTTTTTTGGTCGTGGTGTAGCCGTGTTGGAGGAGCACCAAGGCACATGGTTTTCAGTAGTGTTGGAGGAGCACCAAGGAACAAGGTTTTCGACTGTGTTGGAGGAGCACCAAGGCACATGATTTTTGACCATGGTGTAGCCATGTTGGAGGAGAACCAAGGCATAGGTTTTTCGACCGTGTTGGAGGAGCACCAAGGCACATGGTTTTCAGCAGTCTTGGAGGAGCACCAAGGCATAGGATTTTCAGCCATGTTGGAGGAGCACCAAGGCATAGGGTTTTAGACTATGTTGGAGAAGCACCAAGGCATAGGGTTTTCGAAGCGTGCCGTGGGAGGGACCATAGGGTTTTCAGCCATGTTGGAGGAGCACCAAGGCATAGGGTTTTCGACCATGTTGGAGGAGCGCCGTGTAGGAGGGTGAAGTAATTGAGAAGGAATTCATAGCGCTCAACTTTTGTTCTTTTTTACCTAAGAAACTTTACCCTTTTTTGGGTTTTTAGCTATGTTGGGGGTTTTACGTGGCATCATTCAAGTCTTTTTTATCTAAGGCATGATACTGGTTGAAGAAGATTTGTACCATTACAGATATATATGTGGTGCCAAGAGGGTGCATTCCACTGTGACAAAGACAACCATTAAATTGTTGTTATATCACTGCTCTTTTTCTTACAAATGGGATGAAAAAGAGGGTTGGGCATATTCTCTTCTCCCACAATTTGTTAACTACAATATCAAGCCAAATTGAGCCATAAATGAGGAGTGTGCAACCAAAAGAAGGATCCAAGAGTATACAGTCGCCTACAAGTCAAAATATACAAACGAATTAGATTGTAAATGGAGTCTTAAGGATGTCATAATAGTCCAGAATTAACTATTTTATTTGTTTGATATGTAATCTTTTATTTGATGATTGAATGCAATACACTATTCTTTGGATTCCAAATTTTGTGTGTCTAAACTATTTGACTAAATTCTAAATCCATAAATACACTAAATACATAAATGATCCTCGATAATGTATATCAACGACATATGATAATACTCAATAATCTATGAACAGTTATCATTAAGGTGTTTGACGAAAGCATTAAGCCAAAATCAATAAGCAATGAACCAAAAATTTAGACCAGATCAAGCAAGGTACATTAGAAAAGATGTATTTCAAGGTTAAAAATTAACAATTGAAGTGATTTTTGGTCTTTTCCCTTCCTGTTATATTTTTGGTAAAATAGCCCAATGAACACATGGCAAAGTTATTTCTATTTGTGTTTAGAGTGCCTGTTGTTCTATTTTGCAATGTTAGATTTAATGGTCTTTTCCATAACGTATTTGCGATAATTTTTATTTAGAATTTCGGTGCATTAAATAGGGTATCTCTTTAGGGATTGTTGGAAGTGCTCTTGGTTTAAAAATCATAAAGAACTCAAATCCTGAAAGAGAAAAATGAGTTGTATTATATTTCTCATAGGGCCACAGGTTTGACCTCATTATTGTCAAAGTTAAATTTAGTAAGAATGTAACTAATTCCACATGTTAATTGCTTCTTAGAAATGCACCAAATAATGGATGTGCATTGCTTATTAAAATGCACCAAATATTGCATTTTAAGGATGCAGTGGGGAAACAATGTCTGTTTTGGAGAATATCTTCAATAGCTACTACATTTCCAATTTCTTAGACGAAACTTACAGAAGCATGAGCACCTTAGCTATCCCTCCATGTTCTTTCCATCATATGTCTTGTTAAGTTTAGAGTCCAAAATACCTTTTTTGTTTTCTTGATGCAAATAATAGTAATGAAACTTGTGAAGGGGAAAATGTTTTATGTTTCTTATATAAACGCAGTAATTTTGCTATTCTATAGATTATGCAGCAACATGTCTATTTGCTTGTCCAAGGTAGATAATATCATTTTGGATGTAGTCTCTACCTTGAAGAAGCCAAATGGACCAAGCAAATCTGTGATTGCAACAAATATTGAGGTAATTATGTTTAAACCTTATTTAGGCAAGTTCTTGTATTAGGAATATAATTCAATGGGAAGGTATCATTGTTGTGCTTATGTCACATATATGCTTTAGTTAGAAGGTGATGGGATCTGAGGATCTTGCCTTCATCTATGTTTTAATTCTATTTTTTCATTGTAGTTGTCTCTTTTAGAAATAGATTGTTAGTAAAACACATTTATATTGAACAAGAAATGAATACATTGGATATCCATAAATTCTGCTATGTATGCTTTTCTTTGTTCTACTTTGTTCTTTTTCCAATTATGGTTGTTTGATATTTTCCTTATTTTCCTTTCAACTATTATCACAAAGATGTATAATAATGTATTGTTAATTTCTTAGTTGTTTATTTAGTTTATAATAGATATTGTGGCATCTTACAGATTATCCCTTTTTTAACCTTCATGAAATCCCATATGTAAAAGTGTGATCAATATTCCTCCATGCTCAATTTTCCATTTCCAACACCCAACGTGTTAGGATTTAGTTCAGGAAATGACCAAATACATAGAACAATTTGGAATTAGAGATTGAAATTCCTCATAGAAATATTAGCAACAACATTATGAGTATCACCTTTTGGTGTGCCCTCCCCAAGGTCTCTATAGAAACCAAGTAGCTGCTCAGACATAATGACCATGAGAAAATTTTAGTAGGCTTTCCTTTGACATAATGTTGCGACAACTTTGGAAGCATGTCAATGTTGAGCATCAACATCTATCCCAACAAAAAAAAACAATGAAACACAATGACATAGGACGAACTCAGCAAGACCGACCAACAAGAAAAAGACGTAACCATGAAGCAGGTACACTTATGTGTTTTCATCCCCAAAAAGGGTAGAGAGTGAAAAGATTAAGGTTAGCATTTCACAATGGGCGAAGCATATGGAAGAAATAAGTGTTGGGGAACCAAAACAATAACTTAATAACAATTCAACATATCTCGGGATGATCACTAGGAACTGCCCAATAGTTCCTCCCTCTCCACATCACACTCTTTCCTCTATAAAAAACTTGATCATCATCATGCTAGAGTTTAGAGACAAAACAATATAGTGAAAGAGCATAGTAATGAATTTTTGAAGATATCAAATTCCACAATAACTTATTTGGGAAATTGTGAAAAGGAAATAATGAAAGGAAAACTAACCAAAAATAACTACTAATTGAAAAAATAAGACTTCTAAATAGATGCAATGAAATGAAAACAAAATGTAAAACTAAACTAAATGCATAAGCAATAAAGAAAAATGATCTACGACTAACATGCAGCCTATTCCTACTTGTTCAAAGGAAGAAAATGTATTATGCAAGATTCCATTTATAGTATGAGAACACATAAAAAAATGTTACAACTATTATTACTTGTATTCTTATTACAAAAGATTTCATCATGAGCATCAAGAAGAAAGATACATTTGATAGTGAAACTCAAAAATAAAATTAGAACTAGTCAAATCAAACAAAAAGAAATGCAAATGCAAAGAGTTATCTCTAACAAGGATTAAAAAATTGATCAACCCATGAATCCAAAAGAAAATCCTTGAAAATTAACTATGGAATTCCCATGCTCATCTCACCGATCATGTCAAATTGATTTCGAATAAGGAATTTAAGTTCATTGACATTAATTGAATTGGTTAAATCCTGTGTGATCAATTTATCATTATTAGTATTATCCTTGATGACAAATTATTCATTATCACATTTAATTTGTTCTTCAAAATCAATAATAATAAATGATATATTGATTTCTTCATGATCACGTTGATCAACAATAAATTCAGAAAAATTGTCATAAATAGAATGCAAGTTAACCTTAGGCAAGGCTTCATTTTCAAGAATGGTATGTATATTTGCATCAGGAAGCGGCTAAAATTCAAAAATCTTCTCAAGACAACAAGCATAATTAATTAGGTTGTCAAAGCAATCATTGTGGACAAAATGAGGAATTTCTGAAAAACGTAAGATTTAGAGTCAATGGTTGGTTCTTGAAAAGAAAGGTTCTCATACCCAATCGGAAGGGACTGAGTATCTTCAGCATTAATTGATGAAACAATGGGAGAATCGTCAAAATTTTTAGTTGCAACATGTTATGAATTTAAAAATTCAAGATTATGACTCACCTCCCTACAGGAATTGATTTCCCCTTTCGAATGATTAATTTTTTTGAGATATCACATTGACAATCATAGGTATCATCTTTAATTAAGAGTTAATTTTTTTATTTTGATAAACATGGAGTGTTAATATGAGGTCAGACGACATCGTATTGATGAATAGGGATGTGAGGATCTTTCTTTGGATAATATGGAAAGATATCGTCACCAAAATAGAAGAACTCATGAATATCATGTGTGGTCGTCTTAAGATAAGTCATAGACATGAAAGGGGAAGCACATGCACTATTAATAACTTGATATTGGTTGGGATCTCTAAGGGAATAAAAAGGACTGATGTTAGCTCCCATATTTGCTAAAGGACTCATCATATAATAAGATGCATGACTTCTGAGAAACATAGGTGTGAATTGGAATGTGATGCTAGAATGATTGACATGATTGATCGAAAGAAGTCACAACTTAGGAATAGGAGGCCCAATGATTTCATGATTAAAATTCACCTTATTGATTGAGAGATTGGTATCGAATAAAACTTTTGGTTCAGACTAAGATTGAGACCTAGTTACGGCGACATAGAATTCATTGATAATTTCCTCGACTATAGAAGGCTCGCCCCTCATTACTCGTTCTTGATATGACAAGTAATGTTCACAAGTAGAAGGGTTATGACCCTTGTTGTGAAAAAGGAACCAATGACGTGCGAAAGAAATGGAAGATTTTGTCATCTCATATGGATATAGAAGGTGGGAAGGATAAGAAAGAGTTGGCTAAGACTTCTTCATAAGCCTATTTTCTAACGAATTCATCTGATTTTTCATTTCTTGCGTCAATTGGAGCATGTATGTATTGCCCCTGGGGGAAAAATGGGCCACCAACAACCCTTTCATTTTCCTATGTTCTTCAATTTTGAGACATGTCTGTAAATCAACACCAAGGAAATTTACATTCCTACCTTGTAATCGATGTTGGTAAGGTGTGGGGATACAATGACAATATTGGACAAAGGAGGCTTGTTTGGAAGGTTGAAGAACTTTGGGGATCTGGTCATATAGCTTTTTAAACTTGAGGTTAAATGATTTGATAGACTCATTCTCTTCAAAGGATATATGATTAAAACTCCTTAGACATTTAGTTTATTTTTTAACATTCTCAACGGGGCTAGATTCAAAGAAGAAGGTACTTACCAAGGTGCAAGATCGTTATTGACTTCAAATTGAAAAAATCCCACTTTATTCTTGACTTTCTTAGGATTAATGGGGTTAATGATGGGGTTATACTAACTATACATACCTCCTAATATTGAGGAAGTATAAAAATCGATGACAAAATAGGGAGGAGATCAACAATGATCAAAGAATCAAATATCCAAGCTCCATAAATTAGTCATTATTGGATTATAAGGAAAACAAGATTTCAATAAAATTTCAAGGAATTGGATTAGGAAGATTAAAAATATTGAAGTGAATATATTCCCCAGTATGGTCGCCAAGTATGTTAATGTTCAAAACGAAAAAATTCAAGAAACAACACAGAAACCACCCTTGGATGGCTTGTGAAGGGGGTGAGGGGGTATGGAAGCTTGTGTTATGTTTAGAGCCCTCAAATAGATAAGATCATAAAGGTCTATCAATAGTTGTATGCTTATGATTAAATGAAGGAAGGGTTAGATATATGCAAATAAGCACAAAGACACCAACGTGAGAAGGATGTATGCAACCTATCTAGTCACACATACATTAATTCCTGAAAGCAAAATTGATTAACTAATCAATTTAGAAAAAGAAATTAGTGTGTGATATTTACAAAATAAAATGCATTATACAATTAACAATCTAAGAAAAGAAATTTTTAGTCATTAATAGGAAAATGTATGAATGATTAGTAACATTCTGACGCATATGTGAATTTAAGCGGTTGTTTGCAATGCATGAAAATAAATCTGAAATTTCAATGCATGAAAATAAATTTCCTATTTCACTTAATTTTAGATTGCCAAATGCTCCCTAAAGTATGAGTTCATTAAATAAAATTCATTAAGCTAGATAATGAAAAAACTTGATGATTTATATGTTAGTACGACATTGCATTAATAATTAAATTTCTTCTCTCATCTAAGTATGTTTTAACATCATGTTTGAATGTACAAAAATAATTACATCATTTATCTTAATCATGTATTTTAAAATGCAATTGAAAAACCCAAGTTCCTTTAATGAATAAAATCAATTTAAAAAAATTGTGAACTTAGTGGAGTCATCATTTAGTAAAATTCAACTTGACAAATTTTACAGATTTCATGAATGGAAATATAACATAAAATATTATAGAACAACTCCTTTAGTCTAAAAAATAGGGTGTCAAAGAGGCTTGCAACTAAAGGTTAAAAATCATAATTATTTATATACATATTAATACAAAAATAAAAACAACTATTTGCAGTCTGAAATATACACATATAAACAAACTATGAAATGTAAAAGAGTAGCAAAGATGAAAAATAAGGTAGGGGAAGATTCGAATATGCCCAAATAAATTTTTCTATTGAAAGAAATAGAATTTGATAGTCATCTAGTACAATAGGTTGTGGTTGATTCAACCCTTAAGAAAAAGAGGTTTCCAAGACCCTACACAATTCCCAACAAGTAAGGATCATCTGGGTGAAACTGAGATAGTGGGAGTACTACTCACTCATATTTTCATGTGGCCCACATGCATGTAAGAAAGCATCAGTAGAGAAATATTTGAAACAAAACAAAAATACATGCATGACTGAGAGAACTTAGTTCCAACAGAAAAACATGTTGGTGAAAAATATTAAACAATTAAAAAACTGTCCAACATTAAAATTGTCAGCCCAAGGAGAGTGTAAACTTGTGAGGTACAAGAAAAATATATGAAGGATTAGAGTACAACTAACCTATTCTAATGCTTGAAAGGAAACAAATATGCAACTGTCATTGAAACCAAATCTAAGAAAGAAAGAAATGGCATAAAGTAAATTTAATTTAAGAAAGCATGAAAGTAAACCTACCTAAGAAAGCACGTGAAATTGCATAAATTAAACCTAATAAAGAAAATGTGAAATTAAACAAAGGAAAAACCATCTACATGAAATACATGTGACAAGCGACAAATAACAAATGAAAATGTCAAGTGAAAAGTGACACATGAGCTCACATAAAATCTATATTAACAATTTATAAGAAAGAAATCCAAATTAGCATGAGAGAGTAAAAGGATTTGCATTAAAGCATCATATCCATTACATAATAATCAAATCCATGACAGTCTAATTGAAATTATGGCTAAATCACACTCATGAATAAATTTCTATTGATGACTATAAGGATTCATCCTTACACAATTATCATAATTGATAATATATATTTATTTATTATTAAATTTAATGATTTATTACATTTGACATGTTTACATTTTATATGGAAGCTAACATATGAATGGTCAGACCCTCAGAAGAGGTGACCTTTGACCATTGATACTAATTAACCTAATTGTTAATTAAATAATAATAATAGTAATATATTTATTTAGGTATATTACAAGTCATCCTGCTCTGAAAAAATTGGTCCACGAATCTTTTTGTGAGAGCGTTGCAATTGGAATTCTTGCCACGAATAATGATGCCACGGTTTAGTAGTTCTTGAAATATTTGGTTGCATTTCCATTCAAATATTTTATTGCTTCTGATTCTGTATATGAATGCATAACAACTATTTGGAGCATTCTTTTGAGCTTCTAATCCAATGGTGTTCTTTTGACCTTCTATATTGGTGTGGATTTTTGATATTTCTACATGCTTTGATATGGTTTTCTTAGTCGGAACTACTAATATTGTACTTACTTCCTTGTCTGACAAGCTTGTCTTTATTTGTTCTCTGGGAACCTTTTGAAATTCTAGAACATCTTGAGTTGTAGGCTACTAATAGAATGCCCATCTCATCTTTTGTCGCACCATCCTCTTGGTGTCGTTTTTCTCTGTTATCATGATTAATGTCATCTTTAACACTTTTATTTTCATCATTGCATATAACTTCAATTCTCTCATAATTGTTGTTAACATTGAATTTATTGACTTCATTGACTTCTACGACAATGTTGTTTTCTTTACAATTGATATTGACATTATGATTGTTTATTTCATTTTGATCTTTCATAACTGTGTCTTCTACTTCTTTTGTTTCATTGTTCTTGTTATCATTTTTCTTAACAAGTCCTTGTTCAGGAACTGATGTATTAATGTGTCTTGCTTCCCTACCTTGTAGGAAGCCACAACAGAATTCTGGTAGGCGTGCATACCTTTTACTAAGTATCACATTTCGAGATTTGTAGTTGGGATGTCTTTTCTTATCCCACTTGGTGTCTGGTGGTATAGATATTTTGTGAGGAGGGGTATAAGGAGTTTGTCGACCAGGATTCCTTTCCTTCCTTGGGGTAGTAGCAATTTTATATTCATGCCTACTTGAATACGTAGGAGTCGCAGTAGTCCCTTGTTTCTCTTGACTTGGGAAGCTCGAGAGTCACAACTACTTCTTCTGTCGAGGGTGTAGATCCCAACACTTCTTGACCTGAGAACTCAGAAGTTGTAACATCTTCTTCTTTTCTGGTAGTAACCCTTTCTTTTGTCATGAGTGTTAATGCAGACTCCAACTCTGCTTGACCTGAGAACTTGGGAGTCGACCTAACTTGTTCCTTTATGACAGGAGTCTCTTCTTCTGACGTGAGTGTTGATGTAGACACTAGCTCTATTCATCTTGAGCACTCGGAAGTTGCAACAACTTCTTCCTTGATTCCATCTTCTTCTATCGTAGGTGTCAAAGCAGCGTGCATTCCATTTCTTGAAAAGTGAGATGTCGTAGCATCTTCCTCCTTCAACTGGCTTGAGGGGCAAACCTGGCGTGTTTCTATTTTTTCTTTGTCTGCATGCTTGTTAGCTTCTTCTTTTGGCTATTGTATTATCAACATTTTCAGTTCTTCAACTAAGTCTTTTATATTTTCATGCAAAACTTGTGTCGCTACGTCAATATTCAATATTTTTGTTTCAAGCTCTGTGGGTTTTATTTATTTAATCTCCAATTTATAATCATTTTTAACTTCTTGCGATGGTTTTATTACACAAAATATTCAATCTTTTTTTTTTATAATAGTAATAATAATTAATAATAATAATAATAATAATATATTGTTTTAAAATATATATATATATAAATAAATATTCTAATATTATTTTTATTTTTATTTTTTAAATTTATCTTTTATTTCTTGTTTACTAGGCTTCACGTGGATTGGCGGACGCTTGGGTTGGTGAGGAGGCCGAATCATGAAAGTGGACAGGTGAAGAAGGAGGAGTGCAACATAGGAGGGTATATGGATACGATTGGGGTTACCGGGTGAGAAATGGCAGTGTTGGCATGGAAGTGGATGGGAAGCGAATTGGAGCATTGGGATCAGTGGTGGATGGAAAGGAGAAGAGGCCAGGGAAGGAGTGCGCAGAGAGGGAGCTGAGGAGAGGGTGTGGTGAGTAGGATTGTGGGCAGCGTGAGAACATGTGAGGGCAATTGCGTCAGCGTGGAGGGGGGCGAGAAGAGGCAGGCAATGCGTGTGCAGGCATGCGAATGGAGCAGGTGTGTATGCGATGATGAGGAGGCAGCGTGCAAGCATCACGTGGGAAGGAAAGGAGAAGTGACCAAGCGAGGGAGATGCGAGAGGAGAGAGGAGGCCAGAGGGACGCAGGGACCCATCGAGAGTACGTGGAGGGCACAAGGGGCATGCTGGATGGAGGGAAAGGGGCGTGGAGCAGAGCAGTGCATGGAAAAATGGGGTGGCCGAGTGCAGGGAGGAGGATGTGTCTATGCATGGGAAAGAGGAGGTGGACGTGGGTGTCGAGTGAATGAATGGGGATTGGAGAACGTGGAGGGTAGTGAAGTGGAAAGTGGTCGCTGGTGTGGGTGATTTGGGGAATAGCATGGGAGGAGTGCACACTGGTAAGTGTTAGCAGCGAAGAGGATATGGGAACGTGGGAGGATGAGCAGGTAGGTGATGTGGATGGCCGTGGGTATGGAAGAGCGCATCGAAGGGACAATGAAGAGGAGTGAAGTGTGCAACTAAGAGTGAATGGAATGTGCAGGGAATGAGAGATTGTCCAAGGGCATCAAGTGTGAGCCAAAGTTCAAAGCTTTGATACCATTTTGTAAGGATTCATCTTTACATAATTATCATAATTGATAATATATATTTATTTATTATGGACCTTTAAAAGAAGTGACCTCTGACCATTAATACTAATTAACCTAATTGTTAATTAAATAATAATAATAGTAATATATTTATTTAGGTATATTACAATGACTTACATTACTTGTTTTCTATCAGTTATTAACTTTGTATTAAAGCTTCCTACTATACTACTTCAAATGAAGAGAGAGCACTCTTATTTATACATGAGTTGCTTTGAAAAGAGGATAAGCAACTAATAAATATAGATCCACTCTACATTTTCAAATCTTGAAATGGTGGAGGATATATTTGAGAATATTTTGAATAATCCTTGGTTGAAATATTTCTACACATTACAGAGTTCATGCAACTTTGAGATATATATGAAAATATGTTAATTTCCTAATATTTAATCACCAATTCTCTTAAAACACATAAAATAAATTAATTGCAAAATAATAAGGTAAACCCATATTTATTCATGAAAAATAGTATAATGGAGTAACGGAATATGGATGAATGAGAGTAATAGTGAAAGGAAAATAAGATGAAAATGTGACATTTTAGAGACCCAACATCTCCTGGCTACTGAACTTGTTGCATGTCTGCATGCAACTGTGGATACAATTTTTGGGATTCTTAACTTTGGCTTTGCATGATGATGTTTTTAACAATAAATCGTTCCATGATGTGAAATACATGAGTAGCAATGGATTTTTGTTATGGTTGGTTTTTGTGTGACAACCATGAATATGACAATTGTTGGATCTTATGTTAACAACATTCATTCATTTCCTTGTTTTCTTTTTGAAATACATAAGATTTGAAAGTGTTCATACACATGAAAGGGTAAGCCATCAATGTACATTAGAAATCTTTTTCTTCAGGTTATGAATCATGCCAAAAATAGATCAAATTGTAACAAAGTGTAGTTTGGAAGAGACATGTTGGTCTGTGGTAAATGAGATGATGGCACGTGTAAAATTGAATCAAATGGTAATGAATGTACCCCCCCACAACTGTAGATGTTTTATATTTATGAAAATGAGTAAGGCAGTGTAACATGGTGAGGGAATTTTCCAAATTCATTCATTTCTAGAATTTAAGGAACTACATGATTAAAGATTAGAAAACAACATACCTCCACTTACCTAAAAAGTTGTTGAACTATGCAGTAGGAATGTGGCTGATGCTGTTGTTGGATCATGGAATTTGAAGTGAAATAATATGAATTGCTTGGTTGTATGAATCAAAAGTTTAAAGTGGAACAATGGTACTCTCATATGGCTAGAAATATGCTGTTGCAAAACTGCTGATGGTGTCATGAAAAGTATATAGTCTTCACCTGCTACAAAACCCGATGGTACCATTATTACCATGCGAATAAATGTGTCGATGTCGAGCATGAAAAAAGTCATTGGATTATCGACCATTGATGAATGTCATTAACAAATGTGAGGTAAACTCACCATTGATTTCAATGAGTGGCAAGGTACCCAAGTACATCTTGCGAAGTACAAATAAATGAGTTGATGTCGATCCACTTGTAAGATTCAACGATCAAGGGACATTGATGTATTCCCATTATTGTTAGCGAGAGAAATTTATAATAAGGCATGCAAGCCTCAAGGTACTAAAAAGGACTCTAGTCTCTATCCCAGATAATGTGTCGAGGTCGATGGGTCGATACTTGTTGAAAGGTGTACCTTAAGGAGGTCCCACATTTGTCAACGCGAGTAAATAAAATGATTGGTAGAACTATAGATGAAAGATCTCACAGTTAAACCATTTTTTATGACAGATAAAACAAGGCAATTTAGTCATGGAAATGAAGTTTAATGGTTTTATTCATGAGGAAAAAGATAAACTGAAAATGAGGAAAGAATGTATACGACTCAGAAAGGTAGACATGTGTGAAGTGATGATAGATAAGGAAATGAAACAGTGGAATCCAACAAGGATGAGTAGGGATCTTAGAAGGAGAAAGTTAGGTAAACATATCATGACACGAATGGTTTTTTTGAAAGGCGTCTCATGACAGCAAATGGCATGACATGTGCGATGAAAAGCATAACTCATTCAATCTTTTGATGAAATATGTTTTCTGAAATATTTTGTGATTCTTGCAAATCATTTTTGCATGAACATGTTTTCTGGATTGTTTCAGACATGAAACAACTTAGCATTACCATATATCAAAATGTGAGATCATCGAAAAACATAGAGTGTGGAAATAAATGCTAGAAAACCGAATTCAAAAATAAAATGCACTTTTTACCAATTAGTTGTGGCTCATATTTAATAATCTTCTTTGTGAATGCCTGTTTTGAGTGAATCAAGAAATTAAATTAACATTGAATGTAAAAAACATGATTCTAATAATGTTTCCAGGAAGTGTGAAGGTCCATTTGCAATTTATTTAAACTTTTTAATTTTATTTTTAATTTTTTAATGTTTTTTAATTTTTTAATTGTTTTATTATTAGAGCTAAATAGAAAGAAATGTGAAAATTCCTAACTATTTCTATGTTCTTATCATAAAACCTAATTGAAAAAAGCACGAGAGTATTGATATGAATCTCAATCAAAACCATACACATGAAAATTGTAACGATAACAAGGGCATAATATGGCCAATTTTTTAACCAAATTGAATTATTCCAAATAAAACCATTAGAGTGCCGATTTAAACTGAATCTATGTTTTGTGCAAATTATTTTGTATTTGTTAACATGACCGAACTTTTGTTACTTCGATTACATATCAAATAAGTATGTGTTGTTTCCATTTGCAGGTTTTACTCCAAGTCAAAATGTTGGTGAATGTGAACAAGTTTGCAACTCCAACCTATTTTATCTTCAAATCCTATCTATTCATGGTTTTTTCTTGACATCACCAATTTGTTTCTACTATAGGCTCTTTGTCAATGCAGTGCTTGTTTTTGTCTAGCATCCGCGGGTACAATTCAATCCCATTCTTGGAAACATACTTACTTGTAATACACAGTTTGCTTTGTAGTTGTTTAAACAACGAAGCTGACATTTCTTTGCAGAATAAAATGCATCCAAATATATCAATCAACTGTTGATACAAGAAACCTTCTGCCACTTAAAAAAATGGTCTTTAAAATAAAATAACAAATAGAAACAGTGCCATTAAATATGTTGTACATCGATTAGCACACTTTCATTTTGATAGTGGTGGCATGATAGGCAACTCAAACAATGGTTTCCGGATTAGCTCGATTGGAAGAACCGTAAGAGCACATGCATAGATATTTAGCATTGTGATTATCATCCAATGGTGAACTTAGTTGGAGAGTTCAACCATACACACAACAAAAGTAAAAATATGTTCACATTTGATTTTGAAAATTGAACTCTAAAATATGCAAAAATGTGAGAAATTAGTTGTTGTAAATGTGACTTAACGAAATAAAGAAGAAACCATTGATCTAACTTGGTACTTGCTTGGAACCATCTTTCGATACATCTTTCATAGGCTTGATTTTAATTCTGATTTATATCATCTAAAATCTCTTCTTTGTTCTCCTTGACCTCCTGTTCGAATAGTTGTTCCCCATCAGATGTACAAGAATCTTCAAATGTTAGTTCTTTGTTTTCTTCTGGAGGAGTGGTTAAGTCCTTGACTGTTGTCAAGATCTCCTCTTCCTAAGAAGAGGAGATCTCGAATTTTGGTAGGATTTTTGTGAGTTGTTCAAAACTTATGTTCATCCTTAATCATGTTACCGTTACTCCTGTCTTCACATGTGAATTAGTAAAAGAGAGAGGTTCTTGTAACACCTGAAACTAAAATCTAAATGTAGAACTGAATGAAAATAAACTAGTTACGTAAATAAAATCACTCTTGTTGAAAAAATCACACTTGCAAAAAAAGTCTCGCGGGAAAAGTAAATCACACTTTGCGGAAAAATAAACACCCTTGCAGGAAAAGTAAATCACACTTTGCGGAAAAATAAACATGCTTGAGAATAGGAACTTTATTTGCATAAAAAGGGAACAACAAGTCTTTGGGGCGACCCGCCAAAGTGGATGCGTCAGGCTATTACACCACAAAATTCTGTAGCGAATTCATCTTTGTGTCTTACCATTTTCCCTCCCCCTTGTTGTGTAATCTAAAAAAAACCTATCTACCTACCTAAACTCCAATCCCCCTTAGCACCTCCTCAACAACAACGCCAAAATGTTGGTGAAAAATATTAAACAATTAATAAACTATCCAACATTAAAATTGTCAAATCAAGAATAACATAAACTTGTGAAGTACATGTAAAATATATGTAGGATTAGAGTACAACTAACCTATGCAAATGATTGGAAGGAAACAAATATACTACTGTTGTTGAATCCAAATCTAAGAAAGAAAGAAATGGAATAAAGTAAATTTAATTTAAGAAAGCATGAAACTTGCATGAAAGTAAACCTACTTAAGAAATCACATGAAATTGCATAAATTAAACCTAATTAATAAAATGTGAAATTAAACAAAGGAAAAATCATCTACAACAAATACATGTGACAAGTGACAAATAACAAATGAAAATGGTAAGTGAAAAATGACACATGAGCTCACATAAAATATATATTTACAATTCATAAGAAATAAATCCAAATTAACATGAGAGAGTAAAAGGATTTGCATTAAAGCATCATCTCCATTACATAATAATCAAATCCATGACAAACTAATTGAATTTATGGCTAACTCTCACTCATGACTAACTTTATATTCATGACTTAGATGACTTGCTTCCTATCAACTATTCACTTTGTAGTGGCTTCCTACTACTTCAAATGAAGAGAGAGCACTCTTATTTATACATGAGTTGCTTTGAAAAGAGGATAAGCAACTCATAAATGTAGATCCACTTTTCTCTCAACCAATTTCTCATAATTACAAAATACCTATCCCTTCAAATCCTCACAATCCTCTCATGTTATTCCTCCTTGGAATTAGCTCGAATAATTATCTTCAAATCCTTTTCAAATCTTTAAATGACAGAGGAAATATTTGAGAAGATTTTGATAATCCTTGATTGAAATATTCCTACGCATTACAAAGCTCACACAACTTTAACATATATATGAAAATATGTTAATTTCCTAATATTTAATCACAAATTCTCTTAAAACACATAAAATAAATGAATTGGAAAATAATAAGGTAAACCCATATTTATTCATGAAAAATGGTATAATGAATGGTTAATGGAGTAATGGAATATGGATGAAAGAGAGGAATAGTGAAAGAAAAAGAGGATGAAAATGCGACATTTCGGAGATCCAACAAGACACACTGCTTTCACCCTAACGAATGGACTTGGACTATAGTATTATAGCAATCACCACTTTTTTGTCTCATAGACAACTGGATATGAACGAGAAAAATGCAGAAATAGAAACTAGTCATACAAGCCTCTTACCTCCAACGTGAAATGATGTTTGGGGCATCTTCATTTTGGATTTGGAGGCATGAGCAGGGGTAGATAAAGTGTTTGGTTACCATGAGGTGAGGCAAATATTTTTCGCAACTTCCAAGATCTCATTGGTCATTGCATCACTTGATGTTTAAGTTTATTTGACATTTCATTTGGCAGTAAGCTAAATTGTAGACCATTTGCACCTAAAATACGGCAAGTTTTCTAGTCAAAATTTGGCAGAAATTGTTCAAAAGGTAGTTTTCAGTGATTGGAAATACATAATATGGGTGCCCCAAAGGTAATTGAGGGTCCTGGATCTGTTTCTGCAATAAAAATTGCAATTTTAACCCTGAAAATCTCATTTCAACAACAAATCGTGTTGCCGGATTCCGACCAAACTCACTTGAAAAGGTGCAAATGGTATAGAGATTAGCCAACTGAGGGAGGTGGACTACAAGTAACCGACATACACCTTCCTCACATGAAAAAATATCACCTTAGGAATCATGCAGGTAGTCTCTTCATGTAAAACAAAAACATCAGAGAAGGCCCTAGCCATTCCACTTATTTTTCCTTTATTCCCATTGCTTTTCTTATCCATTCTTCCAAAAATAGGGTGTATTAGTTGTCTTTTGTCCTACGCGGTTTTGGAGGGGAAGTTAAACCTTTAACATTTTATGGGACCAATGAAATGCTTAGAATAGAAGGAAAATTGGTTTAAGTCAATAAAGGGAAAAGTGATAGGATATAATAATCTTTTTAATTCCTTTCCGGAATGGGAATTGAGTGTTAATTAATGGGGTAAAGGTTTTTTAATTGTTTTTTCTCATCGTAAGGGGAAGGAAAGATAAGGGTAAATGGATAGGGGTATGCATATAATGTTCTAATGAGATTGGAATTTTATTAATGTGGATAGTAAAAAAAGTGGATTAGTAAAAGACGCAGGCAGGAGAGTATGGTTGTGTGGGAGATAATAAACAAATAAATTGGGATGGAAGGGGAAAGGGAAAAAATTAATAATAGGGAAAACAAGGAAACCATTCAAGTATTTTTATGACGCACATAGAAACCAACAAGATGATAGGACCAAATAATTTATTGGGGGATGCAAAGATGAGAGATTTTAATTGACCTGGTGCAAAAGGTTTTAACTTGACAAAATTTTGACTCATTAATGAGAGAGTTAAACAGACTCAAAATTTGGAAAACAAAATATGATCATGATTGGTACGTCGAGATGAATGACATGACGCTGACTCCTTGGTATGATGACACATGGAACAATATACGACCAAATGCAAAGGATTAACTTGAACATGGAATGATGGTGCATGATGCAACTTGGTGGATCTGTCGAAGAGATCATATGGAAGCAAAAATAACCAAACGACATATGGAGACAATCAATGCATCAACTTGGATATGTTGGTGTAGACAAAATGTCCATGAGAAATTTTTTAGTAGGTTCTCCTTTGGCATCATGTTTCGACAAATTTGGAAGCATGTGAATGTTGAGAATTAACAAGTCATTCCAATCATTGGAAAGCACTGTAGAAGGATTATCCAATCATTTTCTCACTACTTTCTTGGTTGGTCAATGATGGTGCACAAGTTTGGATTGGTGAGGATTCATTGATAGGATGTGGCAAAGAGGTGCTCTTATCCCAGGTTTGATGAACTTCTTGAAATCTCACAATCTTCACTTCCTTTATTGATTCTAAGATGGTGTTAGCACTTCTATTTGGAAATAGGGGTGGGTCTCTGGATAAGCTCTTAATATGGCTTCAATTTTTTACCAGAATGGGATCATTTTATACAGATGCTATATCGAGCACAATTTTTTCTTTGAGAGAAAATTGACGAACTTGTTTGGAATGGAAACAAACAAAGTGGTTGATATACTGTCAAGCTCGAGTACTAAACTCAAATAATCATAAATGACAATGGACAATGGTGGTAGCAGAGACTATGGAGAACTAAATATCCCCATAAATGCAAATTTTTTATGTGGCTAATTCTTCAGAAAAAAGTGATCAATTGGGATAATTTCTGGAAGAGATAGTTCCAAGGCTCTATAAGATGTTATTTATGTTGAGGCGTAGAAGAAATGATCTCATATATTTTCTCCCAATGTCCTTACTCTCAACATATTTGGACAAATCTAGAACAAGGTTTGTGACTCACAAATATTTCGCCCAATGAGAACTATCAATAGAATATTCTCTTATGGTATACTAGATATAGAACTATAAGATCTCAGATGCACCCATTTCCTTTTCCTATGGGGGATTTGTCTTGCGTGAAATGCCTCCATCTTTGAAAATTTTGAAATCTCAACTTTTCAAACCATCACCCAAATAAGAGGTTTACTTTAGTTCTATAAGGATGAAGTGAGCACTTTGATCCCCAAGTAGTAGGTGATTTGATCATTGACAAAAAATTGCTAGAGATTCTTCGATGGGACCTGTCGAGGCCAAGATCACACTTGTGACTTAAATGAGGGGTCTTATACATGTCTGATGCTCAATTCCTCACATTCTCATGTAATAATCAACACGGGGCCAATAACCTTGTTGTGCTCTCAGCCCTTTGGTATGTCTTGAAATTTGCATGGAAGGATGGAATTGGCGAGATACAAATTTTGGTGATGCATCTCTAGCCATTCAAAGGATGATGGGATAAACAACTATAGAGGATATTAATGTACAGGAGATTGATTGCCATCTCAAAGAAATTGTTGCCTCCTTTTCTCATCTACATTTTTTCTAGAAGTTACAGAGAACAAAATGGATTAGCGGAAATTTTCTCGAAAGAAGGACTTATAAAGCCACTGGGATTATCCATATAGTTTGCACCAATGATGGGAGCATTCAAAACTCCCATCTTATGTTGGCATAAATTAGAATTTTTGCAATTGTATGTCTTTGTCTTTGTTTAATTTTTGGAACAACAATCATATATCATATGATGTTTCAATAGAAGTTATAGGTATATATTGTGAGAAGGAATGTTCTCCATTTTGACAAATACTTAACTTAGAGGGAGTATTGTTGTTGACACTAGATAACTCCCAATCATAGCGCTTTGATATTTATTTGAATTTTGGACCTCATTTTTAAAATTATCCATCTATCTTGTAGGCCTGAGAATGTATTTTTATCTCTATTATAAAAATAAAAATGTGACTTTTCCTTGGGAAAAAATATTTCCCTAAATTGCTGTTAGCTAAGGTCATGGACTATTTCCATCTATAATAATTTTAAGTATGCAATACATTGATATGCCAATATTTGGTTGCTCAAAATATTACCAGTTTTATATAGCATATCATACCAAATACAAGTCTCTTGTTCTAATTTAAACAACTCACCAACAACACAAAAATTCCACTTTCATTAACACTAAGTCATTCAGGCACTATTCTTCTACTCCAATTTTCAACACGTTAGGCCTTGCATCACTCATTCCTCTAATCCTATGGCATATTTGGTACACAAAGCTATAAAAGGTAGTACCATATCTAGTTTGATGACCATTTTCGAGACATCAAAGCATCATCACTACGCTATAGTTCACTATCATAATCATTCAATATTCAACATAATCATGACTCATAATAAGAACAAAGATTTCATAAAGAAATAACAGGGTTAATGATAATCGGATATTGAACTTCAATACCATAGCTTAAATGTAATGTTATTATAATATTACAATGAAAACTGTACATAAATAAAAATAAAATAAATAAATATTTGATAAATAAATAAATAAATATTTATACATGTAAATGATTAGCCCACAATTATATACCCTATCATACCATATAATTGAAAATTGACTTTCAAGGATAAATTAGTGACGCATTAATTTATTGAAAGTTTTGAATGGCAAGATAGACTTTTTAAAATTTAAACAAAAGATCATAAGACACTTATATTTTTTGCAATAATTAAACCATATAAAAATGCCTATCTATACAGATAAATGTGATTTTTATTGTTGGACACGTAGATACGCGACACACGTAGATGTATCGGACACGTGGACACATGTGGGTTTTATCACTCAAATAATTTATGACAGCGTCATCCTTACTTCCAAGCATTGGCCCCATCCATTATTATTACCATGTCGTGGACACTCAATTGAATCTACTTCACCATCAATGCAATATTCATCCCATCATCGCTGAAAACTAGTAGAGGTGTTTTAGATATTTTTCCCTTAAAAATTATATATATCTAATGATTCCTCGATGGATTCATTGGATCTCATAATCAGTGAAGAATTTGTTAATTATTTTTTATACTTTATAAAAACATTGTTTTAAATAGTAATTTATTGGGTGTGGTTTAGACATAAAGATAATGGTAATAAAAAAATAACTATGGCTATAACTATGTTATTTATTATTGAGACTAGACTAGCTATAATCATAAAAAAACTTCATTAATATGTTTTATGTTTTATTTTGTTTTTTTAATCAAATCACTTTAAAATAAGATTATTGAATTTAATTTAATTTTTATAAATTAGCATACCCCAAAACAAGGAAATGAAACATCGAAGAAAACTTAAATGTGTTACAAAATGGGAGAAAGTTGTGTGTATGTACATAATATAATTTTATGTGTTGAAAGAAAGTCTAACTAATTTATGTAGTCATAGCACTTGATGAAATTGAAAGAAAAACTCTATTGCAAGTACCAATAAGTAATAAATAGAAACCCTTGTAAATAATGGCAAGTAAAATGAAATGCACATTAATTTGTCATACAAGAAAGTATACATATGTGACTAAAACAATAAAAGGCTAGGTAGTGATCAAGTTTGACTTTAATTATATTGGAAATCAACATTGGTATTTTCACTTGGTAGGGGGTGTGTAGGGATTGAAGGTTGCAATTTTAAGTGCGAAAGGGACAAAAAATGAAGGAGTGCCTCTTCTTTTGGTTGCTCCATGTTCATGATCCAATTAACATGCTTGATGTTTCTTGTGGTGATTGTCCCACATGTTTTGGTTGTCTAAATTACGATGAAACTATATCGAGTTCACATCATACACAATAAGCAATATAAACTCATCATTATAATATTTAATGAGATAGGTATAAGTTAAAGGAGCACTTGTTGGTTCCACCAGCTCCGCTTCATGTGGTGACTCTAGACCCACGGAAGAAGGACCTCGCCAGGGAAGAATTATGAACATTCCTTATGTCCTGCTTTGAACTGGTCAAAACGAGATATCTGGGGTATGATAGGGAGCAACATTAGCTTACAAACATTTTCAGTTCGGATGGTAATTTGGCTTTCAGTCGCTTGCAGGATCCACCTTGCGGTAAAATCAGAAGGTTTTGTGTAATCATTAAGATATTAAGTGGTCTTGCTAGTTTTTTCAGAAACTTTATGCATCTCAGTCCTATGGATAATGCTATTGTAAGGGCTTTTAGGGTGACTTTTTGTCAGGTTTATGTGGAAGAGGCTAGGTAAATGTCGTCGTTCCGACCCAGTCTGAAGAATTCAGATTGTAAATCTCTTTTGCTAATAATATATTGAACGACTCCTTACTTACAAAAAAAAGGAGCAATTTTTTGGGATTTCTTTTGTCGAAATACGATAATATTGTTTTGGTTGAATTTAAATTTTGAAGTGTATAAATTGTGTTTTTGAATGTGTAAATAGATTCAACAATCAAAACCTATGCGACACTCACATTATGCAAATTTTCGTAAGTGATATCAATGATTCTAAGATTTTTTCAAGATTTCCAATGATATTATGAAGAATTTGAGCCCACTTCACTGTAATGATGACAACCTGCTATAGAATTTGGTGCAACCATGGTTGAACATTAGTCACTTGACACCTTGTACTAATACTCAATTGCCACTGACATGAAAGGAAAAATCCATAGTTTTTACAGAGCTGAACTCAATAATATTTCTCTCAAAATTAATTTTTTTGTATCAAATATTTCAAAAATAATATTTTTTGTACCAAGTCGTAAATTAAAAAACTACATATAATTGCTACACATGAAAATCTCATATACACCAAAAAGGGCTATTTTACCAAATTGTAAATAATAAAGATACATATAATTCCTACACATGAAAATTTCATATACAGGAAAGGGGGTCTTGGTGCCAATGAGCTTGACACAAGGGCACCGTCTTTGCTGCATGAGCAAAGGCTATAAGATGTCTAAAGATTTAGCTTACTTTAATAAAAATATATATCATAATATATAGAGATATTAACAATATATTTATTAATTTCATTTTTAGTTTGAAAAGGTTTAGCTTAGCTTCATTATAATATATATCATTATACATAGAGGTATCAATAATAACAATACATTTGTTAATCTCATTATTATCTTTTTTTAGCTTGCATTTATTTTGTAATCTCAGTACTTTCCAACTTTGTTTGTATTTACAACAATTTAAGTTTTTAAATAAATATAATTTTAAATATTTATTATTTTAACTTATATATATATATTTTTTGTTTTATTATTTTTTTATGTTATTATTTATCATAATTTATTTGAAAGACAAACTTTAATAAATCTTATATACTATATATTATTCTCATTCTCATTGTTAATATATAGAATATAATTCTTTTTAAAATATTTAATACATTCATCCTTGCCCATCTTTTATGTTTCTCCACTATTTATGTAAACAAAGGAACCAACATGTATTTTAAACATTTTATCAATTTTAAAATTATTTTTAAAGTGATAAAAAATAAAAATTCTAAAAGATTCTTTTAAAAATCTCTAATACATTCATCCTCTCCCACTTTTTATGATTCTCCATTGTTTAGGTTAAGAGATAAACATACATATATTTTAAACCTTTTATTAATTTTAAAATTATTTTTAAATTAATAAAAATTAAAAATCCTATAACATTTAACCTCCCTCTATACAAACACATACATATCATATCTGTTACAATGATAAAATATGATTCCCCAATCTTAACATAAATCATTAATGTCAAGGAATATTGTCGTCGAATGCCATGTCAGTGGGATGGGAGAGACACATAATCGTCCACATTCCATCAATCATTCGCCTAAATTATTGTTATTATTAAGTAAACAAAGTGATTAAGATAATCATGGATTAATGATAGTAATTTAATATTTTGAATCATTCGTCTAAATTAAACAAAGTGATTAAGATAAGTGTGGACTGATGATAGTAATTTAATATTTTGAAGTGCATATTATATTATGTCCATCTTTGGCTGCTGCTTTTACTCTGCCTGTGCATCTTGCGTTACAATCTGTGTTTGCTCAAATAATTTTGATTTGGAATTATAAAAAGCAAGTTTTCTATCAGAAAAAATCTTAATTTAGCATGGATTTATACTGGTGTAGAAAAGCTGAAAAGACTGTGTTCATAGTATATTTTAAAAGCTGAAGTTCTCTTCCTCTGAATTTCCCTCTCGTCAGGGTCACTGCTGCGAGATTCCGATTGTATTGCAATGGTCAAATGCATAGTCTCTACGCCACAAACAAACCATCATTAAAGAAATACCTGACATAATAGTTATTAAACATTGAGATGGATTATATTCATTAATGAATATAGTTAGCAACAGGCACAGAGAAAAATTTAATGCTAGTTGTGTCCTTTCCAACGTTTAATCTTCCAATTGTTGCTTTTGTTATATTTTGATAGCCAAAGTATTCAAACAAGCACAAAATAACTTCTGGCAAATCTTTGTTGTTGCTATAATTTGGAAATTATTGGGTTAGGTTCGAGTTGCTTTCTAATAAAAAAAACCTAAAAAAAGAAATCTATAACATTTGGCAGTCTGGGCTAGGTGTCTGTGATTAAGTACAATATTCAATATAAGATAGGTATAAGTAATAAGCATTCAAAATTAGCTTGAGCATAAATATTAAATCATCTACAACCAAAAAGAATTTTGAACGATCATAGCAGGCCTGCCAAAGAACCGACGAGAACAACCAACATGGGTGATAAGGCATGGCCTTGGTGTGTGTGATACTTCACCAAGGGAAGAGCAACATACTGAGTGTTTTACCATCACAAATTCATTTCTGTTGATTGTCACATGCAAATATATTGCAAACAACCACATCAACAAGCCTCCATTTAAACAATAACACACTTCTAACCTTGGCCGATATTACTTTGCTTTAGCCATGCAATTTTTGTTATGGTGGTCTTCGTTTAAATTTTCAATCTCAAGTTATGTTGATTAATTAACTGGTTTCATGTCTGTGTAGAGAACAAACTTGTTTAGCTTCCTTTGTTTTGACCAAACTACTAATGCACAAGTGACACACATTTAAATTGTTTTAAATCTATCATAGTTTACCCAAAAGTCATATTTAATTTGTTTGGGTTAGACACTAAGCAATCCCAACGCTAAAAAGTGTAGCTAACACATGCCTACATATAGAGCTACACCTAGAGCTAACATGCACTTCATAACCGTGTTAATTGATATTGAGTTATCCATTATTCTTAGTGTTGGGACGCATAAAGTATCATTGCCTCATCATACCCTACCACCATAGGAAGAAGAAAGGATCAATATCCCATGAAAATGCAAAGATCTACTCCATGACGCAAAGGTTAGTATTGCCTAGATAGTTGTATATTACTGCATCCTGATTGTGCAAAGATCTACTCCATGAAGCAAAGGTCAGTACTACCCACACAGTTGTATATTACTGCATCCTGGTTGGGATTGATAGGACACTGTCTTTTTTTAAGAATGTGTTGGTTTTACGTTAACCAACTCAAAAACTCATGAAAATTGTACACATGGAGTCTATTTTCCTAATGGGTGGGCTATTCCATCATTTTGCAGAGCTTAGCACACCATGAATATGATTTCTCTGAGGTGATTTGTAGTTTTCTCATCAATTTTGTGTAGTTACATCAATTCACTCTGAATTTGTAGTTGCATTATTTATGATTTTGCAGTGGGTTTATTATCCTTCGTTCTCCATGAAAATAGTAACTAATTACATCTATGTATTTTCAACCAATGGATTTCCAGGACTTTCCATAAAGTTATTACTAATAAAATTGGCATTTCACATACAATTCTAAGTTGGGGCTCTGGACAGGAATCTTGGAGCTATTAGCAAGAAATCCGAAGGGAATGCATGTGATCAGAGGAAAAATGTTGGTGGATCGTGTAGAAAATTCACTAGATGAGCAGCTCTGTTAACGGCAACATTATGAAAAATCTGGTATATTTGATTTGTTTTCGGCTCTTAAGGACACATTTCTAAGGGATTTGGCATTCAATATGATTTCGTTCGCCATGAAGTAATGCAGCCGACATTTGCTAGGTACTTTTTTACTCATTCAACAATTTGTTTGATTTCCTCCCAAAAAGTTCATAATGTCGAATTTGCATTTAAATGTAAGAATTATGAGCGATATGTCAATTTTTCATTTAAATGCGAGTATTCTGAGTGATATGTCGTGAGAATGAAGGTGTTTGAAGGAACATAATGATAAATTTATTTTTTACGGTGAAGTTGAGTTTATTTAACGAGTTTGCAACTCAAAATTTAAATTCTCTTGAATTTGCACGGTGAAAATTGCTTTCAGTAAATTTTAATGCGACATATGCTACCTCGAGATTGGCATACTCACCTTCACATGCATGGAGACCCATTTTCAATAAGAACTCGGGCTTGTAGCATGTTAAACTTGTAAACTATTGCAGAATTTGAAGGAAGCTTGGGGTTTTTCATCCTTCCCCTTAATTCAAAGCTCAGAACCACACAATACACTTACAAATTCTCGTCCGGATTGTCTTGTTTGCTTGCAAGATTTGCTTGAACCTGCATTCATGCCGATGAATTAGTTTATTTCACATTATTTGATTTAATTACATAAATAAATTATTTTTTTTCCATACTTTTCAGCCTTTTCCAAATGCTTAAGGGCCTCTGTCAAACAACTGCTATCTTTCTTCAGAGCAACAAGCAATGCTGTGACTACCAGAATTAAAAATTTTGACAACATTATTAGATTTCAATTGAATCATCAAGAGCGCCATATAAGTTAGATGCGGACATTGAAAAATCTGCAGAAAGCTCGAATTCACTTTCTTTTCCTGCCTTGAGTCAACTGTTGCAAGAAGATCCAGCAAACTAGTTTAGCTCTTTTTCGATTGTTAATCCAGAACCAAAATATTCAATTCCAGACCCAGACAAGCCTTTCTTTGCATATTTCAAGTAGTGTAGAATTTCGGATTGTGCACTGGTGTTGTCCAGGTGGAGAAGTATTATGTTTCACATCACTATGAATTATTTCGTGGAGATTAGCTTCCCTAACTAGTGTAATTTTAGTAGATCCGTTAATGCCACAGTCGCTACTCCGATCGATTTGCAAGCCATGGCTTCGTTTGAGGCTAGGGAAAGATAGTCCGAGTTTGGGATATTGCTAGTTATGGCAGAGAAGGCTGTGTTGTTGCTTTGCACATCATAGTTTCTCTAAGTGTTGACTTTCCCAATATATGAGACAACTACCAGCGTAAGGCTCTTCACTTCAGTGGGAAAACAGATAATTATAATAAAAATTTAATAAATACAGGGGCAGATCCTCATTTTGCCCCAAGAAGTTCCAATGATATGCTGATAAGTTAGAGGGTTGGAAAGTAAGGAAGGATGAAAAGGAGAAATAAAACAAGATGCAGTAGAACTGGTGTACTTGTGTTTATCGACACCTCAACAAATATCTTTGTAGATTTATTTGGGTGAATACCAAGAGAATCAAAGGCTTCCATCATATTACATACAAAATCTATTGCATTCCCAAAGACTAATCTCTTTGTAGTTTTATTTGGATGAATATGAAAAGAAACAAGGGCTTCCATAATATTACTTACAACATCTATTGCACTTCCAATTCCAAATACTAGGGATGACAGGAATTAATCAAACCCACGAGATGACCATATCTATTGCACTCCCAAAGACTAATCTCTTTGTAGCTTTATTTGAATGAATACAAAGAGAAACAAGGGATTCCATAATATTACTTACAACATCTATTGCACTTCCACTTCCAAAGACTAGGGATGATGGGAATTAATAGAACCCATGAGATGATCATAAAGATCATGGTTTATAGAGGTTCCAAACAAGGATTTGCATAAAACCAATGAATGAGATTGAATTTTGTCCATAATCTGCACATGCCACAAACAAGACCATAATGTTGTGTCTGCACGGGATAGGTAAGATGGTTGCATAAAACCAATGAATGGAATTGATTTTTACTAATATATCACACATGGGAATATCTATTGTACCATAGTCATCCATGATTGAAGGCAATTCCTCCCACGTGAAATGACACTTTTGTAAAAGGGAGACAACTCAAAAGGAGAAAAACATGGAGATTTGAACCTCTGTGGGGTGTATGAAATGTTTAGCAATAGTTTTTGACCCTTTCGATCAAATTAAATTGAGTCCACATAGAAGACATGAACCTATAAATGTACATGATATATATTATTGGTCAATGTTGTGATTGAGTAATAAAGTGGATGTGCTCTAACCATGACAAAGTGCAGACAAGTTCTCTATGGAGAGTCCTATCTAAAAATTCATTTCATGCTCTATTAAGATGTCTATCTAAGAGAACTACATCACTTATATTAGTAAGTGCAAACATGTCAATTCCAATGAATTCCCAAGTTGCATGTTTTAAAGCTGCATTATGAATATATTAGGCCATCCTTTGATTTTGTTAGATACCTCCTAAGCTTGAAATTAGGAAAAAATATTGATGATAGAAACAACTTAGTAACTAATTATGAATGTCCTTGTAACTAAGTGCTCTAGAGACAAAGAAATTAAAATCCTTACACAAACTACTATGTTTTTTGTCAAAGTTATGAATAAAATATCGTCGACTAAAAAAAAAACCTTATTTGTACATACTTCACACAAGCATTTTCTTGGAAGAATAACAAGAAAAAAAAATCAAACACCAAAAATGAAAATTGTGGGTTTGGAATATTAGATAACTTAAAATAAAGATCCTAAAGTTCACATGTCAATTGTCTATTAAACAAACTGCAAATGCGGTGATACTGTTGTCTTTTTCATCCAACCTATAGAGATGTAGCAATTTATTTCTGCATAGTTAAAAAAATTACTTTAGAAAGAAAAACATTGATATTGTTGTCTTTCTCATCCAAGTTACTAGCTATGTAGAAAATTCTTTCTTCCTAGCTAACAAACAATACTTTGGAAAGAAAAGCAGCTTCACACCCGAAGAATCAAAGTAGATATATGACCAAAAGCTTTCGAGACATAGAAATTCCTTCTATATATAAGTAAGTTGCTATTGTGTGTTGCGATATGCAATTCATATAGTTGAAGCAGCACACACTGGAAACAAGTAAGACAAAAAATGCAAGGAAATATCTTAGAAGTGGACATATATAATTGCTTATCTGAATTTTCCCTCATATGTGATCTTCCTACTCTTCACGCGTTCGAATCTTAGCATCTTATCTTTGAAGTGCATCCTCCCTATCATCTTGTTGGCATGTCCTCTACTTGTGATGGTTCAGTGTTGCTTGGGATTCAAATGAGTTTATCATCAACTCTATGGTACAATCAACTCTATGGTTCCCACTTTAGTAGAATCCTCCCTAAATATTCCAATGAGTGTATTATCAACTCTATGGCTTCCCACTTTAGGAGCATCCTACCTAAAGATTCTCCTAACGCATCCAATTGATGGAGGTTGTTCCTTAACTTTGTAATTTTTTACATTCTATTTTGTGGGACTTCTAATCCTCGAACTATGCTAACCATTTAACCTCTATTTGTACTTGAAAAAATTCCCATCTAACCCATCCAATCAATGGAGCGTTGCTCCTTAACTTTGTAATTTTCTACATGTTATTTTGTGGGACTTCTAATTCTCTAACAATGCTAACCCGTTAAACTATATTTACAGTAGAAAACTTGGAAAGGCCTATGTTATTTCTTATTTTCTTAACTTTATGTTTCTTCCTAACTTTTAACTTATGGGTACTGTTTGTAGTCTTTATATTTATATATAAAGTTATACACTAGAGTTTAAACATAAACATATACAACAAAATGTAGATGTCTTCCTATATAGAGAAGATAGGTCCTCTCGTAAGTTTTAGCTTCTTGGACATGTTTATATGTTATATGTATATATATATATTTGCAATTATATATATATGGACATCAAGTTAGGAGTTTCGATGAAATTTTAGGTAGAAGTAATGGCCCAAAAAGAGATAGTGTTTTCCTAAGAGATTTATCGGAGCAGTGGAGAGAGGTCGGGTCCTGCCCCACACAAAGTGTGGGTTCTTGGGAGACAATACCTGAGTAATGCAAACAAATTGATACGTGAAGGAGTAAGTCAGAGAGAGATAGAGTTGTTTTGGCTCAAAGAGGTCATCATGGAATGAATGTGGAGAAAGGTATCTTAGGACATATGATAATCCTAGAGAGGGTTCTCCATGAGATTGTTTCTGAACCTCTTACAACTATGTTTCAAAATATTGAAGAGATGTCAGAAAAATCACTGGATCATTTGCGTGAGTGTTTGCAGGATCTGATTTGAAACAACAAAAAGAGAGAAAAACTTTCCACTTTTTAGGCAATAGTACAAAGGAGAAGTGATCCGACATCAGAGGAATTATTACAGTCTCATAGGGTTCAATTGGAAATCTTAGTTGCAATATTCATCTTCATTCACAAAATTGTATTCATCTTTGAGTTTTCAACAACCTATTCAATTTCTAATTCCGAAGGAGAGAAACTCTCTGAAGTTTGAACTGATTATCACTCTGACAACCTGAGCATATCAAGAGGGCGAGGACACGGGCACGCGACCGCAATCCATTTGAAGGAGAGATGACGTGTCAAATTTTATTTATAAGAAATAGGGCAATAAGTGGTAGACGTTGGTTGGGCAGAGGGACAACGAAGGATGAACAATGTTCTCAAACACGACCTCAGGAAAGAACACCTAGCAGCGTAAATATATAAAGTGACAATCTTATTATGCTTTGTTGAATAAAATAGAAAATAAATATAAATCATTACACATTGACTTTTTGTAACTTCAAAATAATTTGACTAGGTTTATATTTTTCTTTTGGTTTACTTTTACTCTAGCTTTATGTTAGTCATATATGTTTCTTTTGGTGTACCTTTAATCATTACTTTATGTTAGTAATTATTTTAGAATGTGACTTTGAATTTTACTCACTAATCTCAAAGTAAGACTAACAAGAGAGGAAAGGAACATGTGATTTAGAAACTATGTCCATAAACTAAGGATGGAACATATTGAAATCAAATTTGCAAGTAGCAATGTCCATAGTACTAGCTTGAAGTGAAGCCATGTAATTTAGAAACTATGTTTAGAAACAATGACTTCAACATATTGAAATCAAAATCGCAAAATTTGCAAACAAAAAAGTAAATTTGAAAGCTAAGTTGTAAAATCATAATAGCAAAGTTTTTAAAATTGATGCCCGAAACTTAGGAAAGCTAGATAAAATATCTGTGTTGAAAAAGAAAAATGACAATATAACTCTTCTTGTAATTATTTTGCTTGAAAGCCAAGTTTTTGCAAATTTAACAGAAAACTACTCATTTATCCATAAAGATTTGAAGAAAAGGAAATTATTATTAGTATATTAATAATATTTGGAAGTGTTAGTTTTATTTTGAAATTTGGAGTCAACTTAATGTTCCAACTCCCATTTTCTAGATTTCTGAGTTACATAAATGTGGCATTTAGTTCATACTTTATATATTTTAATGGGGCTTATTAACTTTACACAAGATTTTTATGATTATATGAATCACGTTTTGGTGTAGCATTGATAGTTACAAAGATAATAGCTCATCAAACCAAAACACATTTAAAAATGGCGTATCAAAAGCATTCACTTGATTTGTTTTAAGATCCGTCCTCTAAGGAAACTGCACAATATAGGAACCAACTAATGTATATGCCCAGAGATCGACGTCATTTGTAAACTACTTACCACAATTTGTTGAGTATCTTGAAAAAAAATCAGATCACACCACTATGAAATCAAAGGGAAGATTAAATTAGGAATTCATTTCAGAATTCAAACAATTTTTTACACATTAAGACTTTTAAAATATTATTGGTGGAAGTTCATATATTGGATAATATTTTTGATACAAACATTGTTGTTGCACATATTGTATAGCGGTCTCCAGGAAGATAACTTTTACATCAAGAAGCTTCCATGGTATAAGGAAAGGTTGCATGTTTCACCAAACCAATGAAAGGAAATACAATTTCCACGAAAGAATGAAATCTAGTGTTTACTACCAGATCTCATTGAAGAAAAGGAAATCTTCTTGAGTTTCCATTTGATCCATTGAGAATAAGTTTTATATGATTATTTTCCGTAAGTTTTATATGATTAATTGCATTCATTAATCTTCAACAGAGGTCGAATTTTGTTTGGATTTGACTTTAAAGGATGTGTGTTTTATATGAGATTCAACAAACTCAACTAAAGAAACAAGTTACAACTATCAATGAATTGCCTCGACAAAGTCAAGGAAACGACAATGAACAAGAAACACAAAACCAAAGCAAATAAACTTCCAAGGGAATCCCAGAAAATGTTCAATTGAAGTATTCCATTGGGTTACTGCCAATTTAGATAGACTCAACAATTCAACTTGAACATTATTCAATTTATAATTTGCATCTATGAGAGCATTAACATGAGTCTGAGCCCTCCTTGCACACTCACATAAATAAGTTTCTCCCAACCTCTTTCTCTCACCAACCACTTAATTCGTCTCCTCAATTCTTGCTCTCTGTATTATATGCATGTCATCAATACATGCTTCATGAGCGAAGGTCTCAAATAAGTCGATGCCAAGTAGGGCAAAATCATGGGGGCCATTATGTGGAGTATGGTTAAAGAGGAATATATAGAAGGGTTGATGAGGAGTGGGGAATATGTAAGAGAGAGTGGCATGGAAGTCATGTCACATGACCATGCAAACATGATATCCTTCAGCCTTTCATTCATTTCGAATCCATACTTGACTCTTAGATTAGGCATTAAAGCCAATCTCAACGAATACAACATATACACATTTTGGCTACCTGCTCAACGCAGAGATTGAAACTTTGATTTCAAAGTCTGCAACTCCCCACTAGGAATTTTCGGCCAGTTTGGACATAATCGAGAGAATAAGTTTCTCTTCCTTCTTTATGTGCCACATAATTTGAGTTGAAGCAATATTTATTTGAATTTGGTGAATAAATTTCATGGATTGTGTTGAAGCTACTCGGGCTCAAAGTGATGAGCTCATTCTCTAACGGATGTCTCCGGAACACATCCTGCTTCCTGAATATTCCTTCCAATATGGTCTAGACTTCATTAGGTGTTTTTGCAGCTTCAATTTTGAATTACTGGCTGATTATCTTACATTACTGCTGGTCGATTTCACGCGCATTCCCTATATCCCTTGCAAAGTTATACATGACCAGTCATTGATTCATTGACCCCCCACAAAAGGAGGTTTTGTGCATGAACAATCCTATACATTACCAAGAAATGAGTTGTTAGTACCCACCTGTAAATTTCCATGTGAACAGGAATGATATGGTTGTGGTTCTTAGTGCTTTAATAGTTCTAGATCCATCGTTATAGTTCGACACACTAGAAGGAGGTACTTAGTTAGCTCCAACCATCTCCCCGCTAGGAATTTTCAGACTGAGAAGGATTACAAAGCATGCATGAGTAGAGGATCTACTTCACCATTCCTTTCCCCCGCTATTAAGAATACTTTAGCCGAAACTTGACGTGGTTGTTGAGAACAATCAACCCTCCAATGAACCACATTCATTTAGAGAGAAATGCCATATGTAGCATTTAGAATTAGTGGTAGTGATCAAATTTTAAAAAACTCTCCTTAATTCAAAGTTTTAATTGGAAACTATTCACAATATTTGCTTTAACATATGTTTACAAATTTTCATTTCATTTTTTTACAAAAGTAAGAATTTTATAATTATATTAAGATTATAATTTTGTAATACTTAAATTATAAATTCAGAAAGGATACAATTTCAAATAGAAATATATTAAATTACAATTATCTTTTTTATAAATAAAATATATATTTAATTTTTCTTTAAAAATATTAAAATTTGGAAGGTTCATAAACGTATTAAAAGTATGTTTTTTTCCAGTATTATTAGTAATAATAGAATTTGGAAAGTTGACATCTTTAAAAAGATACCATTTTTTAAAAGCATTACTTTAGTTTAAAAGGATACCATTTTCCAAAGTATGTTACTTCCACTGTTAAAATTCGGAATGTTCACATGTTTCAAAGGAGACCTTAATAGTATGTTTTTTTACACTAGTGAATTTTAGATAGTAAACCTTATCCTTATTGGTGAATTATAGTCAGGTGTAGACTACACCTAATATGTCTTTGAAATAAAATTACATGTACCAACTTTAAAAAAAAAAAAATTCACAACATCCATAGGTTTCCAAACCAGTTTTTGATAGTAAGTTGTTTTGGAGAATACTGGATGGATTTTCAAAGAGCTAGCCAACCTGGAAAACAACATATATAGTCAAAGATTAGTGGAGTTATATATACAAAGATTGACTATAGCATGCAGAGTATATCAAACGAAATATGAATAAAGAGATTCATTATATAGAAGATACGTTTTGTTCACTTATATTTCTGCATAGAAATCTTTTTTTTTTTCAAAAGAAAAAATACCAGACCTTGATATTCATATTATGAATCAAAGGACATCATATACAAAGCAGCCTTCAACCAAGCTTCTAAACACCAATAGCTATCAATGTTTCGGGGACCCCATGAGTCACAAAAGTGAATACTATGAACAACCATCAACCAGGCTTCATGACAGCAAAATAGGCACTACAATATGCCAACAGACCATCAAATCAACATAAGCATAAGATAAGAGAAAGAGATCCTATCTTTCTAAGCATAGTAGGAAAGCAAGAAGGAAGAGCAGTTAACTACCAAATGACAAACAAGCATATCCACCTTGAGCACAAAGAGAGAGTTGAGTGCCCCATCAAAGAAGCCAACTCCAAACAAAACTTTATAAAAGCAAACATGTGCCCAAAAAAGACGGGACTGTGTCTTGGCACCTAGCTCTAAAAGAGCTGAAAATACCTTTATAATCATTCAGACCATCAATACTCTTGGTGAAGATACTAGATCCAGGAGCTAAATCCAAAGCCTTCTTTGACTCGGCAATCAGCACGCTGATTGTGCTCACGATAGATATGGTTGATTATCAAATGAGAGAAACTGTTCATCTGAGACCTGATATCCTTGCACCAATGATCCAAGAAAGGTGAATCCAAGGATGCTACATTGTTTGCCCAATTTATGATGACTGAGGACTCACCAAAAATATTTAAGGATGGGATCCCCATAATTTTTGCTGTAGTGAGAAGCGCCCAGAGTGCAAGGAGTTCTGCCCTGGTGTTGGTGCTTGTGCCACAACCCATAGAGAAGCTGAAAGAGTGTATAACACCCAGAAGTAAGACAAAACCAACTCCTCCATTGTTCCCCGAAGCAACCCCATCGAAAAAACCACAAGGAAATGTGATATGCGGGCTGCTTCCAATACACCTTACTTTTTTCTTCTGCTCCGGAACATGATACATATGCATAAGGTAATCTACCTGGTGAATAATGACCAAAATGGAAGCCTTCTTACCATCAAATATGCACCTGTTGCGCATTTTCCAAACACTCCAGAAAACAAATAAAGGAATATAGCTGTGCACAGAATGTACTGAGTGTTTTTTGAGCCAAAGATCTAAAAAAACACTGACAATGCAGTTCAATTCAGGAGAAACACAAAAGCGCTCGCAAAGACTGAAGAATACCCTTCTAGTTAAGGGACAGTTAATGAAAATGTGTTGCACAGAGTCCTCACTAGTGCTGCAAAGGATGCACACGCTAGGCCCCACCCATCCACATTTCATAAGGTTTTCCCAAGTCAAGATGCGGTTCTCAATAGCTAGCCAAGCGAAGCAACCGGTCTTTAAAGGGATATTGCATTTCCAAAGGATATCAATAACCTGTTCCGTCTTGGGCCCAAGTAGGGAATTTTGCATATATAGAGATCACTCTGCATCGATTGGGAGCATATAGATTGGATTTTATTCGTCAATAAATAATATTATTTCCAATCTCGTGTGCACATGAGAATACTTTATTCTCGATGAGAGCAACGAAACCCTAACAATTCGATAGAAAATTAGTTTTTCCTTATTGGATTGAGCCTAATATGAAATGAGAAGTTATTCATGGTGAATTTAATGACACAAGTCGTGAAGGTTGTGAAGAACATCAACAATGAATATCTTATTAAGTAGATGAGTATTACATATAAAGGAAATCAAAACCATTATCAACAATTAGATAACGAAATTATTAACTAAAATTTACTAACTAATAACTGAAATGGTATTTACAATGTAATCCAGAAGGATTATTCAATATCTAATATACAGATGCAAAAAGTAATAGAGACTTAGAATCAACATTGATTCAAACCGAAACCAATGAGAGAGTTGGCATAATCCAAGGAGACAAGCTGGACAACTTAGCCATTAATATGCATGGAATTCTAATAAATTAACCAATAACAAGTAAACACATAGTGAATTACTATTGGTTAGAGTGACCACGAATGGAACAATGATTTTAAACACAATCTCAAGGAAAAACCTCTATCCACATAAATATGTTTTACGTTTTATTTTATTTTTTTAATCAAATAATTTTAAAATAAAATTAATAAATAAAATTTATTTTTTATACATTAACAATTATAAATATTTATTAAAAATAAAAAGAGTAAATGTTTATATTTTCTACTTTATTAGAATTTCTAACTTTACAACTATAAAATTATGGATGAGTTATTAACTAAAAAAATAAAAAAAAATATTTCCATTTAATAAAATTATTTTATCAATTTCTAATAAATTAATCTTTTCTTATTCTCAAACTCAAACCTTTACATTTTTATTTTAAATTAATTACAATAATATTTTTAAAAATGTTTTAAATTATTTATAAATTTATCTTTCCTAAAATAATAGTTTAGATACTATTCCATGCATGCTATACAACTATTCATTATTGAAAAAAAGAGTAGTTAAATTTTAATTAATCTATTAAATATATTATTAAAGAAATAAGTTAATGTAGTATTTTAAGATTTAATTATTTTTCTTTTTCTCTCCATAAACATATTAATATTATTATTATATTTGAATAAAAGTAACAAAATAAATACATGAGATATATAAGGATTCTTAAGATTACTTTATAAATGGATGTTAGCGTAAAGATACCAAGTTTTGATTAAATCATTGGGAAGTCTATAAAGAAATCAAAGTATTATTATATTTAAATTTAAAGAGAAGATGTTGTGTGATATATAGTTAGATGATAAGAGAAAAGTAAGATATTATAAAGAGGTGATCAACCCTAACCTAGAACATTAAAATTATCTCTATGTTTTAACTAGCATAAAGAAGAAAATCAACTTATTAAAATAAGAACAAACTCTTAAGAACTCCATAACAGTTCCTAAAATGCCATGGGATGACAGAATTTGTCATGTTTGTGACACAAAGAGGATTGAAAATGAAAAAGATCTATCAAGCACTATGAGGGATCCAATTTCTTGGGGTGTAAAATTTTGTTTATTTTAATTTTTTTACACAATTCATTTGGTCTTAATTTTTATTTTAGTTGACATGATTTTTTTAATTATTTTTGTTACCTTAGGTGACAACATTTCCCCATACTAGGTTGTATAGCACCTAGGTCATCTCTCTCTCTCTTCTCTCTCTCTCTCACACTTTCTCATAGAGAACAAATTCAAAATATTTGCTACAATACTAACCTTCCTAATCTTCAACTCATCAAAATTATGGTGATTTATGAATTATTCTCTTAAAGATTTTTTAGCATAGAAATAAAATTGTAAAAAAACCAAGTGTCTCCTTATCCTTTTAAGGTCTGATAGATAACCCAAAGTGATCATTTTTCTATTGATGTTTTGAATTTGAAGCAATATTCATCATCATCATCAAGACAATAAGTCAAATGTAAGATTTGAGAAACTGATCTATTAACAATAATGATTTTTTTTCGTGGAAAAAGAATCATAGTCCAAAACTTATATTAAATTTTGAACCATATCGTTCATATCCGTTTTACATTGCATCATAGCATCGCATGCCATTATTTTTCATAAGATAATACCATAAGAAAAATTAGTTCGTAATCATTTTCTAGGATTCTATTTTTAGTGCATATTCATAGTATCACCGCAGATAGATACATTTTCAAAACAAAATGCCAAATATGGCCCATTTTTCATGGGCAGAAGTCTCATAGCAAGGGGGGTCCCGGATCCAATACTTTTATCATATCCTTTTGCATCTCCCATATGTTAGTGGTTCCTTCCTCAAGTAGCATCCCAGTCTTGGATAGATGATCAACAGGTTCATTCAAATTCCTATATATGTGTTAGAAAGATATATGATCAAAATATTCAACCAAAGGATAGATGGTCTCATGGGTGGATATGAGCTAGATATTGTTTGACCTTCTATTATATTTGAACCAGTCGATAATGATTTTTGAGTCCCCATATACTTGTAGGGCTCTCACCCCAACAGATACAACCAAATTAAGAGTCATCATAATGGTTATAAGTTAAGCTTTGTTGTTGCTTGCCTCTCCAATGTTTACTAAAAATTTAAAAGAGTGATGGTTCAAGATATGTAGGATAACTCCAGTACCTCCCCTGCTAGGATAACCTTGTGTTGCTTCATCATAAAAACACCAAGCCCGATCCTTGTCAATCATAAGAGAGTCATCGGGTCACTTCTGACAATTCTTCTGGATCTGAGGGAACTGTTTTAAAATAGTCAAACTTGTCGCTGCATAAATATGTGGAGGGACATATGTATCTTGAAAGGAATTTTGTTAAGTGCCAACCATACACCCCATATAATGAGTATATGTAGAGAATGGAGCCTATAAATATGGATTATTTATCCATTACTTAAATATGTCCTATAGATAGTTACCTTTCTAAATGAATTGTTTTCTAGTGACCTACTTTGTTCCACATACCTGTGATGTATGGGAAATCAATGAAGATATGTCCTTTAAAATAACATGCAGATTTGCATAGAAATCTTACTCGAGGTCTGTTACGAATAAATTTGACCAAATGATCCCATATAGGAATCCTTTCAGCCAATGTTAGCCACATAATTTTTTTTACTTTGCACTTTAATGTGCAATTTAAGCTCCAAAGATTAGATCCAATTCTAATATTTTTACCTTCCCTATTTTCCAAAAAATTCCAATCTCCAATAAGGTCACTAATAGATTGGATACCTTTCCACGTCATTGAGATATTCCTATTCTCCTTCGAGAAAATCTTATCCATTCCATCATAATAAAAGGGTGAATAAATTTCTGATGGATAACTTTTGCTTAGAGTCCACATCCTTTAACTAACCTCCATATACATTTTGTTGCAAGTGCTTTTGAAAAACATGGATGATGTCAAGACTCTTTGGTAGCGTAAGGTGTTTCCAAGAGATCCACTAAAAAGGATTTTCATTATTCTTCCTTTTACAAAGAAAATTAAATATAATTTTTCTAATATTATCATGAATGTCAGATGGTATATGTGCCATTGTAATCCATTACACAAGTAGACCCTCAAGATTGTACTTTAAGAGAATGAATCTACCGACTTTTGAAGGCCACTTGTTGTACAACAAATTCATCTTGTATTAAATGCGACATAGGATCCAAGTCTAATCATTTTTTGTTATAATTATTAGGTTTAATCACAAGACCTAAATACTTAATACCCAATGAGATATCAATAATTTCAAAATTAAATAGATTTGTAATCGAGGTAGAATGTACAATATCCATAAAGGATAAAGAATATTTTCTTGAATTTATAATCATACTTGTTGCCTCAGAGAAAAGAGCAAGCATGGCTTTGATTTTAAGGCTATCCCTTATATATCCATCTTAAATGAGGAGTATGTCATCAACGAAGAGGAGGTGCGTAATACATACCATAACACCAAAGGAAAAACCTTTAAGAGACCCATTTTTTCGAGCTTTTGTCAGTATCCTACTAAGGCCTTACATTATCAGAATGAATGAGGCCTTACATTATCATAATGAATAAGAGGGGAGTTGTTATAGCTGATTTTACCACTCCAGGTGAATCACTCTGGTATGGCCTTCCCCTGTCTCTCTGCAGACTCCTTAGACCCCTTGGACCATGTTTTGTCCTTTGATGTTTCCTAGACCATTCCTATAAACATGTGAAAATTGATACACACGACTTTTAAACCCCTAATCGTGTATATACGTGGGTTTGACCCCTAAAACCGTGTACATCGGGATGTGTGCAAAATCCAAACCCTTTTGGAGTTTTCCTTGACATGGATCTGACTCACTTGACTCCTGGCCTTCCATATGCCTTGAGATTGCTCGGATTCGACCTTTCATTACCCCTTTGAAAAGCTATATAAGGAACTCTTTGGATACATTGAAGGCATAAGAGAATTGAGAGCAAGGAAACTATAGTCCATTGTTGCCGGAACTTGTGCTTGAGTCTGCATCCCTTTGTCCCTTGGAGCACTTTTGTGTTCTTCCCAAGCTTGCCTTTTGCTTGTGAGCTTGCTATCGAGAGATGGAGGATTGAGGTGGTGGAGGCCCAAGTGGGGGATTCATTTTCTCCGATTCGCAGACGTGCCGACAGAGGTTGTATCTATTGTAATCTCTACTTTTATATTAATAGAAATATTTTTTCCTGTCCAATAATGTATGTTTGAATGAATATTTTATACATGGATGATTTCAAATGCTTATACATTGTTGATTATATATTCTAGAATAGACCTAACACCAATATATATAGTATGCTTGTCTTGTTTACTTGTTGTTGAGGAAGTGATTCATCAATTCAAGCGGAAGTTGGAAAGCTCAACAGGGATCTACTTCAACCGTTTGGAATAAGGTACGAGGTCTGATCCTGTAGTGTTAGATATTTGATTTCTATTGCATATTAGAAATGATTGATTTCTGGAGTCAAGATGTCTGCTGTGGTACCCCAAGCCATAGAAATTTCTCTCCGTAACAGAATTGGTGACTTCGCTGGGGAGTTCCTAGTAGTTGTCCTTTGGGGGTTTTCTATCGGCATTTAATGACTTTGAATTGCTCTTTTTCTCTTGTTTCTGTGTCGGGTCTGGGGGCATGTTTTCCTGGTAGTGTCTGATTGGTGTGAAGTTTGTCTCAGCTTGTCTGTTTTCCTTTATTTTTATGCACCTTTCTTCCTGTATGCGAGTTTTTAACTCACAGTCGCGTATTTTTATGCACCTATTTCCGCCTACACATGTGGGTTTATTGCGAACAGTCGTTTATGCCCTTAGTTTTTCCTTCTAGAGGAAGACGTATTGCTGCTGGGTGAATTTTGATGATTGCTGAGTCTCCTTTGATACTGCTAGAGTCTGTATACACCCCTATTTCTGACCAGAGACGTTTTTTTTTAGGGGTAAATTTCTTTTTGAAGAATGTTCTTGTCATTGCATTTTCAATTCTTTGTTTTGGGATTAGTGTATTAGATTTCTTTTACCTTAGTACTTTGCTTGAGTGCTGCTTGAGTGTGCTTGCAGAGTCTGGGGGTTGTAGAGCCATTCTTTTGCTTTTATATCTCATTTTTATTTCAAAAAATCCAAAAAATATTTGCTTATCATCATGCATTGCATCTTGCATTTTGCATAGTACTTGCATTAGATTTGCTTTGGAGTATTAGTCAGGATTTCATATAGGAAAGATTGCACATATCATTCAAAGAAAATTGTGCATTTCACGTAGTAGCATATGCTGTTTTTCATGGACACAATGCATTTGCATTGATTGTTAGGTGTGCATTTTGCTTCATGTTGTGTCATAAAACCATTAGTTGCATGACCATATACCTCTTTTGAGTAATAAAGCCAATCAAAATCAACGCTTAATTAAAATGAACTACACTATTTTATTTGATAGGGTTCACCAACAAGATTAGGTTTTAGGGTCTTGGAATAGTTCATTGTGAGTAAATTCTCCAAGACCACTAAACAACAACATGTATGTGTCTGTCTAGGTGAGTGTGTGAAATTCTTGGTATAACCAGTGTTTCTCAGGATCCTCCTCTCAAAAGGGAGTTAAGCACGAGGCAGTGTGAGCAGTTATTGATTGGGATGACCCCTAGTCATAACTGAGTAGCACCAGAGATATTTCCAGGATTGTATTCGTATTTGGGGGCTCTTTCGAGAGTTTCGGGCTTTGCTACCCTGCCCATACGGTTAATCCTGCCTGCGACTGTCTGCCTGAGCATTGATTATATTGAGGTGACCTTAGTGGCCTTACCTAGGATATTGAGGGGGTACTCTGCAGGGGTTATTCTGCGGGTGTCTCGGCCAGGTTGGGGTCGGACAACACATTCTCTTTACGCGTTGAAGCTGAGGGCCACAATAATTGGTTACGTACCTCCGCTTGTTGTGTATGGGAGTCTCAAGCCTCTCTTAGGCGAGACATACTTGCTTCATTCGGGAGCTCACTTATCCTACCCTTGATTGCTTGTGTTTGGCTTTATATTTTATTGGTGGTTTCTCTGTGCACGCTAGCTTGCCTAGGGTCTACGTAGATAGAGAGTCTTTTATATTTTTGAGTCATTGTGGATTCGGGTGTGGTGCCTCGTCGTTCTTGTCGTTTAGTAGGAATTCTGCCTTCTACATATCCTCCTCCTTTGGGAGAGAGAAATAGACAATCCAGGCAGACTACTTCGCACATTGATTCACACATGATGGGAGACCATGTAGAAGGTATTTATGAACCACCTTCTCCCATTCAAGTGGAAGATGGGGAGTTTACTCCTAAGTATGATCCTTCACCTGATTTGACTGAGTTAGGTCCTGTAATTTCTGAGATAGGTACTTTTCATGATAGACCTACTTACTCTAGTGTTGATCCCCCATTGATGCATCGTCGGTATGGAATGCCGGAAGATGATGAGACTCATTTTGAACCTGTGAGCACCAGTTATGGTAGTTATGGTATGTCTGGTTTTCCCACACATGATTTGGCTTTCCATGTTGAGTATGAGTTTGAGCCTAACACTATGCCTGGGGGCACTCTCATTCCTTACCATGCAGAGAGGTTTGGGAGCACAAGTCACATTGCACCTTCCATCCTGGCGGTGGAAGCTACATCACATATTCCTCCTAGGTCTAGGGTTAGTGATCCTATTAGGATACCAGATCCAAGGCGAGTGACTATAGGGAATAACACATACATAATTACACATGTCCCTTCTTCCTCTGTCCCTAGTTCTTCGAATGTTCACCCTCCACCTCATTCACATGGTCCTTCAGGATGGAACGTTCCTACGAGTCATGTCTATACTACGGTTACTCGACTAATTTTGTCTCAGGTTCAAGTACCGCCTGTTGTTTCAGGTGGTCATGTTCATAATTATAGAGGTCATATTACTACTTCTGGAGCGTATATTCCTAATTCCGGAATGTATATTCCTACTTCCAGAGCGTATATTTCTACTTACGGAGTGTCTCATGGGACATCCCATGCGATGACTTATGGATGCTATTACGGGACGTAGTATGGACAGGGTTCTTCACCTTATGGGTGCGGGTATCAACAACCTGCTTACTCTCCAAATTACAGCTTTGTAGCTCCGAATAGTCAAGGTACACCACACTATGGTACTTCCATGCCACCCTATACGGGTCAAACGGGAGGAGGGCACTATGGCCAAGGCCATGGTGGTTATGGTAATCAAACCTATGTGAATCAAAACTATCAGGGAGTGGTCCATCGACATAATCATCCTAGGCTCCCTTTCCTCGCAATGTTGAATTTTCCTGACTTGTCGAGATTGACGAACGATCTTGTAGCTCATGACCCGGCTTGGCCGGCTGTCCCTACTAAGCTTCCCTCAGACATACCCAAATTCGAGGGAAAACTAAGAGACGATCTGAGCGAACATGTTACTACCTTTCACCTACGGTGCTCTTCGAATTCCTTACACCAGGACTCAATCCGTTTAAGGCTGTTTCAACGCACCCTTACAGGTCCTACCACGAAATGGTATATAGAGCTACCCAGGGGGGCATTCGCTTTGTTCGATGACCTAGCGATGACTTTTCTTAACCACTTCCAGCTACCAATGCGTTATGACGTTGGTACAGAACTTTTGTCGACATTTCGGCAAGATAAAGCCACACATATCTCGGATCATATCCAAGAGTGGCGTAGACGAAAGAGGTTGATTAAAGCCTTTATACCGTTGGAATTCCTCCTCGAATGGTTCCTTAAGTCGTTATTGCCTTATATAGCGAAGGATGCTTCTACATCCGGAGTACAAAATGAGGAACAAGCCATTTTTAGGGCACAGGAACTGGATTTGATTTATGCTCAATCCGGTTTGTTATATGAGATCATTCCCAATGCTCTGTATTCTAGTTTCGACCCCAAAGTTAAACCTGGACAACATGCCAATGGCATTGTTGGTTGTGCGAGTTCTAAACATGCGGATTCGGTTGCAAAACAAGTCAGTCAATTGTCAATCAACCAATATACTTCGGGACAAGCCATGGCTTTGTCTCAACCCACCCAAACAACGAGTGTGCTTTCGGTGCAATCGTCGGACTAGAAGGGTAACCAGCAGCCCGGACGGAATAAAAAGAAGAGTAAGAACAATCGTAAGGGTGTGAATAGGAATGAAAATGCTAATAATGACAAGAATGCCCGTAATGCTGGGGGGACAAGAAATATAAACATAAGGTTAAATTTCCTTGCAAGTTGTGTAAGGAAGATCACCTCACTTACTTATGCCCTCGTATCGATGAAGCCTCGAGATTCTTAGCACAGAGCCCAGCTGTGTTGACTAACCCTTTACCTCACAATCAAAATATGAACTCGAGGACCCATGATCAGTCTGGTGGTGATCAAGATCCATCGGAGGGTGGTGGTCATGGTTGCATTAACATGGTACATGCTGCGAAAGTTGTGACCCGTGCGAAGGACTATGGTTCATCACAACCCCCCAGGAAAGGAACCTGATCCACTAGGGACTCTTTTGCGTATTGAAAAACCTGTGGATAAACCTGAAGCTGCACCTCGCATTCCTAAGGGAGTCCTTAAGCGTTCGGGGCACAATCATAATGCCTGATCTTCCCAGAACTATTCTGTTGTTGAGGATTTGGGCCACACTCCTTGTGCGATGTCTGCACTTGAAGTAGTTTAGAGTTGTCCTTCGCAAAGGAATGCTTTGCTTTCTACCCTTGGTGTGAATGATGATAATTCTTCCTCTATGATTAAATTTGAAACCGCAGGAATTCAGCCTCGCTTGCCTTACTATGTGTCTCTTTTGATTCACGTAGAATGTCTTAACATGGCTGTCAAGCGCACTGTGATTGACGAAGGCACTGCTGCTTCTGTGATGTCTTTATCGTTTTGGAAAGGTTTAGGTTCCCTTGAGTTGTCTAAATCTGCGACCATGTTAACTGCGTTCGATAGGAGATCGTTTAGGCCGCACGAGATCCTTCCTTCCCTTAATGTCTGTTTGGGAGGGAAGACTGTTGCGATAGAGGTTGAGGTGGTTGATGCACCCTTTGACTACAATCTCTTGCTGGGTAGGAATTGGATGTACAGTATGAAAGCTGTAGCTTCTTCCCTATTTTACGTTGTATGCTTTCCATTTAACGAGAATATAGTTATGATTGATCAAACGTCATTTAAGAATCCGTCGGTTACCGCATCTTCAGGAGATTCGATCCCGATTATAGAGCACTCTTAGCCGGCAACTGGTCGTGTGGGTGTGGGCATTTACCCATCCCTCATGGGAAGTTTTAGTTGTCCTGCACCTATACTTATGATAGGGTCTAGTTCCGGTGAGGCTTTGACATCTGTGAGATCAGTGTATTTTCGCATGAGTCATATGGAAGATTCTTGGATTCTTCCTACACTGAATAGTTTGAGTGAGCCCATCGTAGCAGACATGCTGCTGCCTGCAATTATGGTAGCTTATCAAGCTAATCTTGAGTGTGTTACCGAGCATAGTCCTTCCTCTTCGCGGAAGGAGGAGAAGGACCCATATGTGCTACTTGCATGGGCAGTACAATCTTCTCACGCGCATGACTGCCTTGATAGTGTTTTTCCTTCAGACGAAGCGATTATTGAGGCCATGTCGGGAGTTGAGCCACCATGGGAAGAGCTCCATCATAGATCTTACTTTCTTCCCGAGCTTGACCGCTTGGAGCATGAGGACTTTAGAGAGGTTCTTAGTGAGAGAATTGGTAGTCCCATGGTTCCATTAAGCTCTCCTGGTCCGATGGCTGATGGGAACATGACAAATATATCTCCAACAATTCCTATCAATATCTCTCACGATCCTGGTAGGATAGAGAATCTCTATATTGGGGCAGAATGTTCCCATATTGAGATTCAAGAATACACCAAGCTATTTAAATAATTTTGTGATATCTTTGCTTTGTCTTACAATGAAATGCCATGTATCGACCCTCGCATTGTTGAACATGAGATTAAGACTTATCCAAATGCTAATCCTGTTCGACAACGCTTGTGGGTGGTGAATCCTAGGAAAGCACCTGCGATTAAGGCAGAGATAGAGAAATTGTTGAAAGCTGGTTTTATCTATCCCGTTCCCTTGACGGATTGGGTTTCAAACCCCATTTCGGTTGATAAGAAGCAGGGAGCGATCCACATATGTATTTATTTCCGTGATTTGAATCGTGCCTGTCCTAAGGACAATTTCCCCACACCATTTATTGATCATATTTTGGATGAGTGTGTGGGTAGCGAGGTTTTTTCCTTTATGGACGGCTTTTCCTGATATAATCAAATATAAATTAAACCCAAGGACCAACATAAGACCGCATTTATTTGTCCTTGGGGAACTTTTGCATATCGAAAAATGCCTTTCGGCCTTAAGAACGCTAGAGCTACTTTTTAGTGGGCCATGACCTTGATCTTCCAGGATCTCAAATCGATTATCGAAGTATTTTTGGATGACCTTGCTACTCATTCTCATATAAGAATGCATCATTCCTATCATTTGAGATTAGTATTCGAAAGGTGCCGCCATTATCCAGTCAGGTTAAATCCTCACAAGTGCATCTTTTGTGTGAAGTCTGGTCGCTTATTAGGATTCATCATTTCTAAAGAGAGTATAAGAGTCGACCCTTTGAAGGTTGAGGCAATACTTCAGTTGTCTCCCCCGAAAAATATTCGTCATCTTTAATGTTTGTAAGGCATGGAAAACTTCTTACGGAGATTCGTTGTCAATTTTTCCAATTTGACTAGAGGATTCATGCGTCTTTTGAAGAAGGACACCACCTTTTGTTGGGATGAGCGAGCCCAGGAGTCCTTTGATGCACCCAAGCGAGCCCTAGCATCGGCCCTGGTGATTAGTCCCCCAGACTATAGCCGTGATTTCCTACTTTATGTGGCTGCGTCCATGGAGACGATTGGTATGGTTTTGGTTCAAGAGGATGAGGAGCTCCAAGAGCATGTCATATACTATATGAGCTAGAATCTTATTGACATGGAGATCCGTTATTCCCATGTTGAGAAGCTTGCCTTAGCTACCGTACATGCAGTTCAACGGTTGAGACATTATATTCTCCTTCGCCAAACCTTGGTTGTAGCCCATGTCAATCCATTTCAATTCGTCCTCACTCGAAGGATGATTGTGGAAAAATATAATAAATGGATTGTCATCCTACAAGAATTTGACCTCGAGTTTGTTTCGGCAAAATCGAAGAAATCGTTAATTTTTGTGGAGCTTATATCAGATTTCCCAAGCGAGGCCGAGGAGTTGGTTTCTGAAGATATGCTTATCGATGAGCGCATATTTTTAATCTCAACCTTAGACCCATGCTATGGGGATATCATTATATATTTACAAACATTGAAGGTCCCTACTCACCTTTCACGGGATGAACGACGACAGTTACGTCACGTGTTTAAGAATTACCTCATAGTGGATAACGCTTTGTACCACCGTGGGGTAGATTCCATTTTATGACTTTCTTTAACTCATGAGGAGGATGAGGTAGTGATGAATGATTGCCACGGAGGGGCGTGTGGTGGTCATTTATCTGGGCTTTCTACAGCCCAAAAAATCTTAAGAGCGGGTTATTTCTGGCCATTGATCTTTAAGGATTGTGTAGATGTGGTCAAGAGGTGCCACCCTTGCTAGGTGTTTGCACATAATATGCACTCAAAACCTGCCTCGTTACATCCCATCATCACCGCCGGTCCCTTCACTAAGCAGGGGCTAGATTTTATGGATTGCAACCCAGCTTCAGCTGGGGGGCATCATCATATCATAGTGGCTGTTGACTACTTCACGAAATGGGCTGAGGCTATGCCTATAGTTAAATCCAACGGTGAGACAGCTGTGCACTTCATATTCAACCAAATTATTACTTGGTTTGGGATTCCGAAAGAGCTTGTCACTGACCATGGCTCGCACTTTTAGAATCATACGATGGAAGAGTTGGCATCAAAGTTAGGGTACAAACAAGAGCATTCCTCCTCTTACTACCCTTAGGCAAATGGATAGGTAGAAGCAGTGAACAAATCACTCAAATCTATTCTCCAACGAACCATCGCACAAAGCAAGAATAATTGGCACATTATGTTATATCCTGCTTTGTGGGCAGATAGAACCGCTGTTAAGACTGCCACGGGTTTTTCTCCATATCAACTTGTACATGGAGTGGAGTCGGTATTTCCAGTTGAGTGCGAAATTCCTTCTTTGAAGCTAGCCATAGAGCTCTTACCAGACACTTCCCCATTGGAGGAGTGTTTGGTCCACCTTGAGAAACTTGATGAGCAGTGTCGAGATGCCTTGGTGGCTCTAGAAGTAAATAAGCGTCGCATAAAGTTCTAGTACGATAAGTCTGTTCGTCCAAGAAGGTTTAGTGAGAGAGACTTGGTCATTTTGTGGGATCAACCGAAAGAACCCTTAGGGGAAGGAAAGTTTAACCCCATGTGGCATGGTCCTTGCGTCGTCAAATGTGTGTTAGAGAAGGGCACTTATGAGTTAGTGGATTATGAGGGAATGGCCTTGGTGGAGCTTAGAAATGGGCTCTATCTCAAAAATTACTATGCATGATTTTCAGCCAAGGTTCGTTATTGTATATTATTGTACAGTTTTGCATAGGTAGGTCTTTTTCTTATAGTGATCGGGTTTGTGATTAGTTTCCATTTCTTTTGGCAGATGTCAATGGAATCTTCCACCTTCATAGGATTCACGGATGGTGCGAGTCGTCACACTCAACACTCAGCCTCTGCTGCTTGGGTGATTTATACTCCTACAGGTCAGGTATTGTCTTCAGGAGGCGTATGTTTACGACCATGTTCAAACAATGTTGCTGAATATAGTGCCATTATTGAGCTTCTACGGGATGCCATTTTACATGGCGTTCTCTCTCTTGAGGTACGTCTTGATTTGGAGTTAGTAGTGTCACAACTTAATGGTCTGTACCATGTTAGAGATCCGACATTATTAAGAACATTCTTACGTGTGAGATTATTAGAACAACAATTTGACAGTATAACATACCTACATGTTGCAAGAATTAATAATCAAGTTGCTGACTCATATGCTAACTACGTGTTAGATTGGCATTTGTTTCATACACAATAAGCTCATCACAAACATAAATTTTTACACATGTAAATAAATCAACCGATCATCATAAAAGTTTTTATAAACATCCAAAATGTGGTAATAGATAGTGTCATAGTACATAAATGGGGCTCTCAAGCCACCAAGATATAATACATGGTAATACAAAATGTATCACTCCCAGGTATCTAAGCCTGTGGAGGAGGAGGGGGGTTGTGATCGTGGAATGTCACTACGGCTCTAGCTAGCCGTCGAAATAGCCACACCCATTCTTGTGGTACACCCACCACCTGGCACTGCATGGCCTCAGGAAAGTCCTTGACCTTCGCCATGGGTACTATGTGTGTTAGCCTCACAAAGTTGGTATGAATGCTCTAGAGCATCCGCTCCGCATCCACACCTATGATATCGTGTCCTCTTCTCCTCCGTCTATGATGAGGGAAGCCTTCAGGCCATCATGGTCCCACATCTGCATGCATATGGTAGATGTCACTATGTGTTGTCACCCAAAAACATGTATTTTGATTCCACATAATAAAAAAACACAAAAAAATTAAATAACTCAAAATTTTTAAAGAGAGGGTCGAGATTCGTTACTTATGTCACCATATGCCGATCCTGGTGGTAGCAGCATGTCCGGGTCTCCCCAGAAATCTATCCCTGTGTAGGGGTAGTCATCGATGGAAACTATCTGTCATCACCACCACAGAAACAAATCAGCTAGATAGGGGTTAGACACCCTACCTCCACCCAGTCTGCGCATCGCATCCGCCCAATGCAGTTCGGCCGGATCTCGAACCTCGTGTAGAGGAATGTCAACTCTAGGGCTCAATCCTGGAACACACTCTAAGAAAAATGTGCTCAATATGCTGCTGAAACTAAAGTTTCGCACTCTACCCATCTTGCACTCACTGAGCTGGTGTTTCATGTTTCCCAGTAGTGTAGTGCTCCAATCATATACCGTGGGTCTCATGCACTCCACTGCATAGAACATCAGCAGCCGCGAGGCTTGGTGGAGTGAAGCCAAGCCTGTTATCCTGCCCAGTGTTAGTAGGATGGCCTTTAGGCCCAACACTTGTATGGAGTTAGTTGGGATCTAACTCCCCACCTTCTCCGTGTTTGGATAACAGTACACCGCAATGTACTCATCTATAGTCAGGCCACCTCTAGGCCCGCGAAAGCGTAGGTTTACCACTTTCCCCCCATTGGGAGAGTCCAGTAATAAAGTATATGTCCTCCACTTCTATGGTGAGTGACATCTCATCTATCTGGATCCCAGTAGTCCACTGACATCTGCAATAGTCCTAGTTTGGCCCTTAAGCCACCAAGACACCAGAATTTGTAAAACCCACATGCACGTAACGCTTATTGAGCCATTAGATCTACCCTTACTGCCTCTTATACATCACCATGTTCACGTTCTCTCCATTCTAGGACCATCCTACATAAAAAATTTGAAGTTTTTCCATTAGAATACTTAAAAAACCTTAAGCGCGGCCGTATACGCGACTGTTTGCCAAACAACCGTGTATGTACGCGACTGTGAGGGAATTTTCCATGTATATCCAGCCCTATACGTGGAAAAACCCTCGATTTCCGTGTGGGACGTAGCGCCTATTTTAGAATGGCCTAGAAAATCAAATACACCATGGAATTGGACAAAATTTGCATCAAAATTAAAGAGTAGAGCATGGGTAAGTACCTAGAAAAAATGGTAGTGGATTCCACCGGCTGGACCTCCTGGAATTCGATGTTGAAGTTCTGAGGTCAAATGGGTAAAAATTTCAAATGTTTTATAATGTTTTGAATTTTTTACTACTTATAGAAAATTTTCAAATTTTTGAAAATTTTTACCCCCTTTCCTATAGTTTGGACTGTTTCTAATCCTTTTGGACCGTTTTTGGACTAATTTATGATGTAGGAGACCTTTTTGAGTGTCGTTTCAGCCGTTGGATTGACCCATTCATACCGATTTCAGGTATCATGTCTAAACTGGCATATAGGTTAGGTTTCATCACTGTTTGCATTTTGCATGACCTTATGACCGTTTCATTATAGCCTTAGGTACGAACCTACTCGATTATGCCATGGAACCTTCTTGCTATTTTAGAAGTGGCATGATAGGAGTGGTAGAGCTTGACCTTACATGGGTACCCTAGTTGGCGCCTTATTTGCATTTGGTGCCCATGCTAACATTTTGTCCCTTAGGGTGTGGGAGTCCGTTGTATAGTATTGCCATGACATTTCACAAGAGCCTCATACTCCTATTGATCTTTTGCTGGCCTATTTCCCTCAGGACTCCCTTATGTCAAGTTGTAATTGCATTATCATGAGCTTTGCCTGCCTTATTGAGCCTTACGTCGGCTTCCTTGACATTGAGTTTCAGCCATATAGCCTGAGCTTGTCTCATGTCTAGCCATGCAGAGCCATTTTATATATCCTTTACAGCTTGATTCCCTATTTTTACTAGGAGGGGATTTTCCCCTGAGTGTCGCTATCCTACACATGTATCCTTACATTGAGCATAAGTATGCTCCACTGCTTGGAACTAGTTTGTTTGCCCATATGACACTCGTTTCCTCCTAGTCTGTAACTATAAAGCAGTTTTATTCTTTTTCAAGATTTTTAAATATTTGAAAAAGTCCAAAAAAATAAAAAAACCAAAAAGTCGGACAAGGAAAGATGTTATCTTTTGGCAGCTGCCGAGTCGTGTCACCTTCGAACAGATCACTGTATATCACATCCGTTGGTTGGGTTTGTAGTTTGAATTTAGGAGCTGTACTCATTTATTTGAGTTTAACTCCATTGACTGGTTAAGCTTCTAGTCCCCATGAAGCCTCTGTCGATGCCTCCTGTGTCACAAAGATGTCCCAGTTTTGTATATCGAGTCTATGCTGCCTTTATTCAGTCACCATTCACCGTTATGCTCTTGTTTGAAGGAAGTTGAAACCTGAGTCGGCCATTCCTCAGTTATCTTGACTTTGCATGTCGGCCATTCCCGGTACAGTTACTGGTTCGTGCACATTATGATCGAGTCCTTCCACATATACAGCTTTGTTGAGTACCTCGTGTTGGATGATGGGGGATTCCTTAATTCCCTCCTTCCAGCGGATTTCATCCCATTGACTTCAGATCACTTATTCTAGGATTGAAATCTAGAGTCATTTTTGAGTGCCTTGAGACTTGCAGTCATCAGTGGCAGGTTCTCTCGCCATCGATAGTTTTTGGGAATATATCAATGTCCCCTGATTGATGGATCCTCTCAAGTATTCGACCTCAACACATTTATTCACACTTGTTAGTTTGCACTCTAGTACCTTGATTCCCATTTTCATTATCAGTGGGTGATCTCGTGTCTGTTAACGGTATAAATCAATGACCGGTAATCAGACGATGGACTACTATGTTTGACCTCGACACCTCTATTCACATAGTAGGACATGTAATAATAACGGTTTGTGTAGAAGACCTTCTAGATTGGTCGCATATCTTATATGCTACCTCCTTGATCGTGCCAGTGTTCATGAGATTTCAGCTCTTGTGACTTTATTCCAGTATATGTCAGACATTTCCAGCTATTATGAAGATCTTGATCCATTATATATCTTCAGCCATTATGGAGATCATGATCCTTTGTATATCTTGATCATGGATATTCTGATCTATGTATATTGTATGTGGCGATGACCACTTATGTGATATTTTGTATCATGCCTATTCATGGCCATTGTACTCTTATGTTTCCGGGACTGCTATATGTATTTGCAGTTATGTGCAAAGTTGTATTATTGTACTATGTTGATTGGGTGGCTAGTCTTCCATTTGGGATCCTTCATCACTCCACTTATGGGATGGACTTATAATGTATTTCGGCCATCATATGACCCCTCTAACCTCACACATTAGGGGCATCTGTTATAGCTAGTTTTACCACTCCAGGTGAATCACTCTGGTATGGCCTTCCCCTGTCCTTTTGCAGACTCCTTAGACCCCTTGGACCATTTTTTGTCCTTTGATGTTTCCTAGACCATCCCTATAAACATGTGAAAATTGATACACGCAACTTTTAAACCCCTAATCACGTATATACATGGGTTTGACACCTAAAACCGCGTACATCGGGATGTGTACAAAATCCAAATCCTTTTGGAGTTTTCCTTGACATGGATCTGACTCACTTGACTCCTGGCCTTCCATATGCCTTGAGATCGCTTGGATTCGACCTTTCATTACCCCTTTGAAAATCTATATAAGGAACTCTTTGGATACATTGAAAGCATAAGAGAATTGAGAGAAAAGAAACTATAGTCCATTGTTGCCTGAACTTGTGCTTGAGTTTGCATCCCTTTGTCCCTTAGAGCACTTTTGTGTTCTTCCCAAGCTTTCCTTTTGCTTGTGAGCTTGCTATTGAGAGATGGAGGATTGAGGTGGTGGAGGCCCAAGTGGGGGATTCATTTTCTCCGATTCGCAGACATGCCGACAGAGGTTGTATCCATTGTAATCTCTGATTTTATATTAATAGAAATATCTTTTCCTGTCCAATATTGTATGTTTGAATGAATATTTTATCCATGGATGATTTCAAATGCTTATACATTGTTGATTATATATGCTAGAATAGATATAACACCAATATATATAGTATGCTTGTCTTGTTTACTTGTTATTGAGGAAGTGATTCATCAATTCAAGCGGAAGTTGGAAATCTCAATGGGGATCTACTTCAACCATCTGGAATAAGGTACGAGGTCTGATCCTTTAGTGTTAGATATTTGATTTCTATTGCATATTGGAAAGGATTGATTTCTGGAGTCAAGCTGTCTGTTGTGGTACCCCAAGCCATAGGAATTTCTCTCCGTAACAGGAGTTAGTGGTAATCCTTTCTTGAGCCACCTACCTAGTATGAAAAAATGGAAAGTCAATCCATTAATTAGAATAGAAAAGCTAATAGTGTGAACACATGCAAGTATCTAGTTAATAGCCGAAAGGTCAAAACCAATCTGAGTAAGAGCCAATATTAAGAAATTCCAACTTGTTCTGTCATAAGCCTTCAATAGGCCTTCCTTAATAGTAACCGAAGGAGAATTATTTATTTTTTCAGAGTGGAATACCTCTTGAGCAATACCAATGGCATCATGAATTTGTCTACCCTCCAAAATTGCAAATTGTTCATGGGAGATAGCAGTCGATAGAGTACCCCTGATCCTGTTTGCAATGATTTTTGCAATACATTTGTAAACATAGTTACACAGAGAGATTGGTCTAAGCTTGCCCATATTTTTGACCTTGTCAACTTTTGTGATCAACGTCAGGAATGTAGAGTTAAAGGCCTCTAAAAATTTCCCTTTGTGTCTTGATTCTTTAACCACATCTATAATATCCTCACCAATAATATCAAACATACTTGAATAAAATTCAACTAACCAACCATCGGGTTCTATACTTTTGTCATGTAGCATGTATTTAATTGCCCCAATGAGCTCATCCTAATTAACAGGTTCTCTTCATTGTTGATTATGGTTTTTAGTTACAAAATATGGCATCTGAGCAGTGATCTCAAGCATCGATGAGATAGATGCTCTATGTTCCTCTTTGTAAAATCCAGTAAAGTGCTTAACACCAACCATTGCTATATTATCAAAACCAGAAACGATCTCTCTGTTATCATTCTCTATTTCCTAGATAGAGTTTGTATGAATACGATGCTTGATGTAATTATGGAAAAAATGAATTGTTTTCGCCTCGTCATAGCCAAATAGCCCTTCGTTTGATTCTAAGAGATGCTTCTTCAACCTGTAATAATTTTCTCCTCCTATATTCCAACTCTATAATTTGGTGTATTAATATAAGGGACCAATATCCCTTTGGGAAAGAGTAATAAAATGATTCTAAGTGATCCTCAATTTCTAATAGCTCCTTTAAATTGTTGTTCTTTTGTTCCTTTAGTGAATAATCAAATCCTTGATCTTTTTTAAATTATCCAAGAACTAGGTTAAGGTAGCACATTGGGAGTGAGAGGAATAATTATCCCAATTACCCTGTGCCATGATAGATTTAAAGCTATAATCCAATAAGCAAGTCGCATCAAATCTGAAATGTCTTCGTGGATTCTTCATAGCACCTCTGAATTCTATAAATATAGGGAGGTGGTTTAACTCCCCCCAAGTTCCAACCCACTATTTTATACCAGTAAATAGATGTAAAAAACCTTCATTTATAAGGAAAAGATACAGTCTTTTGCTTATGGAACTAGCACTAGTTTGCATGTTTCTCCATGTGGGCATGCGATTTGACGGAGACATATCAAATAGTGAAGATTCATCAATTAGGTTCTTGAAGAAATTAGAGAGAGGGTATTTTTTAGCCGAACTTCCCATGTCTCAATCTCTCCAATTGAAAAATTAAGGTCCCCAACTAAAATGAAATGATCAATAAGTTCATGGTTCCATGCAGTAAATATATTCTTCCAGAACTCGATCCTCTATGGATGGGAACTATATAGATTTAATACTATCAAATCCACACCCAGGACTGAAGAAATACATCCATAAGAGGTCTATGAAAAATAACTATCTTTCCATCTAGTGATAAGGCCGCTAGTTCTCCCCTGTGCATCTAAGGAGATAAAATCCCAGCCAGGGAGCATAAATAAGTTTTAACTTAGAAATAATAGAATATCCTACAACAATAGTTTCCTGAAGAAGAATGATGTCTGGACCATGTATAGACATTGAAATTTTTAGGGCCACTCTTTTGGAGTCCTTCCCTAAGTCCCTTATGTTCAGAGAGATGCACAACATTAGGTAACCTTATATCTGGGGGTGCTTTTGAAGGCCCCATTTATGGTTCTATGTATACCCTTCCTAACATCTAACGAAGCCTAAAATATTGCTGTAGCCATCATTGATCGATGTCCCCAAAGATGGTCTGAACCCCCATAAATGATAAGAGAAAATCCACTCTCCCTTTAGTCAATGAGACAGATAATTACACTAAAGGCATTTTATCAGAAGATTCCTCGTCTTCCTGTCTAATGATGATGTGACAAGTGGCTCACGTGTTGGGCGAATAGGAGTTTGATAGCTGTCTTTTGTGTTACAGTTTTTGCTGCGCATTAATGGATTTATTAATGGAGCTATGTCTTGATATTTTTTTCATGCACGTAAGGTGATCAATTTTGGGTTTTTTTTGTACTGCAGTTCAGTTAAGTCCCAACGTGATTTTGCAATCTCGATTTTGGAACTTCTATCCCAAAGAATGCATGTGTCCTCTGTGTTACAATCGGTACTATGCATGAATGGATTGATGGAATTATGGACAATTTTTTCGTATCGTATTTCCAATTGTGGATCCTTCTTCCCACTTGGTGTTTAGGGTGTTTTTCTAATAGGTGTCTTGCGTGTTTTTACTACACTTCTATATGTTTTCCTAAACGACTAGTCCTGGAAGATTTTTTTGTACAGGGTTTCACTGTCCTTCACTGCAGTTCATTTCTTTCAATTAGCCATAGCCCTTGCCAATATTTTACGCCCAGGATTTTGCAAAAGTTTCAGTCCAACAATTTTTGTGGGTTTAGGCTAATATTTTGTCGACGACTTTTGTGGCTTTAGGCTCACAGTTTGTGGGGTCAATTTGGTCATGGTTTCATTTCACTGCCACTTCAGTAGATGAAATAGACTTTGCCCATGTCCCTTCATCCACATTAATGCTTCATCAATGCATTGTTGCTCCATTAATGCAAGAAATCTTGTCATTTGATTAAGACATGGGCCTATATCTTAATTTTGGCTCACCTTATGACGATCTCGAAGATCTTGTAACAATACACGATTTACCACATTTTCTACTGCATTGCCTTTGCTTTGCACATATATACAAATCTTCAGGTAACCACTATTTCTTACCTTTTTCCTTTGCTTTTATTATGTTGATTTTGCTACGCTTCATTTACACTAGAGAGTTTCCAACATAGGTTTTCGCATCTTGTCAAATTTGCAAGTATTCCTCTAGTTTGCTTAAATGTTTTGAACATTCATTGTGGTAGAAAAATATTTTCTTTATATTTGACCTTACAAACAGGTTCTATTACTGTCTTTAAATTTCCGCAAATCTATTTAACTCATGGTGTATATGTATATGTCTAAACAGGTGTTTTAAATGTCAATAAAATGATAGGTATCAATTTTTAGGCTAAATGAAAGTGTTTCTTATGAGATGGTGAAACACCTTTGCTTTGTTTTAATTGACTGTGACTCTTGATCTGTTGCAGAAGGATTGTGACTTGTATTGGTTATGTGGCTTCATAATGGTGTAATACTTGTTGATGTAATTGTAACTTCAGAATGTATTCACTTGTATTTCTTATGTATTTTACCCCGATGTTTATTCTGGGATGTGTTTGTAATGTACCTGAGTCATTTCATGCCCCAATGTTCCTATCAGGAGGTTCTATAATGGAAACAAGTCATGTCAAGTCATTGTGGGTAACCCTCCTATTGGTCAAGGGTTAAAGTCCCCGCAGTTCTGGGGCAGTAGGGTTATTAGACTCTCCTAGAGAAGTCGGCCCTAGTAGGTTATTGTCAAGTTGGGAATTTGTATAAATAGAGAGTGAGTCTCTCTATTTATCACACACTCACTCACACTTAGTTGTAGTGCATAGCTAAGGAAGAAGAAGACATTGGGGCTAGGAAGAAAGAGGTTACTGCTGTCGGGAGATCATCTTACTGTTTTGTGGTTTTACTTTTGGTGCTGATTCTATCTCTGAGGAAGTTGTGGGGTTTTCTCCATTTATGGTTTCCCCAAGGAAAAACACTGTCTTCATTGTCTCTTGTGTTTGATTGTTGTGCTTGTTATTCTCTCAGTTAAAGATCCTAATATAATGCTATCTTAATGTTAAAAATCTAACATGGTATCAGAGCTAACCTGAGAAGAAGACACTGTGCAGTTGTAGGAACTAGGGCTTCCTACTTTGTGGTTCTCTCTCCATAAATTTTCAGCAAAAGAAGGTTGGAATAACTCTCCTCCTTGGGGCGCATCTTTCTATTGAAGCATAATCCAATTCTAAGGTTTTTCAATTTTGGACCCGACACTACTACCGAAAAATAGGGCTTTCCACCGAAGTGGAATTTTTTAGTAAGCCCAGGCCTGGATTGATCTCCTACTCAAAATAAAAGTTTAGAGATCAAGATCAACAAATTTGGTTGGATAGAACTCTGGAAAAGAAAAACCCTAATCTGCTCCCGAACCAGCACTGCAGAATTTCAGCTCCAATTCCAGATCCGACATCTTGACCTAGTAAGATCTAAATCTTTTGTATTTCCATTTGAGGTTCTTAGTCAAGATGTCTCATCATACCAAGCTTGATGAAAAGCTTGAGGGAGCTGATAACTTCCAAGATTGGAAGTATAGGATCTCCCTGGTCCTAGAAGAAAATGAGTTGGACTCCTATATTAATGAGGAGGTTCCAGTTCCAGAGGGAGATGAGGCTAAGGCCTTACATAAGAAGAAGTTGGTTATGGCAAAGAGGATTATTGCTGATTCAATCAAGGATCACCTCATGCCACATGTGTCCTCCCTAAAGACACCTAAAGCTATGTTTGATGCCCTAACCAAATTATTTGAAGGGAAGAACATAAACTGGAAGATGACTCTGAGAAACCAATTGAAGAATGTAAAGATATAGAATGTAGAGACCATCCAGTATTACCTTACAAGAGTCTCTTAGATAAAGGAATAGCTGGAAGCAGTAGATGAAGAAGTGGAGAATGCAGAGATTGTAATGACCACCTTGAATGGTCTCCCCAGATCATGGGACTCCTTTATTCAAGGAATCTGTGCCAGAAAGAAGTTAGTCAAGTTCAGTAGACTATGGGAAGAATTATCTCAAGAAGAAGCTCGAATAGCAGCTCGAGAAGAAAAGATGGGAAGTGAATATCAAGCTCTCACAGTACACTCCAAGAAAACTAGGAGAAGTTCTCATCACCTGAGAGGTAAGTCCTTCCATAAAGATAACACTAGAAAAGATTTGTCTAGAATCAGATGTTATACATGTGACAAGAAAGGAAACTACGCTAGAGAATGTCCTAGAAACAAAATGGTCTTTCACAAGAAGAAGGGAAACGAGAAAAGGCATCATGCTCATGCTGTAGAGGATTATGAACCTTCAACAAAGAGAACCAGATATGAAAGTGAATATTCTTCAAGCGATGAAGAATATGTTTTGATTTCCGCTCTCACGGGAAACATTACTCATGGAAGCAATTATTGGATTATAGATAGTGGGGCTTCCAAACATATGACAGGATTCAAGGAATCCTTTGTGAAACTATCAGAACATGAATCACCACACAAGGTGAAACTTGGAGATGACTACCAGTATCCAATAAAAGGTAGTGGGGAATCCTCCTATAATCTAGACTTTGGAAAGTCTATGACAATGAAGGAAGTATTGTTTGTACCAGGACTAAAGAAGAACCTCCTCTCCATATTTGCATTAGATGCAAAAGGAATGAGGGTTGCATTTATAGATGGCCAAGTTATCATGTGGCCAAAGGGAATACTATTAATGATGCAGTTGTGATTGGGGAACAAGAAGGAGGTTTATACAAATTGAAGGGCCATCCAGAACAAGCCTTGGTCCATGACACAGTAGATTCAAATGAAATTTGGCATAGAAGGCTTACACATGTGCATTACAAGGCACTACCACTTGCAAGCAAAGCTGTTGAAGGTCTTCCAGAAATTCAAGCAAAACATGATGGGGTCTACAAAGGATGTGCAAAAGGAAAGAACACAAAGAAGACATTTCCAAGTAGCGAGAGCAAAGAAAAAGGAATCCATCCACTCTGATGTATGTGGTCCAATGTGTTATGGAGAGAAATTCCTATGGCTTGGGGTACCACAACAGACAGCTAGACTCTAGAAATCAATCTTTTCCAATATGCAATAGAAATAAAAACATCTAACACTAAAGGATCGAACCTCGTATCTTATTCCGGACGGTTGAAGTAGATCCCCGTTGAGCTTTCCAATCTTCAGCTTGA
>LPNX011130833.1:67043-191609 GCA_001517045.1 Pseudotsuga menziesii
AGTTATCGGGGAAAAGTCCGCGTATATCATTTTTCTAATGTTTTTAGGGATGGTCAATGATACATCAAAAGACAACAAGTGGTCCATAGGGGCTAATGAGTCTGCAACGGGACAGGGGAAGGCCATACAATGTGTGATTCACCTAGTGTGGTGAAATCCGCTATAACAGATGCCCCCTAATGTATGAGATCAGAGGGGTTATACGATGGCCGAAATACATTATAAGTCCATCCCAGAAATGAAGTGATGAAGGTACCCAAATGGAAGACCAGCCACCCAATCAGCTTAATACCATAATACAACTCTGCATATAACTGCAAATACATATAGCAGTCCCGGATACATAAGAGTACAATGGTCATGAATAGGCATGAAACATGAGAACACATATGTGGTCATCGCCACGTACAATATACATAGATCAGAATCTCCATGATGAAGATATACAAAGTACCAAGATCTCCACAAAGGCTAAAGATATATAATAGATCAAGATCTCCATAGTGGCTGGAAATGTCTGACATATACTGAAACAAGTCACGAGAGCTGAAATCTCATGAACACTGGCACGATTAAGGAGGTAGCATATAGTGGATGCCACCAATCTGGAAGGTCTTCTACACAAACCGCTACAAGTACATGTCCTACTATGCGAATAGAGGTGTCGAGGTCGAACATAGTAGTCCATCGTTTGATTATCGGTCATTAATGTATACCGTTAACAGACACGAGATCACCCACCAATAATGAAAATGGGAATCAAGGTACTAGAGTGCAAAATAACAAGTGTGAATAAATGTGTTGAGGTCGAACACTTGAGAGAATCCATCGATCAGGGGACATTGATGTATTCCCAAAACTGTCGATGGTGAGAGAACCTGCCACTGATGACTGCAAGTCTCAAGGCACTCAAAATGACTGTAGACTCCAATCCCAGAATAAATGATCTGAAGTCGATGGGATGAAATCTGCTGGAAGGAGGGCATTAGGGCATCCCCCATCATCCAACACGAGGCACTCAAAATGGCTGTATAATATGGAAGAACTCGATCATAAGGTGCACGAACCAGTAACTGTACCGGGAATGGCCGACATGCAAAGTCAAGATAACTGAGGAATGGATGACTCAGGTTTCAACTTCCTTCGAACAATAGCATAACGACGTATGGTGACTGAACGAAGGAAGCATAGACTCGACATACAAACTGGGACATCTCTATGACGCAGGAGGCATCAGTAGAGGCTCCATAGGGACTGGAAGCTTAACCAGTCGGTGGAGATAAAACTCAGACAACGAGTACATCTCCTAAAGTCAAACTATAACCCAACCAATGGATGTGATATACATTGCTCTGTTCGAAGGTGACACGACTCGGCAGCTGCCAAAGATAATATCTTTTCTTGTCCGGCTTTTTGGTTTTTTGATTTTTTTGGTCTTTATCAATTATTTGAAAAGCTTGAAAAAAGCATAAACTAGCTTTATAGTAAAAAACTAGGAGGAGACGAGTGTCATTTAGGGCAAACAAACTAGTTCCAAGCAGTGGAACATACCTATTCTCAATGCAAGGATACATGTGTAGGATATCGACACTCGGGGGAAAATCCCCTCCCGGTAAAAAGGGAATCAAGCTGCGAAGGATATAAATAAAGGCTCTGCATGGTTAGACATGAGACAAGCTCGGGCTATATGGCTGAAACGCAATGTCAGGGGAGCCGGCATAAAGCTCAATAAGACAGGAAAAGCTCATGATAATGCATTCACAACTTGATATAAGGGATTCCGGGGGGTCACGGCCAGCATAAGATCAAAAGGAGTATGAGGCTCTTGCTAAATGTCATGGAAATACTATACAACGGACTCCCACACCCTAAAGGGGGAAACATCGGCATGGGAAACAAATGCAAATAAGGCGCTAACTAGGTTACCCATGTAAGGTGAGTCTCTACCACTCATATCATACCACTTCTATAGCAGCAAGAAGGTTCCGTGACATAATAGAGTGGGTTTGTACCTAAGGATATAGTGACATGGTCATAAGGTCATGCAAAATGCAAACGGTGGTGAACCTAACCTATATGCCAGTATAGACGTTATACCTGAGATCAGTACGAACGGGTCAATCCAAAGGCTGAAACAACACTGAAAACGGTCTTCTACATCACCAATTAGGTTAGAAACTGTCAAAACTATAGGAAAGGGGGTAAAAATTTTCAAATATTTGAAAATTTTTCTATAAATAGTAAAAAATAGAAATCATTTGAAACTTTTACCCATTTGAGCTCTAATATTCAACTGCAAATTCTAGGAGATCCAGCCGGCGAAATTCACAACCGATTCTTCCAGGTATTTACTCATGTTCTCTGGTTGCATTTCAATACAATTTTTATAATTTTTCATGGTCAAATGAATTTTTAAAGGCCAAAATTACATGAGTGCTATGGCCCACGTAGGTATCGAGGCTTTTTCCACGTATAGGGCTGGCTATACGTGGAAAAGGGACCAGAAACCGCGTACATACGCGGCTGTTTTCAAAACAGCCACGTATGACGCCGCACATAAGGATTTACAAGAATCTAATGGACATTTTGGTCAAATTCTCATGCAGGATGGTGCTAGAGTGGCGAGAACGCGAGCACGGTGACGTAGAGGAAGCAGTAAGGGCTGATAGAATGGCTCAAGAAGCTCTAAGAAGATGCAGACTCTACAAGTTTTGGTGCCTAGGTGGCTTGAGGGCCAAACCAGGATTACTACAGATGCTTGTAGACTATTGGGATCCAGACTCAGAGTCCTTCCGGCTAGACGGTATGTCCCTCACCATTGAGGTGGAGGATATCTACTTTATCACAGGTCTATCACGGCGAGGTGAGATGGTGAACCTTCGTGCCCGAGGAGGGCCAGGTCATGGGCTGACTATCGATGAGTACATAGCTGTGTACTGCTACCCAGAGACGGAGAAGGTGGGGAGCCAAGTTCCCACCAATGCTATACAGGTGCTGGGCCTAAAGGCCATACTACTGATGCTGGGCAGGATAGCAGGCTTAGTATCACTCCATCAGGCCTCTCAGCCCCTGATGTTCTATGCGGTGGAGTGCATGACACCGACTATCTATGACTGGAGCACTTCCCTATTGAGCAACATGAAACATCAGCTCAGTGAGTGCAAGGCAGGTAGGATACAGAACTTCGGGTTCAGCAGTATCTTGAGCACGTTTTTCTTCGAGCGTGTTCCAGGATTGAGCCCTAGAGTGGATGTTCCTCTCCACGGGGTTCGAGATCTGGCCCAACGACGTTGGGCAGACGCGATGCGTAGACTGGGGAGTGGTAGGGTGGCCAACCCTTATCCAGCAGACTTTTTTCCATGGTGGCGACGACAGATTGTTGCCATAGAGGACTACCCTTATGCAGGGATAGACTTCCGGGGAGACCCGGACATGCCATTACCACCAGGGTCAGCATATGGAGACATAGGTAACGAATCTCGACCCTTACTCTTTTTAAAATTTTTGAATTATTTAATTTTTTTGTGTTTTCTTAATTAATGGAATCAAAAAGACATGGTTTTGGGTGACAATACATAATGAAATCTACCATTCATGTGTAGATGTGAGACCACGGCCACCAGAGGGCTTCCCACGTCATAGACAGAGGGGAAGAGGAGACGATATCACCGGTGTGGATGCGGAGCGAATGCTCCAAAGCATCCATACCAACTTCATGCGACTGACTCACAGGATTCTCATGGCGCAAGTCGAGGACTTGCCTAAGGCTATGCAGAGACAGGTGGTGGGTGTACCACACGCATGGGTGCGTTTATTCTAGTTTCTAGCTAGAGCAGTGGTGACATATCATGATCACAACCCTCATCCACCTCCACAGGACTAGACACCTAGGAGTGTATCTATTTTGTACTACCGTGTATATGGTGGTGGCTTTCAAAGCCCCAATTCTGTATTATGACATTATGTATTACCACATTTTTGATGTATATATAAAAAAGTTTTATGGTGATCGGTTTATTTATTTACATGTGTAAAAATTGTGTTTATGATTAATTTATGATGAATGAAACAAATGCCAATCTAACACATAGTTAGCATATGAGTCAGCAATTTGATTATAATTTCTTGGAATGTGTATATATGTTATGTTCTCAAATTGCCGTTCTAACAATCTCACACGTAAGAATCTCCTCAATAATGTCGAATCTCTAACATGGTACAAACCATTGAGCTGTGACACCACTAACTCTGAATCAAGACGTACCTCAAGAGAGAGAACACCATGCGAAATGGCATCCCGTAGAAGCTCGATAATGACACTATATTCAGCAACATTGTTGGAAGATGGCCATAGACATACCCCTCCTGAAGACAGTACATGACCCATAGGAGTATAAATCACCCAAGCAGCTGAGGCTGAGTGTTGAGTGTGACGGCTTGCACCATCTGCGAATCCTATGTAGGTGGAAGATTCCATTGACATTTGCCACAAGAAATGGAAACTAATCACAAACCCGATCACGATAAACAAGACCTAACTATGCAAAAAATCTGTACAATAATATACAACAAACAGCCTTGGCTAAAGATCATGCATAGTATTTTTTAAGATAGAGCCCATTTCTAGGCTCCGCCAAGACTGTCCCTTTGTAATCCACTAACTCGTAGGCACCCTTCTCTAATACACGCTTGACCACGTAAGGACCACGCCACATAGGATTGAACTTCCCTACCCCCAAGGGTTCTTTTGATTGATCCCATAGAAGGACCAAGTCTCCCTCACTAAACACTCTCGGACAGACAGACTTATCGTATTGGGCCTTCACGCGACGCTTATTAACCTCTAGAGTCACCAAGGCATCTCTATGCTGCTCATCGAGTTGCTCAAGGTGAACCAAATGATCCTCCAAAGGTGAAGTGTTTGGTAAGAGTTCCACGACTAACTTCAACGAAGGAATCTCCTCACTCTCCACACGGTCAAGCTCGGGAAGAAAGTCCGATCTATGATAGAATTTCTCCCATGGTGGCTCATCTCCCAACCTAGCCTCAATAATCGCTTCATCCAAAGGGAAAACCATATCAAGGCAGTCATGGGCATGAGAAGACTGTACTGCCCATGCCGGCAACACATAGGGGTCTTCCTCCTCTATCCGTGAAGAAGAAGAACAAGGCTCTACAGTAGACTAGAGATTAGCTTGGTAAGCTATCATGACTGCAAGCAACAATACACTCGTCTCAATGGCCTCACTCGAAGGACTCGGTGAAGGAAGAATCCAAGGATCTCCCATATGACTTGTGCGAAAAGGCACCGATCTCATAAATGTGGAAGCACCATCGAAACTAGATCCTATCATGAGGACGGGTGCAGGACAACTAAAGGTTCCCATGAGGGACGGATACATACCTACACCCACACTCCCAGTTGCCAGCTGGGAATGTTCGACTTTTGGAACCGAAGCTTCCGAAGATGCACTAACAGGCGGATTCTTGAATGCCATCTGATCAATCGTTACAATATTCCCATTATGAGGAAAGCATACAACGCGAAACACGGAAGACGCAATGGCTTGCATACTATACATCCAATTCTTTCCTAGTAAGAGATTGTAGTCAAGGGGCACATCAACCACCTTGACCTCTATCGCAACGGTCTTCCCTCCCAAACGGACTTTAAGAGAAGGAAGGATATCGTGCAGCCTAAACGATCTCCCATCAAAAGCAGTTAACATGGTCGTATACTTTGACAACTTAGGAGAACCAAGACCCTTCCAACAAGACAAAGACATCACATAGGCAGCAGTGCCCTCGTCAATCACAGTATGCTTGACGATCATATTAAGACATTATACATGCACCAAAAGGGACACATAGTAGGGAAAGCGAGGCTGATGCCCTGCGGTTTCAAATTTGATCACTGAGGAAGAATCATCACCATTCACACCAAGAGCAGAAAGCAAAGCCTTCCTTTGCGACGGACAACTCTGAAGCACTTCCAATGCAGACATCGCACAAGGAGTATGACCCAAGTCCTCGACAACTGAATAATTATGGGCGGCTCGGGCATTTGGGTTATGACCCGAACGCTTAAGTACCCCCTTAGGAATGTGAGGTGCAGCCTCAGGTTTATCAATGCGCAAAGGGGTTCCTGGTGGATTAGGTTCTTTGCCTGGGTTGGGTTGTGACGAAGAATAATCTTTCGCACGCGTCACAACTTTCGCGTCACGGACCATATTAATGCACCCATGACCACTAGTTTCAGGTGGATCTTCATCACTAGATTGATCATGGGACTTTGAGTTCATATTCTGGTTATGCGGTAAAGGGTTCGTTAACATAGTTGGGCCCTGTGCTATGAACTTCGAAGCTTCATCCATCCTAGGGCACAAGTAAGTGAGGTGATCGTCCTTACAAAGCTTGCAAGTAAACTTAACCTTACGCTTATTCTGCTTGTCCCCCCCAGCATTTTTATTGTTCTTGTCATTATTATTGGCATTCTCATTTTTATTCCCACCCTTATTATTATTATTGTTTTTACCCTTTTTCGATTCCGTCCGGGTTGCTGGTTACCCTTCTGGTCGGACGATTGCACAGCAAGTACATTCGCCGCTTGGGCAGGCTGAGACAAATCCGTAGCTTGTCCTGAGGCAGATTGGTTGATAGACAACTGCAGGTTTCTTACTTGCACTACCCACAATTCCATTGGCATGTGGTCCAGGTTTGACCTTGGGATCGAAACTAGAACAAGGAGCATTAGGTATAATCTCATATAACAAACCAGACTGAGCATAGATCAAGTCTAGTTCCTGCACCCTAAATATGGCTTGTTCCTCATTCTGCACTCTGGATGTGGAAACATCCTTCGCGATATATGGCAATAAATATTTGAGGAACCACTCAAGGAGGAACTCCGGTATAAAGGCTTTGATTAATCTCTTCCGTCTACGCCACTCCTAAATATGATCAGAAATATGGGTGGCTTTATCTTGCCGAAATGTCGACAAGAGTTCAGTACCAACATCGTAGCGAACTGGTAGCTAGAAGTGATTAAGGAAAGTCATCGCAAGATCGTCGAACAAAGTAAAGGCACCCCTAGGTAACTCTATATACCATTTCGCCGCAGGCCCTGTAAGGGTTCGTTGAAATAGTCTCAAACGGACTGAGTCCTGATGCAATGAATTGGAAGAGCACCATAGGTGGAATGTCGTAACGTGTTCACTCGGATCCTCTCCTGGTTTTCCTTCGAACTTAGGTATGTCCGAAGGAAGCTTGGTAGGGACATCCTGCCAAGCCCGGTCATGAGCCACAGGATCGTTCGTAAGTCTCGATAAGTCAGGTAAATTGAGTGTCGCAAGGAAAGGGAGCCTAGGATGATGAGGTCTAGGGACCGCTCCCTGGTTCATATAGGATTGATTACCACCATGACCTTGGCCATAGTGACCTCCTCCTGTATGACCCGTATAGGGTGACGTGGAAGTAGAATAATGAGGTGGACCTTGACTAGTAGGAGCTACAAAACCATAGTTAGGAGAGTAAGCAGGTTGTGAATACCCGCCTCCATAAGGTGGAGAGACCTGTCCATACTACGCCCCATAGTAGGGTCCATAGGTCATCGCTTGCGATGCCCCATGAGACACTCCATAGGTAGGTACATACATTCCGGAAGTAGGAATATACATGCCGGAAGTAGGGATATATGTCGAGGAAGTAGCAACCTGACCTCTAGAAACATGAGCATAACCTCCCGAAACTACGGGTGATATGTAGGCTTGAGACACAATAGGTCTAATAATCGCAGTACGAATATGACTCATAGCTACGTGCCGACTCGAAGGACCACGTGAGTAAGGTGGAGGATTTGCATTTGAAGAACTCGGAAGCAAGGACGAAGGAATCTCGGTAATAAGATATGTGCTAGTGCATATCGTCACTCATCTAGAACCTGGTATTGCTATGGGATCACTAACTATAGACCTAGTAGGTATATAAGATGTAGCTTCCACCGCTGGGATGGAAGGTGCAATGTGACTAGTACTCCCAAACCTCTCCGCAAGGTAAGGCATGGGAATGCCCCCAGGCATAGTGTTAGGGTCAAAGTCGGATTCAACATGAAATGTCAAATTGTGCATAGGCAAACCAGTTGTAAAATAACTACCGTAGCTAGTGCTAGGAGGGTCAAAGTGAGTCTCGGCATCATCCGGCATTCCATACTGGTAACGGGTCAATGGGGAATCTGGCCTAGTGTGAGTAGGTCTATCATGCAAAGATCCTATCTAGGTAATAACAGGACCGATCTCAGCTAGGTCAGGTGAGGGATCGTATGTAGGAGTAAATTCCCCATCATCAATACGAATAGGAGGATGTGTCTCAGGAATAGTCTCTGAATGATCCTCCATGGTGTGTGAATCAGTGTGTGACATAGTCCGCCTGGACCGTCTAGGCCCCTCTCCCAAAGGAGGAGGAGAAGTGGAAGGCGGAAGTCCTGCTAACCGATGAGAACGGCGCGGAACCGCACCTGACTCCACAATTACTCAACAAAAAAAGCAAAGACTCTCTATTTACGTCAACCCTAGGCCAACTAGCATGCACAGAGCAATCACTATAAAATCTAAAGCCAAAAGCAAGCAAACAGGGGCTAGATAAGTGAGCTCCCAAATGTGGCCGGTATGTCTCTCCTAGGAGAGGCTTGAGAGGCCCTTGTCACCACAATTGGAGGTTCGAAACCAATTATTGTGGCCCTCAGCTTCAACGTGTAAAGCAACTGTGCTGTCCGACGCCAACCTGGTCGGGACACATGCAGAATAACCTCTACATGTACCCCCTCGATATCCTAGGTAAGGTCACTAAGGTCACCTCAATATAATCAACGCTCAGGCGGACCGTCGCAGGCGGGATTGACCGTATGGGCAGGGTAGCAAAGCCTGAAACTCCCGAAAGAGCCCCCAGATACGAATACAATCCTGGCTATATCGCCGGTGCTACACAGTTCTCGACCAGGGGTTATCCCAATCAACAACCACTCACACTGCCTAGTGCTTGACTCCCTTTTGAGAGGAGCTTCCTGAGAACGCTAGTTATACCAAGGATTTCACACACTCCCTGGACAGACACCTAGTTGTTGTTGTTTAGTGATCTTGGAGAATTAACTTTCAATGAACTATTCCAAGATCCTAAAACCTAAGCTTGTTGGTGCACCCTAGAAAAGAAAAGAGTATAATTCATTTTATTTAGCGTTGATTTTAGTTTGGATTTATTACTCAAAAATAGGATATGGTCGTGCAACTAATGGTGTTATGATGCAACAAGAAGTAAAATGCACACCTAACAATCAATGCAAATGCATTGTGTCCATGAAAACAGGGTATGTGTACTACGTGAATGCACAATTCTTTCTTCAAATGCTGAATGCAAATTTCCCTATATGAAGTCCTAACTATTACTCCAAATCAAATTTAGATCTAATGCAAGTACAATGCAAAATGCATAATGCAATGCATGATGATAAGCAAATGTTTTGGATTTTTTGAAAATAAAGAGATACAAAAAGCAAAAGAATGATTCTAACCACCCTAGACTCTGCAAGCACACATAAACAACATTCCAGCAAAGCACTAAGGCAAAAGGACTCTAATTCACTAATCTCAAACAAAAAACCAAAGATGCCATGACAAGAACTTTCCTAAAAGAAAAAATTTAGGCTAAAAAAAAACGTTTCTGGTAAAAAACAGAGGTATTATTAGACTCAGGCAGTGCCAAAGGAGACTCAGCAACTAACAGCATTCACCCAGCAATCCACTATCTTCCACAAAAAGGTAAAAACCAGGGTATACGCGACTGTGAGCAGTAAACCCGCGTGTATACGCGGAAATCCCAGGGGAAACCGCGTGTATACGCGACTGTAAGTGAAAAACCCACGTACAGGAAGAAAAAGATGCACAAATTCAAGGTAAACAGATAGGCTGAGACTAAATTCACACCAATCAGGCTCTACTCGGCATACATGCCCCCATACCCGACACAGAAACAAGAGAGAGAGAGAGCAATTCAAATACATTGAATGCCAAGAGATCAACCCCCAAAAGACAATTACTAGGAACTCCCCAGCGGAGTCACCAATTCTGTTACGAAGAGAAATTCCTATGGCTTGGGGTACCACAACAGACAGCTAGACTCCAGAAATCAATCTTTACCAATATGCAATAGAAATAAAAACATCTAACACTAAAGGATCGAACCTCGTACCTTATTCCGGATGGTTGAAGTAGATCCCCGTTGAGCTTTCCAATCTTCAGCTTGAATTGTTATAACATGTCCTCAACAACAAGTAAACAATACAAGCATACTATATTTCATGGTGTTAGATCTATTCTATCATATATAATCAATAATGTATAAGCATTTGACATATTCCAATGGATACAATATTCATTCAAATACACATTACTAGACAGGAAAAGATATTTCTATTAATATGAATCAGAGATTACAAGTGACAACCTATGACGACACGTATGCAAACTGGAGAAACTGAATCCCCCACTTGGGCCTCCACCACCTCAATCCTCCATCACTTCGATAGCAAGCTTACTAGCAAAAGGAAAGCTTGGGAAGAACACAATAGTGCTCCAAGGGACAAAGGGATGCAGACTCAAGCATAAGTTCTGGCAACAATGGACTATAGTTTTGTTACTCTCAATTCTCTCTTATGCTTTCAATGTCTCAATGGGTTCCTTATATAGCTTTTCTAATGGATACTGAAAGGTCGAATCCGTGCGATATCAAGGCATATGGAAGGCCAGGAGTCATATGAGTCGGATCCAAGTCAAGGAACGCTCCAAAGGATTTTGGATTATGTACACATCCCGATGTACGCGACTATAGAGGGAATATCCGCGTATGTACGCGGTTATCAGGGAAAAGTCCGCGTATATCATTTTTCTAATGTTTTTAGGGATGGTCAATGATACATCAAAAGACAACAAGTGGTCCATAGGGGCTAATGAGTCTGCAGCGGGACAAGGGAAGGCCATACAATGTGTGATTCACCTAGTGTGGTGAAATCCGCTATAACACAATGTCATCAAGTTCACTAAGCGGGTATGTATACTATGTCTCTTTTATTGATGACTTTTCTAGGAAGACATGGATTTACTTCATGACGAACAAAGATGAAGTATTTAGCAAGTTCAAGGAATTCAAAGCCTTGATCAAGAATCACACAGAAAAGAAGATCAAGACCTTTCGATCAGATAATGGCGGAGAATTCACATCAAATGAATTCAAAGAGTTATGCAAAGACTCAGGGATTAAGATGGAGTTGTCCACCCCATATAATCCACAACAGAATAGGATTGCAGAAAGGAAGAATAGAACTATCATGGAAGTTGCAAGAGCAATGCTTCATGATCCAGATATTCCTATGCATGTATGGGCAGAAGCTACTAGAACAACGGTGTATGTATAGAACCGTACTCCACACAGATTACTCAAGAACAAGACACTTGAAGAAGTATTTTTCGGAGAGAAACCAGAAGTCAGCCATCTCAGAATATTCAGTTGTCTAGTGTACATACACATTCCAAAAGAGAAGAGGACAAAATTAGATCCTTCAGGAAAGAAGGGTATATTTGTGGGATACTCTGAAAGCTTGAAGGCTTACAGAATATACTTCCTAGGATTCAAGAAGATCGACATTAGCAGGGATGTGAAATTTGATGAAGACTCAGCCTACAACAAATCTAGAAAGAGACCTGCTCAAGAACCTGAAGAAACAGAAGCACCCAGGATTCATGATACAACCATGAATGAAGAAACTCAAGAAGAAGATCGAGAATTTGAAGAACCTCAAGAACCTGTAGATCCACCTCAAGAGAAGAATCCTCACAAGAGGAAACCTACTTGGGCACGAGAAGCTATCCAAGGTGCGGAAAGATATGGGGCTCCAGAAGAGAATCACAGAGAAAGGAATAGGACCAAATCCTACTCCGAATATGTAGCTTTATTATGTGATTTCATTGATAAAGAACCTTCCAATTATGAATAAGCGACAGAACGGAAAGAATGGAAGGATGCTATGATCGAAGAGTATCAATTGATCATGAAGAATGATGTTTGGGATGTTGTCCCAAGACCATAAGGGAAGTCCATTATAACTTCTAAATGGATCTACAAGATCAAGCATGCTGCAGATGGAAACATAGAGAAAGATAAAGCGAGATTTGTGGCTCGTGGTTTCTCCCAGAAAGAAGGAATAGATTATGAAGAAAATTTTTCACTTGTAGCCTGATACACTTCCATCAGATCAGTACTTGCTCTGGCTGCAGTGATGAAATGGAAGATACACTAGATGGATGTCAAGACTACTTTATTGAATGGTGTAGTAGAAGAGGAAGTGTATGTGGAGCAGCCACTTGGTTTTGAGACACATGACATGGAGTCTCATGTGTGTAGATTGAAGAAATCCCTATATGGTTTGAAACAGGCACCCAGGACATGGTACGACAGAATTGATGGCTTTCTATCCAGTTTGGGATTTACCAAGAGTAAAGCAGATTCCAACCTTTACTACAAGGTTGAAGATGGCAACCCAATGATGCTCCTACTATATATAGATGATCTGTTTGTAATAGGTATGGATGGGTTGATTGCTGATACGAAGAGGAAGCTTGCTACCGAGTTTGAAATGAAGGACTTAGGTATGATGCATTATTTTCTAAGCATGGAGGTGTGGCAGAATGCAGATGGAATCTCCCTTGGACAAGGGAAGTATGCAGTAGAGATCTTGAAGAGGTTTGGGATGATGGACTGCAAGGACATGACCGCACCTATGGCATCAAACCTGAAGCTATTGAGTGATGCTTCATCAAAAGCGGTTGATGCTACGATGTATCACCAGATGATTGGGTCCTTGATGTACCTGACGAACACGAGACTAGATATTTGCTTTGTTGTGAACACCTTGAGCCAGTTCTTGACATATCTGAGACATGTTCACTTGATTGCTGCAAAGCATATTCTGAGGTACCTGAGGGGTACAGTTGATCATGGGCTCAAGTATGAGGTGAATCAGAAGATTAACCTGGAGGGTTATGTTGATTCGGATTGGGCAGGCAGTTCCATCGATAGGAAGAGCACTTCAGGGTGTTCCTTCAGTATGGGATTAGGTGTGATCTCTTGGTTTAGCAGGAAGAAATCCTGTGTGGCACTGAGTACAGCTGAAGCAGAGTATGTCGCAGCTTGTTTAGCTAGTTGTGAGGCAGTATGGCTAAGGAAGCTACTGTCTGATTTATTTGATCTCCAGTTGGATGCTACTTGTATATATTGTGACAACCAAATTTGTGTGAAGTTGTCAAATAACCCAATGTTCCATGACAAGTCAAAGAATATCGTGATCAAGTATCACTATAGGGATATGTTGCAAAGGGGAGCAGTGAAGCTCCAGTATGTTGCAGTGGACTAACAGATAGCTTATGTGTTGACGAAGCCATTGGCTAGAGTGAAGTTTGAGTACTTCAGGGAGAATCTTGGTGTTCTCCAGATCGAGGTTCCTTCCAAGGGGAAGTGATGAGTCTGTGAGCCATTCTGACATGGTGAGAGGATTGGTTCCTTCCATGGTTAGATGTAAGGGCTGAGCCATTCTGTCATGGTGAGAGGATTGGTTCCTTCCATGTCAGATATTAGTGCTAAGACATTATGATATGACTGTAGTATTGGTTCCTACATGATCAGATATAAGGGATATTTCCATTCTTGGAATGGAGGTTCCTGTTCAGTTACTAAGAATACTCGGTCTAGGATTGCGGGCCATTCTGATATGACTGTGAGATGTGTTCTCACATGATCAGATGTGAGTGCATGGCCATTCTGATGTGATTGAGGGATGTCTTCCCACTTGATTAGATATAAGGGCTGTTGCCATTCTTGCATGGTGAGAGGATTGGTTCCTTCCATGTCATATGTGAGTTCTGGCCATTCTGACTTAGGGTCATATATAAGGGCTACTACCATTCTTTGAATGGAGGAACCTGGTCAGTTACTAGGAATCCTCAGTCTGGGAGTGAGAGCCATTCTGATGTGATTAAGGGATTGGTTCCCACATGATCAGATGTAGGTGCAGAGCCTTTCCATAGATGATAGTAGGTGTGTCCTATCATGCTGGTGAATGTGAGTGCTATCCTTTCCACATATGATAGTAGGTATGTCCTATCATGCTGGTGGATGTGAGTGCTGCGCCTTTTCACAGATAGTAGTAGGTGTGTCCTACCATGCTGGTGATTGTAAGTGTTGTGCCTTTCCATAGATGATAGTAGGTGTGTCCTACCATGCTGGTGGATGCAAGTGATGTGCCTTTCCACAGATGATAGTAGTTGTTTCCTATCATGCTGGTGGTTTTAAATGCCGAGCCTTTTCACAGATGATAATAGTTGTGTCCCATCATGCTAGTGAATTTGAGTGCTGGGCCTTTCTGACATGACTGGATTGGTTCCTATCATGGTAAGATGTGAGTGCTGGGTGTGCCTTTCTGACATGGTGTTGGATGTGTTCCTCTCATGGTCAAATGTAAGTGCTGGTTGGGCCATTCTGACTTAGGGTCAGATATAAGCGCTGAAGAAGACCTACATGGAGGATAGGCCTACAACCAGCATGAAAAAGAGATGGATCTGTAGAAATTCCTGTGACGAGAAGAATCATGAGACAGCACCCGTGATGATCCAATGATGATGATCTAGCAGTGATGATCCAGATCGAGTGATGATCCAAATCCAGTGATGATGTCCAGTGATGATCCAAATTGAGTGATGATCTGGATCCAATGATGATGTCCAATGATGATCCAGATCGAGTGATGATCCAGATCCAGTGATGATGATCCAGATCGAGTGATGATCCAGATCCGATGATGAAGATGACTTGAAGATGACAAAGACTCGATGATGATCTAGATGATATAGAGAAGAAGACTTGTGCTGATAAATTGTGTCAAGAGAATACCTTCCTAGTTAAGAGAGAGTGTTGATGTAATTGTAACTTCGGAATGTATTCACTTGTATTTCTTATGTATTGTACCCCGATGTTTATTCTGGGATGTGTTTGTAATGTACTTGAGTCATGTCATGCCCTAATGTTCCTATTGGGAGGTTCTATAATGTAAACAAGTCATGTCAAGTCATTGTGGGTAACCCTCCTATTGGTCAAGGGTTAAAGTCCCCGTAGTTCTGGGGCACTAGGGTTATTAGACTCTCTTAGAGAAGTCAACCCTAGTAGGTTATTGTCAAGTCAGGAATTAGTATAAATAGAGAGTGAGCCTCTCTATTTATCACACACTCAGTCACACTCAATTGTAGCACATAGCTAAGGAAGAAGAAGACACTGGGGCTAGGAAGAAAGAGGTTACTGCTGTTGGGAGATCATCTTACTGTTTTGTGGTTTTACTTTTGGTGTTGATTCTATCTCTAAGGAAGTTGCGGGGTTTTCTCCATTTATGGTTTCCCCAAGGAAAAACACTGTGTTCATTGTCTCTTGTGTTTGATTGCTATGCTTGTTATTCTCTCAATTAAAGATCCTAATATAATGCTAGCTTAATGTTAAAAATATAACAATACTCATGCTATGTTTTGAATCAGTGAGTCTTGTATTTGGTCATATTTTAACCCTCTCACCGTTCTAGCTTAATGAGGTCCATGTATAATACTATTAGTCTTTAAATGAATGTTGAAATTGTAAAGGAAAGTGTGTCACCTGTAGTTTTCTTAGGAAACTGAGTAGTAAACCCCACTATCAATTTCCTAGTTTTGCACTTGTTTTAGGTAAGGAACTTAGCCAAAGGCTGTAAGGCCATTGAAAATTGATAACCTCTTACAATCATTCTCAAGCTTAAAAATCACTATAACAGTCGTTCCGAAGCTTACATATCCAATCTGTAAGTAGAACAGTCGTTTTCAAACTGAACTGACTTTTTCGACTTCCGCCGTCTGTCCTTCTACCTTACAACTTTCAACTTCAGAATGCAGACATCCAAGAATGCGAACTGTTCACTTGTCACCTTTCTGATTTCTGACTTCCACCTTTCCTCCTTCCAATTTCCCACTTTGGAATGTCAAAATGCAAAAATTGACGTGCTCACTTGTCACTTTCCTGATTTCCGAGCTTGGGCTTTCCCATTCCTGATTTTCAACTTCAAAATGTGAAAATCAATGAATTGAGGTGCTCACTTGTCACTTTTTCGATTTCTAACTTTCGTCTTTTCGTCTTCCGCTTTACGACTTCGGAATGTGGAAATCCATGAAACCACGACTTGATCTTCATTTCCTGACTTTTCGACTTCTGACTTTCTGACGTCTGCTTTGCGGCATTAGAAATTGTAAATACAACTTTTCCTTATAACTTTCATCTTTTTTTTTTCACTTTTCGATTTCCTACCTGCCAAATTCCCGATTTTCAACTTTCAGTTTCCGCTTTTGTGAATCGAAAATCCTTAGTTTTCTTACTTTAGACTTGCCAAATTTCACTTTCCGGATTCGGGAATTGAAAATCCAACTTTTCCTTAGAAATTTCGGCTACTTTATCCGCTTTCCGCTTTCCAACCTCCCAACATTTACTTTTCAGCTTCGGGAATCAGAAATCCAACTTTCCTTAAACACTTTTGACTATTTCTCTGCTTTTCGATTTCCAACTTCCTGACTTTTAGTTTCCAACTTTGAGAATCAGAAATTTAGCTTTATACCTTACCCTTATTCTATTTTACCGACTTCCAACTTTTCGACTTCAGAAATCGAAAGTCCAACTCTTCCTTACAACTTTTGGTTGTCTTTCCGGTTACTGACTTTCACCCAAGAAAACAAAGAGAAAATAGATTAAAACCTTGCCCTAGAAGTCCTGCTCTATTCTTCCAATTGTTTTATGACATTTAAAATATCTTCTATAAGCTCAAAAAACCATAAGGCGTGGTTCTATGTTTGTGACAGTCCACATTTAATGTTTATAACAGATAATGGATAACAATAACCAAACTCATTGCGTATGTTCATGTTAATATATATATATGTGTGTGTGTGTGTGTGTGTGTGTGTGTGTGTGTGTGTGTGTGTGTGTGTGTGTGTGTGTGCATTTTAGTTAGATCACATGGATATGCTACATTGCAAATAACTTTTTTTTTGTCCATGCCATGTTTCATTCCACAGGAAAAAGAACCATCACATTATGGAGACTATGCTAACTGAAGATTCTATTTCACTCTTGCTACATGGTGTTGTCAACCTTTTCCCATTGGTATAGGTCTCATCATTAAACCAAGTGAACTCACTCAACTCATCATGTTTTCGGTTTTGAATTTCTATCTTAGACGGCCTTCACAAGCATGAGATATTGCTTCCAATTATATATAATAGTCTTGTAGAAAATGGACAACTAAAAGAAGGAACTATAATCAAAGTTACCCAATGTACATGCAACATTTTACATAATGTAACGTATTTTTAATTTCCTTGTTGTTTTTTTCCCACTTAATCAATTTCACATTGTTCATGCATGCACTTTTTTTCTCCCATTACTCTCTAACATAGTTCTTCTCACAGGACTATCGCATTTCTTGCACTCGAAATTGTCACAGTGGATGCAATAATTATTGGATACCCTGCACCTTACCACTTACCTATAGCTTCTCCCTCACAGAGTAGTTCCTCTATTGTAGTGAACCCTATCTCAAGAAATTAAATCCATTCCTTGTCTACATCTACTATCCCATTCACATCACTCTCCTCTTCTAGCAAATTTTGGAACATTCAAGGTCCAGTTATTGCCAAGACAAACATACATGAATATGGTAACCAACAAGGGTCTATAAAAGTGCTTAGATTTTTCCAATGAATTGGCACTCTCTTTGTATGACCAAATACAAATAGGAATAGTGTACGTAGTATCAAATGGCACAATGAAAGCATCCAATCCAATTTTCAACCATTTGAAAAGCCATAATGATATTTTCCTAGGTTCCTCCTCAACTATCTAACCATGCTTAGATGAATACCCCTTAATACCTTTATACTGCTTTAATTTTAAAACTATTCAAGTGATTCAAACTATATCTTTCAATTCCATGGTTGACCTTGTTGGACTTGTCATTTCAGCTTCACCTACCTCCATGATATGGAAACAAGATGGTGTTGAGACTGTACGACACAACATTAAGGGACTCCATGACATGTCAAGCTATAGTATTGACATAACACTTTGGGGAGAGCATTGCCAAATTGAAGGAGCCGAGCTTTCCAACCTTCGCACTTTAGCTACTCCTCCAGCTATAGTAATCAAAGGCGGTTGTGTTACAGATTTTAATGGAAAAAATGTTGGGACTATTTCCAACACTACTATTTTTATAAACCCAAATATTGAACAAATTGTGGTTCTCCAGAGATGGTTTCGTGACAATGGATTTCATTCAACATCGTCATCTTTGAGCTGAAAATTCAATGGCTCTCATTCTACTCCTCGTAAAATCATCATTATCAATGAGCTACAAACTCTTCAACCATATGAAAAACCTATTTGGTACTCTCTTGTTGGAGCCATCACAAATGTTAACATGGTTGAATTTCACTTCCTTGCATTCCCTATTTTTGTTGATGGGATACAATGCATGAAAAATATTGCCCACAAATTTGGAGACATTTGGCATTGTGGTAAATGTGATCGAGAGTTTCTTGAATGTGACTACCGATACATACTAAAGGTTGACTTGGAACATATCACTGGATACCTTCATGGTGTCATAGATTTTGATGATGTTGTAATCCAACTCATGGGCATTTCTGTAAAATACCTATGTCTTCTCTCAACTGAAGCAACATCAATTGTTGAAATAGGCTAGAAGATCTGCAACAAACAATTAGTTCTCACTCTTTCAGTTAGAACAAAGACCTTCTATGGAATTGCACGCCTAAAAGTTGTAATTGCCATGGTTGAAAACACATAATCGACAATGACATATGGACATTTAAATACATAGGTTATTTCAACTTGATACTTAAGCACTCTTTATTGTCTGTAATGAATGCCCTCAATTCTCAATTTTAAGTCCTTATTTCATAGTTCAACATAGCAGGGTATTTTTTTAACTCCCTTATAACAGTTCTATTTTGTAGTCTCATAATTCCATTGTACAAGCTATCACTTAACGTTTTTAACGTAAATTGTTGATACAACCTATATGCTAACTTTTGAATACAATACTAATTTTCTATTGTGTTTATTTAAAAAATAAACAACTTTGTTCTCTTCTTTCTTAGCACAACTTTTCATTCTTCTTTACAGAACAATAATTACATTTCATGTTTTTTTTTCATATATCTTTTCTCATACTACAATTTGCTAATCTATATTGCTACTTTCTTACAATTATCAAGCTAGGACTTGAAAAAAAAACTTACTCCATAAATATTATTTTAAGGTACATTCTTCATTCCCAATACGCAATCAGTTAACATTTGCTTTATATCTTCTGTTTTATATCCATATACTTTGCAGCTAATACATATAGAAAATGTGGCACAACCAACAATCAAACATTCTAAGTATTTAACAAGTTTACAATTTTCTTGTAGGCATTATGCTGACTCATGATAATGAACAATCCAATGCACGAAGAAGAGTTGTATATGCACAGAACAAAGATAAAAACAACAAGAAACAACGTCTTCTTTACAGAGATGCTCATCTACATGTGGATATGTTTTCTTAATTTTCTCTTTCCCAACCTTTAGATAGACCTTCCCTTCCATCCCCTATGCTAAATCCATCAAACAACCGCCTCAATGATGCACATCAACGATTTTGTAAAAAAATGGACCCAGGAATCCAACCACATTTCCATGCCATACTTACACAAGTTGAAGAAATTCTCATTAGTCGTGCTAACCCAATCCTACAAGTCACGCATGCTCATGGTGGTCAATATAAATATTCTGGCCATACTATTTGCTTCCCCTAAGACATTTCCAATATTTCCACATCCCTACCCCATTTAATATAAGAAATTGACATCCTTGTTTTTTGCAAATGCAATTTTACAAACATTCCATATGAACTGTTTGTTAGTTGAACACATGTTCTTGCTGCCCTTCAATACAAAATGGAAAACGACCCATACTACAAGGATGTACAAGTCAACCCAATTGCAATAGCTTCTTTTCCTCTTATTTCAACAGACATATCACCTTCGATTCTGCATGTTAATAGCAATGATACATTATCTCATCAAAAAAGATTGTCCTGTACAGTTCAACCACCAAATTCATTTGATCCCTGTGAATTAGAATACTCCTCGTTTATTTCAACACAAACTAATTCTAGCACTGAGGTTGATGAAATTAGACACTTGTCACACATACCAAATATCTAACTACCACCTTCCATTGAGTTCCACCCTATAGGCATCTCTCCTATCAATGAGTACAACACATAAGGCCTTTTTTCCATGGTTTTTCCAACCTTGTTCCCCACAATTGCAGTAATGCTTAAACAACCACGCATTCATGAAGTTTAGATGCATGAATATGCACTTCACCTCATTCACTATCATGACAACGTATTTGGCCAACATCCTCTCTTTTGGTACTACATATACAATCTAATCATGCATCATCAGAGTAATGCTACTACTTCTGTTTTTGTCATAATTAATCTTGAAGATACACTACCTCCCACAATACTTAAGCTTGTTAACCAATTGCAATACATGCACAATGAAAAAATTGGTGAATGGGTCGCAAGGTTTGGTTCTTAATTACATCAAAAAAGCTTGTATTGGAACAAAAGTAGAGCTGAACTCACAAATATGATCAATCAACAAGGCACACCAACGTTCTTCTTCACCCTTAGTGCAGTTGACACTATTGCATGCTCTAATTCCTGCTGAACGTCCTACTGGTTTAGCTCAACACTATCAAGGGAAGATTCACAACATCATATCAAATCCACATATTACATCATAATACATGCACAATAGATTCAAAAAATTCCTTCAAGAGGTGCTTCAAAAATGTTTTCATATAACAGATTCTTGGTGTAGGTATTCTACTATCTCTTCCTTCTTATTCTTCTCTTCATGTTTCTCACTTTATTCAATTCATTTCTAATATATTCTTTTTCCTCCCATGTAGGTATAAATGGTACTAGCATAGAGGATCCACATGCATTCATGGTTTTATTTGGTTGGCATATGCACCAATTATGGACACCTTAGAATGGGAAGATGTTCTTGTCGTTGAAGCTACAAAACATTTTTTTGACACATATGTTACAGCTTGGAATCCTTGTAATTCCCACTTGTCCACATTTGGGTTACACCATTCTACTACAAAAGATCCATGCAGTCTTGCATCACCATCCATATTTGCATCAAACTACTTAGTTGACTATGAAGAACTTGTAAATTTTGTTTAAAGGCACACCAGATGTTCAAAATCATCTTGCCTTTGCAATAAAGGAACATCAGTTCAATGTCGCTATGGTTTTCCATATGACCTACAAGCTACTTGTTCTTTATTCATTGATCCAAATGTACGTAAAACCTACAATACTGCAAGAAATGATTCCCTTCTAAATATTCACAACCCTACCATGATTTCAATACAGAGGGATAAATGTTGATTTCCAACCTGTTCTTTCTAGACATGTTGTCCTCAAATACATTTCGAATTATGCATCAAAAGTAGAGCCAAAATCAGAAACCTACCATGCAATTCTCTCTCGCCTTGCACATGCAGCACCAAGTGACAGCCCCATTCTTCAACCAATCAAATGGTTTCCTGCACAAACAGTTGCATAATGAGACATTAGTGCATAAGAGACGTGTCACATGCTCCAAAAACTACCTCTCGTGCTTTGTAGCCATCACTTATTTTCCCTAAATGTGAGCCAAAGTGTTTTCCTACGTGTTTTTAATGACACTACTAACACCCCTCCCCCCCCCCCCCCCTTCATATTTGCATACATGCAAAGACCCCTTGATCTTGAACATCTAACCCTGCTTGAAGCTGCTTGTTCTTAGTCTTTCTTGCCTCATAGGAAAAAAAATCCATGGAAACAAAACTTGCGTCACAGTATTATTAGAGTCTATCCAAAATTCACTTCCATTCCTCCCTTTTGTTCTTCATCTTTTGAACCGTTTTGTTGGAGCGAACTTCTTCTACACAAACCTTTTCGTTCCATCCGTCAGGATATTGGAACAACAAGTTTTGAAATTATTTCTCATTGGAATCACATTAAAAATACATATGTTGTGTGGCATGTTGAACATGCACAAGAACAACCCTTTACACCTCTATCTGATGATTCAAACTCTGATGCAATTACCTTTCCCTTGCCCCATAGCATGGATGAATGGGAACTTCTCTCTCAAATGCGACCAAGAAACAACATCCATATTGATGACCTTGAAATGCTTGGACATCGTGATTTTGACAAAAATCACAATTGGACACATAAAAATATAACCACTAATTTTCATGAGACAGTTAAATCATTCATTGACCTCAATCGCTTGTCCACCCAACTACACGAAGACACCCCGTCATTCTCCAATTCACCTGATTCCTTATCTCCCACACAATGCATAGCCTTTGATCTTGTGATTTCCCATTTTAGAAACACTACACCTTCTCAACCACTCAAAAAGGTGATTCAAGTTACTACAGACACCAGGAAATATTACCTCATATCTTGCTTGAAATATTCACTCCAAAATGCATCTAAAAAAACTGGCTCCCCACTTCTTCTCCTTGCTCCAACTGGTGTTGCTGCTCTTAACATACATGCATTTACAATACATTTTTCTCTTTGAATATCCATTGTCTAAATGCACCCCCTTGAAGGCCAATCCCTTTCAAAAATTCAAGAAGAACTCCGCCATATTCGCTATATTCTCATCAATGAAATGAGCTTTATTGGCCCAAAAATGTTAACTCAAATTGATGCATGCTTACGTTAGGGTTTCCCCTCACATTGCACAATCCCCTTTGGAGGTTGTTCCATGATCCTTCTTAGTGACTTCAGACAATTGCCTCATGTAAAGGAAATCCCCATGTATGTAGGCTCATCCGTTGGAACTGCTCTCTGGCGTACATTTGATACTTTTATCATGCTCAAAACGATTTTTCGACAACAAGTAAATACCCCTTCTCAAACTTCCTTTTGCTAACTCTTACTAAACCTTCAAAATGCAATACCAACTGTTGAATACTGGGCACTCCTAATGACAAGAACAACCTAATTCCTTTCACATGTGGAAAAATGTTCATTTCAACAATCTATCCAGTTGTATCCCACTAATGGCTCTGTTGCACTGCACAACAAATACATGCTCAAACACCTTAATATTCCAATTGCACATTACTATGCAGAACAAAGAACAAATATGCCCACCAATTCATTGATGACGAATAGTTGCCATTAAAGGTCCTTTTTGCTATTGGTCAACAAGTCATGTTAACTAATAATTTATGGGTTCAAGCAGGCCTTGTTAACGACCCACTTGGAAAATTAATTGACATTGTCTACAACTCCAATGAACAACCTCCTACCTTACCATCCTTTGTTGTTGTCGAATTCCTCCATTACAAAGGACCCACCCCATACATTGGTCAAATCATCTATAATTGTGCTGGAAGTGTCATCTTCTCATTCATGGATGGATTTTCTAGCTACAATCAAATTGAGATACTCCCATTCTATCAACACAAAATGGATTTTATCTGCCCATGGGGGACCTTCATGTATAGAAAGTTACCTTTTGGTTTGAAGAACGTTGGCCCTACTTTTCAACACGCCATGTATTATGATTTCCACAATATAAAAGACATTGTGGAACCGTATCTTGATCACCTTCCTGCTAATTCAAAGCAGCAGGATCACCATGTTGATCATTTGAGATCCATTTTTCTCAGATGTTTCCACTATAACATTTGGTTAAATCCACACAAGTTTGTTTTCTGTGTTGAGACTGGTTGAATCCTTGGTTTCATTGTGTCTAAGGATGGCATCCGCATAGACCCTCTGAATATTGAAGCCATCTTGTCCCTACCTGCCCCTAAAAATGTTACTGAACTCCAAAGTTTGCAAGGGAATCCAAAATTTTTACGTCATTTCGTCTATAATTATGCTGAGAAAACCAACGGTTTCATGTGTTTACTAAAGAAGGACACCCCCTTCATTTGGGACCTAGCACAACATGCGTTCAATACTCTCAAACATGCCATCACGCATGCGCCTGTTTTGCAACCACCCAATTATACTAAGGATTATTCCCTGTATGGGGTTGCATCCCTATCCACCATTGGTATGGTTTTGGTTCAGACATATGAACAAGATCATCAACATGTGATCTACTATCTGAGTAAGAGTCTTTTGGACTCTGAAACCTGGTACTTGCATGTGGAGAAACTAGATCTGGCAACGATCATCGCGGTCTAGAATTTATGTCACTGCATATTTCTTTGAACAACCATGATATATGTAGATTCTAACCCTATGTATTACATCTTGACTCATCAGGTGCTTGGGGGAAAACACCGTCGTTGGATTTTGATTCTCCAGGAATTTGAGTTGGACTTTGTGAAATATAGTTCTAAGAAGTCTCTTTTCTTCGCCGAGATTATGTGTGACCTTCCCTGTATCACTGAGGGAACATAGCCCATCGATTCATTTCCTAATGAATCCTTGTTCCTCATTAGTACGTCTGACCACTGGTATGGAGATTTAATTCTCTATCTCCATACACAATGGTTTCAGCCCAATAAAACCTGTGATGAAGGTCTTTGCATCCACCATCATGCTAAATACTATGTCATTATTAATGATACCTTATACCCTCATGGCATCGATACCATATTACGATGTTGGTTAACTCATGAAGAGCCTGATATTTTTTTGAATGATTTCCACTTTGGAGCCTGTGGAGGTCATCTTTCTCAGATGGCTGTTGCCCATAAAATCTTACGCACTCGGTATTTTTGGCCCTCGATATTTAAAGATTGTAAATATGTTGTCATGAAATTCCCACCTTGTCATTTGTTTACATAAAAAAATGCACCAATCCTGCTTCATTGCATCATGTCATAGCAGTTGGTCCCTTTGCAAAATGGGGCATTGATTTTGTGCATTGTAGATCTACCTCAGCTGGGGGGTATTGTTACATTATTGTGGTCATTGAATATTTCACTAAATGGGATGAGGCTATTCCTCCTTATGTTGAGGATGGAAAAACAATTGGTCTCTTCATATTCAACCATATCATCGCCAGATTCGGGATCCCTAGGGCCATTGTGACTGATCACCAGTCACACTTTCAGAATAGGATGATGTTGGAATTAAGTGGTAAGCTAGGGTTTCTCCATGACAACCCTACACCCTACTATCCACAGGCCAATGGCCAGGTTGAAGCTATCAATAAAGTCTTAAAAACCATGCTTTAACGGATGGTAGGAAAAGCTAAGCCCAACTAGAATTCGTAACTATTTTCCGCATTATGGGCCTACCAAACCACCATCAAGACATCCACTAGGTTTACACCATTTCAATTGGTGTATGGAATAGAATCTACTCTTCCCATATAGTGAGAAATACCTTCCCTAAAACGTGTTGTGGAACTACTACCCAACACCACCCCAAAAGAAGAACTTTTCTTGTATATAAACAAGCTTGATGAAACTCATTGTGATGCTACCTTAGCAAAAGAGGTGCATAAACGATGGATGAAATATCAATACGACAGATCCGTTCAACCTCTCTCTTTCAATGAAGCTGACCTGGCCTTGACTTATGACCAGAAACATGACAAGTTAGGAGCTAGAAAGCTGGAATCTATGTGGCATGGGCCTTACATCGTCAGTCGTGTCTTAGAGAAAGGGGCTAATTAAAAGTTGATAGTGTTGATGTATTTGTAACTTCGGAATGTATTCACTTGTATATCTTATATTGTACCCCAATGTTCCTATCGGGAGAATCATTTGTATTTCATTGTACCCCAATGTTCCTATTGGGAGAGTCATTAATATAATAAATTCATGTAAAGTCAATGAGGTTAACCTGCCATTGTAAATCGGGGCAATAGTCCCCACAATTGAGTTAAGGTTAACCCTCCTTGTTGATCAAAGGGTAAAGTCCCCACACTTGTGGGGCGCTACGGTTATTAGAATTTCCTACAGAACTCAGCCCTGGTAAGTAATTGTTAAGTGAGGCTGACTTGCTGGAGTGGAAATAAAGTGAACGGAAGAATATAAATATAAGTGAGGCTCTCCTCATTTCTACACACAACATACACTCCCTCACTGGGGCGCATGAGTGAGAGAGGAGAAGCTCTCTCAAGTGAGAGACAGAGAACGGCTGTTGGAGATCATATTTTCTGTCTTTGGGTTTTACTGCTGCCATTGGTGCTCATTCTATCTCTGAAGAGGATGCGGAGTTTTCTCCTTTATGGTTTCCCAGAGGAAAATTCTTTGTGTCTCTTGTCTCTTGTGATTTTTGCTGTGCATGTTATTCTCTCAGATAAGATCCTAGATCATATTGCTTAAATGATAAAAATATAACATGGTATCAGAGCTAACCTGAGAAGAAGACACTGTGCAGTTGTAGAAGCTAGGGCTTCTTACTTTTTGGGTCTCTCTCCACAATCCATCAGCAAAAGGAGGCTAGGCTAACTCTCCATCGAAGGGTGCATCTTTCTATCGAAGCAGAATTTGATTTTGGGCATTTTCAGTTTTTGCTGTGGGAAATTAGGGATTTTTACAAAAGAGGATTTTTTGAGTGAGCCCGGCATAGGATTTCTATGCTCCCCAAAATCGAAATTTAGAGACCAAGGACGAAATTTTTGGTTGGGTAAAACTCCGGTAAAGTCAAACCCTAATTTGACCCAGGGCCTGAAAATTCCTAAAATACTAAAATGGGTAGTTTTGGTATATTCGCTATATCTTGAGATTGAAAGGATCAGGAGCCAAAAATTTCATAGTCCGAAGATAAATTGCTGATTTACACTGTGTAAAATTTTCATCCTTAGATTCACTATATTCTGGGAGATATGATTCCTCCAATTCAGGGTTCCAACCTCTTCTAGGATTCATCCCTAAATAGGACACCTAGGGAGAATTGCAATATATCGAGATACAAAGATCCAAATGAATCTTTTCAAGATGTTTCCGATAGGGCACATAATTTAATTTCTTTGGTAAAAGTTTCAGAACCTGATGAGGAAACAATGACACATGGCAGTCCATACAAGTTCGCTATGCTGAACAGTCCTGAAATAAGTCACCTTGGGAAAACGCTCAATGGTCCCAATTGGTGAAACTAATTCTGGTAAAAACTATGGTGTTGGAAATAAGATAGACAAGGTTACCTTAGTATAAAATTTTAGACAGAGAGGAGTAGTACTTTCGAAGATACCGCAGAAACAGTATCAAGCATTTTTGCAGAAGAAATTGGTAAACTAGGGTTTCCTGTTCTGGGAGCTTCCCTCCACTATTTTCAGAAAAGGAGTACATTGGATAGCTCGCCTTGAAGAGGCCTATCTTTCTATCCAATCAAAAGTTTTAAATTCCAAGTTTTGAAGATTAGGGTTTCTCTAACAAAGCCTAGATCAGCCAGCTCCGGAACCAGGATGGACACCTCAAATCGGTAAGATCTAGTCTTTTGTTATTTACAGTTGAGGTTCTCATTTCAAAATGACTAATCACACCAGCTTGATGAAAATCTTGGTGAGGATGAGAACTTCCAAGCATGGAAGTATAGGATCTCACTAGTTCTTGAAGGAAATGAATTGGACACCTACATAAGTAGAGAGGTTCTGGTTCCAGAAGGAGATGAGGCTAAAATCCTTACACAAGAAGAACTTGGTTAAGGCCAAGAAGATCATTGTTGATTCAATCATAGATCACCTTATACCACAAGTGTCTTCCCTAAAGACACTGAAAGAGATGTTTGATTCCTTTACAAAGATATTTGAAGGAAAGAACATAAATTAGAAGATGACTTTAAGAAACCAGTTGAAGAATGTGAAGATCCATAATGCGGAGACCATACAATCATACTTTACAAGGGTCTCTCAAATCAAAGAACAACTTGAAGCAGTGGATGAAGAAGTAGAGAATGAATATGTTGTGATAACCACCTTGAATGGCCTCCCAGGATCATGGGATTCATTCATTCAAGGAATGTGTGCCCAAAGGAAGTGATTACTTTCAACAGACTCTGGGAAGAGCACGCACAAGAAGAAGCTCGACTCATAATAAGAGAAAATAAGATGGGAGCAACTGAAGATCAAGATTTCATGATTCAAAGAAGATACCTCAAGCGATGAGGAATATGAACAACTCAATTCTTGAAGAACCTCTTATCCATATTAAGCACTTGGATAAGAAATGATGTTGTTCTGAATGAAGAAGATGATGAAGCTGAAAGAAGGAGTCTACCCACGAAACAAATAAAGATAAGTATTCAATTTTCATTTCATGATATTGTTTTGTTATGCACTTGTTTATATTCAGTTGATGTGCTATGCATGATAGAATGCTTGCATTAATAACAGTATACTACTAATATGCATGTGATGGGTAAGTAGCTCATGGTGCTATACAACTCTCCATTGCTACTTATCTAGAATGAAACCTCTTTGCCGACATATTGGATTAGTGCACAATCTCAATGTTGTCTTGGTAGAGATGGAAGGCATCTAGAAAGTTTCTGTGAGATATGGATGAATGTTGTATTGGAAAAAATAGTTGCATGATTATATCTTAATGCAAAATATTTTTTCATTATGAACATACCTTATGAAATGTTTCTAACCATACAACTAATGCATTTGAATTGTAGGAAATATCACGTATAATCAAATACAAGAAAAGAAGGATGAGATTTGTTCCGAAGAACAAGTGAAGACAGTTCAAGAAAGAATCCAAGATGAAGAATAATATGACGATACTTTCAAAGAAAGAAGAAATCTCAGACACAGTGCAGTTATGCGACACTATTGAGCGACATCATTGATGCAGAGCCTTCCAACTATGAAGAAGTAGCCAAGAAGAAAGGGAAGTAAAGTATCAGTTCAAGAAGAATGATGTCTAGGATTCAGCATCGAGAATTGAAGGGAAGTCCGTAGTATCTTCCATATGGATCTACAATATCCAACATACAGTAGATGATAAAATTGTGGGATACAAGGCAGGATTCATAGCATGAGGCTTCTCACGAAAAGAAGGCATAGAATACGAAGAGACATTTGCATCCAGTGGGAGTGGAGGCACATGACAGGTAGACTCATGTGTGCAAATTAAAGAATACCTTGTACGAGCTCAGAAGACACCCATGGGATAACACATACATGAGGATCTTGATGAAGATCTCAACCTTTTCTACAAGGTTAAAGATGAAAGCCTATAGAGGATGACAAGCTCACAGATGGGTGAGAGAAGAACGTTTTCAGGATAGAAGATCTTGGTATCCAGTGACCCTAGATGGATAAATAGAATAATAGTAGCATAGGAATCTACTTGGCACTCCAGTACAGGATACATAGAGTATGAAAGGTAGAGGGAGAATAATGCTATGCTTTAGAGGGAGTGACTACAGAATATCCTGAGGTTCGACATGGTACGATAGGATGGACAGATTACTGATGACTCTAGGATTTACCTTTGTTTTAAGGTTGAAGGAGGAAGACCAATGATGCTCTTGTTACATGTCAATGACTTGTTCCTGATAGGAAAAGAGGAACTCATTAAAGTTGCAAGAAGGAGACTTGCTGTCGAGTTCGAGATGAAGGACTTGGATATGATGCACTACTTTATAGGCATGGAGGTGTGGAAAAATGCACATGGAATCTCCCTGGGACAAGGGAAGTATGAAGTAGATATCCTGAAGAGGTTCAAGATGATGGACTACAAGGCCATGACCACACCTATGGAATCAAACCTGAAAATATTGAGTGTTGCTTCATCAGAGTCGGTTGATGCCACGATGTATCATTAGATGATTTTTTCCTTGATGTACCTGACAAATACGAGACCAGATATTTGCTTTGCTGTGAACACATTGAGACATGTTCACCTGATGATTGCAAAGCATGCATTGCGGTACCTGAAAGGTATAATTGATTATGGGCTCAAGTTTGAGGCGAATCAGAACATTAACTTGGAGGGTTATGTGGATTCAGATAGGGCAGGCAGTGCCATTGATAGGAATAGCACTTCTTGGAGTAGCAGGAAGCAGTCATGCATGGAACTGAGTACAGCTGAGGTAAAAGATGTTGCCACTTGATATTTGTGAGGTAGTATGTTTCTTTTGAAAACTACTATTTGATTGATTGATCTGACTTGCATTTTTTGTATAACGCAGAGAGGATTAGTGAAGCTCCAGTTGGTGATCCATATCGAGATCTCTCGAAAGAGGGAGTTCTAGCATAGCTGGTGAGATAGGTTGTCTAAGCCTAAATCTTGGTGAAGCTCGTAGGTTGCTCAGACATAGTCAGTCTTGTAGGTTTTTCTCAGATGTAATCAGTCCTAGTGAAGCTTGCAAGTTATCCTTCGACGTAATCATCCTTGATGTGATTCTATGCTAGAAATGGACAGTGTGAAGTTTGAGTACTTCAGGTAGAATCTTGGTGTTCTCCAGACCGAGGTTCCCTCCAAAGGGAATTGATGTGTCCGTTGGCCTTTCTGACATGGTGGAAGGCTGAGCTTCACATGGTCAGATGTAAGTGCAGAGATGATCTAATGTGATTATGGGTTGTTTTACCATGTGATCAGTGCAGAGATATTCTAATGTGATTGTGGGATGTGTTCTCACATGATCAGTGCAGAGCCATTCTGATGTGATTGAGTGATGTGTTCCCACATGATCGGATGTAAGTGAAGTGCCTTTCTGACACGATGAGGTCAGATGTAAGTGCAGATCCTTTATGACATGATGAGGTTGGATGCAAGTGCAGCGCCTTTTTGACATGATGAGGTCATATGTAAGTGCAAAGCCTTTCTGACATGATGAGGTCAGATGTAAGTGCAGATCCTTTCTGACATGATGAGGTCAGATGTAAGTGCAGAGCCTTTCTAACATGATGAGGTCAGATGTAAGTGCAGATCCTTTCTGACATGATGAGATCGAATGTGAGTGCTGGGATTTTATGACATGGGTTTTGGATGTGTTCCTCCCATGGTCATATGTGAGTGCTAAGCGTGCATTTCTGACATGGTTCTTGGATGTGTTCCTCCCATGGTCAGATGTAAGTGCTAGGTGGGCCTTTCTGACATGGTTCATTCCATGGCCAGATATAAGTGCCGAAGATGATGAAGACCTACATGGAGGCTATGCCTACAACCAGCATGAAAAAGGGTTGGCTCTGTAGAACTTCCTGTGATGAGTAAAATTGAGAGATAGCACCATTTGATCGAGATAGTGGAAGCAGTGATGATGGTGATGATCCAGTGATGATCCAACTTTTATGATGATCCAGTGATGATTCAGCTTTAATGATCCAATTATGATCCAGCTTTGATGATGATCCATTGATGATCCATCTTTGATGATGATCTAGTGATGATCCAGCTTTGATGATGATCCTGAGAAGAAGACTTGTGTTGATGAATTGTGTCAAGAGAATACCTTCCTAGTTAAGAGGGAGTGTTGATGTATTTGTAACTTTAGAATGTATTCACTTGTATATCTTATATTGTACCCTAATGTTCCTATCGGGATAATCTTTTGTATTTCATTGTACCCCGATGTTCCTATCGGGAGAGTCATTAATATAATAAGGTCATGTAAGGTCAATGAGGTTAACCCTCCATTGTAAGTCGGGGCAATAGTCCCCACAATTGAGTTAAGGTTAACCCTCCTTGTTGATTGGGGGGTAAATTCCCCATAGTTGTGGGGAACTAGGGTTATTAGAATCTCCTATAGAAGTTGACCCTGGTAAGTAATTGTTAAGTGAGGTTGACATGTTGGGGTGGAAATAAAGTGAACAGAAGAATATAAATAGAAGTGAGGCTCTCCTCATTTCTACACACAGCATACACTCACTCACTGGGGCACATGAGTGAGAGAGGAGAAGCTCTCTCAAGTGAGAGAGAGAGAACAACTGTTGGAGATCATATTTTCGGTCTTTGGGTTTTACTACTACCATTGGTGCTCATTCTATCTCCGAGGAAGTTGCGGGGTTTTCTCCTTTATGGTTTTCCCGAGGAAAATTCTTTGTGTCTCTTGTCTCTTGTGATTTTTGCTGTGCATGTTATTCTCTCAGATAAGATCCTAGATCATATTGCTTAAATGATAAAAATCTAACAGATAGATTACAACAACATACCGCTGGGAGAGCCTTAAAATGGGATCTACCTTAAAAAATACCATGCCTAGGAAATCTAGCATAGGTTTGTTGTATATACTTTTTATAGAGTGTTGTGTGTTTTTTTAGAAGTGTGGATTTAGTGTGAATGTAAGATGTGTCCTTCACAAACTTACTTATGCAATCATTATGTTTAAAATGAAAAAATGACCACCTATGTCGGTTTCGTGGATGGTGCTAATCGTTCCACCTTGAATATTGCATCAACAACCTAGGTAGTGTACTCTCCTACCGATGATCTAGTGAGATCAAGAGGAACTTGTTTGGGCTTTGCAACAAAAAACCTAGCAGAGTATCACGTAGTAATTGGTTTGTTGACCGAATCCCTTGCTAATGATCTAAATAAGATTAGGTTTATATAAACTCGGAGTTGGTAGTACATCAGTTAAACCGAGTCTAAACCATCGGGAAAATCCTACTCCTTCATATGTTCCAAAGAGTTAGGATTTTGGAAAGGTCGTTTGAGCAGGTTTCTTATCAACATATCCTAAGACATTTAAATACTGTGGCAAATTCCTTAGAAAGTTTTGTCTTGGATTGGTATCTTTCTCATATTTAAATTCATTTTAACATTAATTTCATACATTTAAACACATAGATACATAGGTATATATTCATTCACATAACACATTTACACACACATATGTAAATAAAAAGTTTATATATATAAAGGTAGTGTTGATATACAAAAAGACTGAAGCCATAAGCTTTCAAGTCACCCAAAGGTATGGAACTATCACAGTTTCAAGTACATATAAATAGGGAAAAAATTGAAGCTTTCAGTGTAGATATGGTACAAAATGAGGGAGCCACCATGGGATAGTCCTCGTGCTCATGATAGCACATCACGAAATGAGCCACTCAACAGAGTAGCCTACGAAAACAACTTGAAACTCCTACAGTATGGCATTGGTAGCACCTGGGAAGATCATCAATGGAAATTTTAGGTATGCCTACAGTAAGTTGCTGGATGTTCTCCTCGATCTCCTAGAGTTCTTCATATGTCTCTGCATTCTTGACAACCATATCTCTGAATGCCCCTCTCCTTTTTAAAGGAGAATCTCTTGCCGGGCGAGAAGGACCTATGTCCACACAAAACATTTTTGTATGTCTCAGAATCACATCACACTGATAAAAAAAATGAAATATGAAATAAAAAACAAAACAAAAAACATGTATATGATATGTTTCTTACCTTGGTCATCCCACTAATCTCCCTCTGGTAGTGGAAGTTGTTGGAGGTTCTCCTCGATCTCCTAGAGTTCCTCATATGCCTATGCATTCTTGACAACCATATCTCTGAATGCTCCTCTCCTTTTTATAGGAGAATCTCCCACTAGAAGAGAAGGACCTATGTCCACACAAAACATTTTTGTATGTCTCAGAATCACATCACACTGATAAAAAAATGAAATATGAAATAAAAAAAACAAAACAAAAAACATGTATAGGATATGTTTCTTACCTCGGTTGTCCCACTAATCTCCCTCTAGTAGTGGAAGTTTAGGGTCATCCCTAAAATCTTCCCCAGCATAAGCATATTCCTCCACCATCAATAGTCGGCCTCTCAGCCAAAGGAAGAAAACCGATCCATATGTAACCCTGGGGCCTCCTCCACCATCATGGCATGACATGGCCTCTACCTACTTGGTCATCCAAGGGTCCTCAACATATAACCTGTTCAAGGGTACCTGAGGTCTCATCAGTGGCACCTGCTCCAAGAAGAAAGATACCACTATAGCTCCATAGCAGAACTGTTTCAGCTCTCCCCTCCGACATTTGGTTAGATGGTCCTTTAATGTCACCTGTGACCCCTCACTCCAGTTAAAGATGGTAGGATCCATACACTCTACTGCATATAGCATGTGATCCCGTGTAGTCAAATGGGATAACCTACTACCCGCCACCTTCTCAATCGTGAAGGCTATGGTCCTCAAGGGTCGATCCATTATGTGTTTAATGGGTATTTTACCTCCTAGGGAATGGGTCCCCATCGAACAATAATCATCAATCAAATAATCCACAGACAACTCGTTGCCTCATGGACCTGTCATCACTAATGGTATCCCCCATACAACACAGTCCAGTCAAAAAATAAATGTCTTCCACATCTATGGTCAAAATATGAGTCCCAACCTCAAAATTTTATTGATCTGAGTCCCACATGCAGATCAAGTGCTCCAGTAGATGCATGTATGCCCTCATCTCTTTGTACTCTAAAGTATTTGAGAAGCCCACACTCACGAAGGGACCTCATAGTCATTGGGTCATTGGTCGTTTGAAGGTCATCCAACTCATGTTGTCTTTCTTTCCAAATCACCATTTTGTGAATCGTTTTCCTGTCAAAAATAATTTAAACATCCATTAAAATCATGCTAAAACCCATGGAAGAAAGAAAAAATGCAAATGAATGGTTATTTTTTTAGTTCCATGAGTGAGCTAGCCATTGATGCTCTTCCTAAAGGAGGACAGAGTGCTGACGCTCTTTCCCTATTTTGACAGAGCACCCTTGGTACTTTTCCCTATTTTGAGGGATGTGTTGGCGCACCTCCTGAAAGGGAGAAACACGTTGGCCTGAGCACGCTTTGTATCCTTGGGGAAACACTCAGAAAACCCAAAAAATTAACCTAAAATGAAAAAAGGACACCATGAATGTGAAGGGATAAGGATTAGCTCTTACCTGATCTGGATGGTTTGATCTGAGACGGTACGAAGATCCTCAAATATTCATTTGAAAATCACCCTATTTGCACAAAATTCACCCAAACACAATGGTAAAATTACAATCGTAAAAAAATAGTTACTATTCCTCTTTTTTATATAAATTTTTTATTTTTTATTGAAACCAAATTAATCAAATAATTAAATATTTAGGGTTTTTCCATGTATTTTCTTTAGTTTTCATAGTGAATTTGTTCTAACTCCATTTTTGAAGATTTCAGGTTATTTTTATGACACATTTGGCTATGATTGAGTTTCTTTTGTCTTTTTCACACTCCGAGCTAAGATGAAAAAGTACAGTTTTTATTTTATACCTTTGACGTGGTCGTTAAAAACTCAGTGAAGAGGTATCGAGTACACTTTTACTATTTTTCAGACTCGTTAAAACTAAATTCTGAAAAAATACACCTTTTATGGAGTTACCTTTAAGCTCTTTTTAGACTCATAAAATAGGAAAAGATCGCCAAGCAAACTTGGTGCTTTCATGCTTGTAAAAGTATTTGAATGATCGTCTAGTCGATGATAGTTTACCCCTTTTTTGGATCGATTAGACTCACTTACGTAAAAGGTACCCTCTATATTATGACAACTAGAATAGTTCTCCTAGGCATTAGTTTATACTTTTTTGGGCCTCGAGGACTAAATTTACAAAAAATTCCACCCTAGAGTCTTCTTAGTCATTTCAGACTCTCTAAACATGAAACAACAATTGAGTTCACCTTTCATCGGACTCGCTAAATCAAATGATGAAGGAACATTTCTGGGAATGAACCCCTCCTTTCTCAGGTTCAAAAAATGTATGAGAATGGACTTGTCACTTGACAAGCTACACCGAGTGTTTGTTACCCTCTTTGAACTCGTTAAAACAAAAAGAGGCACTCATCCATCGCGATGTGGAAATTAAGGGAATGTGAAACGTCTTTTAATTTGTATTAATGGTAGCTCATATTCCACCTTTGAACATGTCACTTGTTTTCATTTTCATTTTCAAACAGTTGGGTATTCAACTTGTCTTCGAGCTGATCCACATTCGTGAGTCATTCAACTCCTTTGAGTCAATTAAAGAATGCATCGTCATGTCCTTGCATTATCTCTATTCTCTTCCACGTTGAGTTAATGCTGCCAAGTCATTTTTCGTGTTGTTCAATGTTCAAAGGGAATATCCTCTGAAATCAACCTCTTATGTTACCTTACTGTCATGTCCCCAACCCTTACTTAGCGGGGAGGACGCGACTAACATCTATCAACCTGGGAAATCTAGGCCCCCATGAACATAATACATATATAAAAATGCATTGAACTCAAAGCATATAAATACACAAATGCATAATAAAATGTACATGATATATACAACAGAAGCAAATCATTTATTCAACATATTCATGCATTCAACATGTTCATGATAATTTCATAATAATTCATAAGCAAACACAGTTTTAGAACTTAAAGAAACAAGAATACTTATCTTTGGAGAATATTGTCCCATAACCAGCTATGTCACTACAACTTTCCACCCAACCATAGGCCAATGTGCTCTTTAATCTCTCAGCAATACTGCCACCCCTGAGCTGGGAATGATTTTCCCCAAGGATTAAGGAACACTAGCAGACTTCCCCATAGCCAAGGATACAGTAAAATTCAGTCAATCCAACACAGTTGGGTTTATCAGACTTACACATGCAATGGTTTACACTTATCCAAATTCACATGAGACACAACCAAGCCAACATATGGGTTTATTAGGCTACCATCCAATCCATCTTTCCAGTTGGGTTTATTAGGCTGCCAAGGAGGTGGAAAGACTGACTACTAAGCTAATGAGCTCAACCCTAGAGCTATGAACACCAACACTTGATCTAGCCTGATTTCTAAACAATTACACACCCAACACAAGGAAGCATTCCCTTCTCTGCTACACAGTCTCTGGGGCCATGCCTTCCCTTTCAGTGCTCTTCAGGGCATGCAAAAAAGAAAACTAGCCTTCTAAATTGGTCTATGAGGTTCTTTCACACACTAGGTTTATCAAGCATGTCTAGACTCTATTTCCATTCCTTCAATCAATTCAAATGCCAAACGTGGATACACACATAGTGATCTCAATCCTGGGATTTATAAAAAAACGTAGTAGACGCCAGGGATTACATACACACACAGAAGTTTACGAATTTTTGAACATTGTTGGTGCCAGAATGACTGCTGCAAAATACAGAAACAAAAACTTTGATGGTATTTCAAATCAAAGATACAAAATTGGATTTAGGACAATCGTCTTCAGGAAAAACAACTAGCGGATAGGGGAGAATGTGAGAGAGCACAATCCACATAGGGAAACCCCAAAATGTGAAGGATTCGGATCGTCAGACAAGAGAAATTCGTGAAAGGTTCAGACTCAGAATCATTTTTTCTTGCTTGCTGTTGCGTGAATGCCCAATTGGGTTTCCAAATTTTTTTTGTTCAATCCAAATCGTGAGGGAAGGTGAAACGCTGCCACATGAGGGAAAGTGGTCATTTTTGATGTTCTCTTTCCCAAGAAAATTTAAAAACGGTTTTCCAGAATTGGTGCTCTGCCAAATTTGAATTTCTTCCCACTCTTCCAATCCCCCACTCCCTAATCCTTAGGAAAAATCATTCCCCCATCTCATTTAGTTGCGTTGACATAGCCGGTTGTGGGTTTTTAATTAAAATTGCAAATTTAACATGATGTCCAACCTTTTAATGTTTATCTAGAATAAAAAAAAATACCATCGACCCAACCTTAATTGCTGAAACATAAACACTAAATCAATGGTGGGGATTTTTCCTAGGTCCACACCATGATTATTTACATCATATTATTTAAATGCAAACGGGGTCAAAACCGGGGTGTTACACTTACCTTCCATCAAAGTCAGACATATCTAAGTCAGTCCTATGGTTTTTTTCATCACTTCAACATCATCTTTTGTTCCATGTTTTAGGTCGATGATGGGGGAATCGTCATGAACCTCCTTCGACGAGTCTGTTCCTGATGAATTCAACACATTATCTAGGAATTGGATGTAGAAACCAAGTCAAGTACCTTGAAGCTTGCATGCCTCAATGGCAGGTTTTCTTGCTTTCGACAGTAGGTTTTCATCAATGACCTTTGATTGGAATATTCTATAGAGTTTTATACTTCAAGTCCTTTATTCACACTTGGGATAATGTACTAGATACCTTGGGAAGAATTGACATGAATGGTGATCTCCCTTGCACTTGTTAATGGTATACATCAATGACTGGTAATAAAGTGGTTTCTACCATGTTCAACATCAAGACATCTATTCACATGGTTAGAATCGTATCGTTTAGGAATTGGAATTAATACCCTGAGTGGTTAGGTATTCACCTGAATATGTGCCTATCCTTAGGTTGCGATGGAGTACAGTTTGAATTCATGACATGGATCCACATTGTATCTATGGTGGTTGTGTCTCTTATTGAGTTCGGATAACATGGATATACTTTGTATGTTCCATAGCCATGTTCCATTTTTAGTCTTATTGATCATGGATCTACAGTTTATTCTTGGTACCCATTACATAGTCATCACCCATGGATCTGCAGTGTATTGGTACACATCCATATTTTGAGTTGGGAAGTTGGTCACTGGTCTTGCATCAAATGTAAACTCGTCTCTCTTTTTCCTCTGATACTGAGACAAAATCTAGAAAAGTATTTTACCTATCACATCCCTCTAGCTTCATAATTTGGGGGGAATTCTGTTACACCTAAAATCTGTGCCAAAATCACTGACCAAGAACTATTTTGGATCCTTTTTGCTACATTCCTATCCTGGTTGGTGTACTTTTCCTTCTGACACAGAGTGCCATCCATCCCTGACACTTGTTTCACATTAGCAGTAGGCATTGGTGGATCCCTTTCCTTCACTACAAGGTGCACCAACACACTTACCCCTATTGCAAGTAGCACCAACAAGATTAAGGAGGAAAAAATAGAAGTTTCGAGAATATTCTAAGTGAAAGCTATCATGGAGGATGATCATATCTACTTAGGAGAGCTGGCACTCGACCTCCTAGCCCATAGGGATCATTCCCAATTCTCTTCCCAAAAGATATCAACTAAATTCGTATTCCCTTGGCCTATAAAATAAAGCTTCATGGACCATATGAGGAGAGACCAAGAAGAGCATCCTTATGCTGTTGGATTGAAGTCTAGTTTAGAGGCACATTTGAGTTTTGTGAGCAAGAGTTTGTATTTTTTGGTAATAGGTGTTGAGTGTTTCAATTATATTGTAAAGGCAAAGCTATTGACATCAAGGCTTTGGGTGTAAGTTTATGTTTTCATATTTTAATACAAAAGTGTTTTCCTTTCCCATATATTATTTATGTTAATCTTGATCATTTATTATTAGACTCCTTGATCACTAATATAGATTTTTTATTTATCTTGTTACTCTCATCCCTTGTATTGTTTCTTGTGTTTCTTTGCAGGTAAAATAGTCAAGATTAATGAAACAATGACAAACTTATGGATCTAAGGTAAGAGATTTATTTATTCAAGTAGATCAGTCATCTAGGGAAAGGATATGTTGTTGTGTCCTTTTGTTCTAGACTTGTACCATACAGGATAGAGGAATAAGCATTGTCCTCACTGTTTGAAGTATTCCTACAAACATGTTGAACAATGCATGCTTACATGACCCCTTTCCTACACCTTTTATGTACAAAGTATTAGAGAGTGTCAAGGGCCAGGAAACCTATTCATTTACTGATGGGTTTTTTGGGTATCATCAAATAAAAATTGTGAAAGAAGATCAACACAAGACCATTTTTGCGACAGAGTGGGGTTACTTCCAGTATACGGTAATTCCATTTGGGTTAAAGAATGCTCCTAAAATTTTATCTAGAATAGTTTATGCTGCTTTTAAAGAATGTATTCATAAGTTTCTGGAAGTCTATTTCGATAATTGGACAGTGTATGGTTTGCTAAAAAATCATATTGAAAGCTTAATATTGATGCTAGAATGGTGTAGATAGTTCCAGATTTCATTAAGTTTGAAGAAATGTATATTGTGTGCTCCATTTGGTATATTTCTAGTCATGTGATTTGTAATAAAGGATTGTTGATGGATCCTATGAATATTCCAATCATAGTGTATTTACCCCCACCAACTTTTGTTTGGAAGCTAAGGACAAATTTGGTACATATGGCTATTTTAGGAAGTTTATAAGAGGGTATGCTCATATTACGACCCCTATGGAAAATTTATTGAAGAAAGATGTCAAGTTTCAATGGAATGAAGAGTGTCAGCAGAGCCTCAATACACTAAAGGAGAAAATGGCGACATCAACTATTTCGGTATTTCCCGACTAGCAAAAAGAATTCCATGTGCATGTTGAAGCATCTTCAGTTGATATGGGAATAGCTCTCGCTCAACTAGGTGAGGGTCCTATTGATAATCCAATTGCATTTGCTAGTACAAAATTGTTGAAAATAGAAAGAAAATACACTATGATAGAAAGGGAAGGGCCAGCTGTGGTGTATACCCTGCAGAAGCTTAGGAATTATCTGTTAGGGGGCACTTTAAAATGGTTACAAATCACTATGCTTTGAAGTACCTTGTTAACAAGCCAATGTTGGGGGGGGGTGGAATATTTTGTTGGCTCTTATTGTTTCAAGATTATGATTTTGAGATTGTAGTCAAGCTAGGGAGGCTGAATACAGGGTCTGACCATCTGTTGAGGTTGGGGATAGGAGAATAACTAGTTAACTTATATGATAACCTCCCAAATGTGCATCTCTTTTCAGTAAGAATGGTAGATGAATAATTTGAAGACATTGTGAATTTTATGACTATGGGTATTGCACTAGAAGGATACAAAACAATGCAAAAGAAGTCATTCCTTGTAAAAGATGCAAACTATCAACTAATAGTTAGTCAATTATACAATTTAGTACCATATGATATCTTGCATAAATGTGTTCTGGAGCATGAGTGACGAATGTTCTTGGCTAAATCTCATGATGGTGTTGCGAGAGGCCAATATGCAGGAAAAGCTACTACAGAGAAGATATTAAGAGTTGAATTATGGTGGCCTACCTTGCATAAGGATGTGAAAGAGTACTATATTAATTATCATGTATGCCAAAGAATAAAAAATGGTCAAGAAGTGATGGAATTCCATTAGCTCCGCAAGTGACGTTGCAGGAATTGGACAAGTGGGCTATTGATTTTGTGTGCCCCATCAATCCACCAGGGAAGCAGACAAGAGAAAGATACATTATAGTTGCGACCTATTACTTGAATATATGGCATGAAGCTATGATAGTGAAAGATTGTAGTGTTGCGACCGCTACAAATTTCCTCTTTGAGAATGTAGTTACAAGGCTTAGATGCCCTCAAGTTCTACTAAGTGATCAATGAACTCATTTTGTCAACAAAACTATTGAAGCACTTACATAATAATTCTAGATCGACCGTATAAAGAGTAATCCATATCATCCATAAGAAAATGGGATTGTCGAAGTGTTCAATAAGATTTTGGAGCATCCCTTGACAAAGGTTTGTAATGTGAACTATGACAATTGGGATTTGAAAATCCCTGTAGTTTTATAGGATTACAAAACAACATATAAGAAGTTGACAGGTCATACACCCTTCCAAGTGGCATATGGGAAAGAATCTATCATGCCTATGGATTACATTGTTCCAAGCTTAAGGTTTTCTGCATACACAGGTATGTCAGCCACTAGTTGTTGAAGACAGATTGTCACGGTTGATATAGCTAGAAGAAGACATATTTATTTCAGGATTGCAACAACAAGTCCAGAAAGAGAGAAAAAATGCCTAGCGTGATCACCACATTACCAAGAAGCAGTTTCAGGGAGGGGATTTAGTTCTTCTCTATGATAGTAAGTTTTCCAAACACCCTGGTAAATGAAGGATGCAATGGTTAGGTCATTATATCATTAATTATGTAACAAAGGGAGGAACTATACAATTACAAAAATTAATTGGGGATCCTCTCAAGGAGTTCGTTAATGGAAGGAAACTAAAACCTTATAGGGATAGCCATGCATTCCATTGCTAAGTTTGTGTACAATATTTGTATATATTCCAAAGTCTTTATTTATGTTGAGGTTAAAAAATATGATGGTAGGAGTTTGGTTTTATCGTAGTAATATTTTGAGTCATCTGTCGAAGTAGATAATGATCTATTGAATTTTACATTCTGTAAGAGTAGCATTTAACGGTAATTAATAAATACATTAATGGTGAAAGTAGTGGAGGTGTTAGTGGAATTTCTACTTTAAATTCCCAAAAGACTCAAGTGTGTGAACAAATTCATCACTGAGTCCATAATCATCACAAAGATTTTTCTGTATTCATTGTACTTTGGGATTCCCATCGAAATCACATGTGAAGATCATATTAAAAGCATGTCGAGGGGTAGTCGAGTTTATCATTTCATGAGATGTCGAATGTTCTAAAAGCACTCGATCCTGAAATTTTTAGCATATAGTGAGCTTAGATTACAAGTATGTAAGTATTCATGGATAGTCAAGTAGATTTTCAGATGATCTTCAAAGCTCCAATGTTTGAAGGTTCATACTTTTCCTATTCAAAGATAAAAATGGAGGATTATCCCAAAGCTCTTGATTATGATTTTGGGTACTTAATTATTTTAGGCTACACTACTCCAAAAATACCACTGAAATATGCAGTTAAAAAGGATTTAAAGGAAAATAATGCAATGGAAATGGATGTCATTCTATAAGGATTACTAGATTCTATGAATTTCGAGGTAGGAAAGCGTACATCAACAAAAGAGCTTTGGTACAAGCTAAATAATCTTTACAAAATTGAGGAAGTCATTGAAACAAATAAAGAACCAGATATAAAAGGTGAAAGAATATCATCTAAGAAAGGTGGCAGTAACACATAATATGAAGATGATGAAAAGGAAGAGCCACCAAAAGAGGAATCAGATGATGGATTAGAAACAAACCCCAAAAGGGTACCAACTTCTCACATGATACAATATTATAGTAAGGATTAAAATGAAGAAAAAGCTCTTGAAGGATCATAAGACAAAGAATTATAATTTGATATTGAAAGAAAACCAATATGTTCCCTAGATGAAATCAAGAAGATCAAGAAGAAGAATTTGTTTCCAGAAGAGCTACTAGAAGAATAAAAAAGGGAAAATCATGAGGACCATGAAGAGAAAAGACTATTATTGGTCTAATATTTTAGGTGGAAGAATCATAGAGAATTGAATAAGTCCCAACAATTCAACAAAAGGAGAAGGAAAAAATTTGTCAAGCAAGAGAGTTTGAGATTGTTTCTTTGTGGAAGGAATTAGAGAAGACAGTGACCAACTTGAAGTTTGGGAAGAGTGCTATGATCCTAGATGACATTAGTTTTCAAATATCACCATATGATAAGACTGGTTTGGTTTATGATGAGAAAAACATGTTGACAAAGGTAAAATATCCATACCAACAACAAACAAAGATGAAGAGGAGTGTTCTAAGCTACCAAAAAAGAAAAATGAAGAGAAGGCTAAGAGTTATGCAAAAATTATTACAATATTTCATCAAGGTAGAGACTACAAAAGAAGAATTCATCAACAAGATTTAGAGAAAGATTGTATCAAAGATGTTGCACCATCAAGAAAATCTTCTACACCTAGGTATCTAAGCATCTTTATTGGTAATTGTTTATCTTGCACTAATTTTGGGCATAGGGATAGAGATTTCAAATCTTATGGAGGAAATGATCAAGAAAAAAATAGAGGTGTCCACTTGAACTAGAATGTTGAATATTAAAATTTCTACAATTATGGACACATGGAAAGAGATTGTAGAAGAACAATGAATCACAATGTTGAATGCTTCAAATTTCATGACTATGGAAACATGCCAATAGATTACAGAAATGTGACAATAGATTACAGAAACATGGAAATATCTCTTAGACAAAAGGTTGCAAAATTTTCAAGATGAAAATCAACATATTCATAAGGGTAGAATTCCCAAAGAGAAGGAATATTGATAGAGGAAGTGATAACAAGATCATGCTCAAGAGAAAGAATCATCATTTTCCATTGATGTCAAATGGGGAGAGAAATAACATGGGCATGCTGACAAGGGGAGTATGATGGTTTCCATCAATGACAAAGGGTAATATTGTTGAATAAGGTTTTCATTGATGTTAACATCCAAGAATAAGTGTATATAACTCCAAAGTGGTCATGTTGTGGTGTAGCAATTAAGCATGGCCCTCACAAGATGAGATAGCATGTGCTTATTTCCATATGCCCACTTTGAGTTGTACACAATGGAGCAAGTGAAGAAACGCATAAAGTGATAATGATGTGTCTAAATAACAACGATGATGTGAAGTGTAAACAATCCCCTTGATGAATACTTGAACTAGTAAAGAAGACAAATCAAATCCCATTGGAGAATCAAAGCAAGAGGCCATGAAGACAAAGCCAAGGGGAGTCCCATGAGAATGATGCTTAAAAAAGGTTTACTTTTTATCCACAATGGAATCCAAAATGAAATAACAAGTTCCATAATCATATATCCTATTCCAAGATCTTTATAGTGATAGGTGGCACAATTCCCAACTCCCCATGGTTTAGGAGAAATGAAAATTTCTTTGTACCGGGACATAATTTGGTTAGGGATGAACTAACCTAAAATAACTTTAAAAGGGACTTGGACATATATAAATAAAGGTTGAAAATTTTCATTTGTATCATCCAAGTTGGAGAGCATCTATAATTTGCAAGTACAAGAAAGGATAACAAAGGTACATGGAGTACAAGAAGAGTTAAGAAAAATTCAAGAGAAGGATTAAGTGAAGAAGATTGATGGATACTTGCATAAATTTCTCAAATAGTATCAGAATCATAAAATTATTACCTCATTGAAAATCTTGTTATAAGGGATATGTGATGACATGATCTAAGGTTTCTTTCGATAAAGGGCATGGTAATTGACTAGATTTTCTCTTGTGTTTTTATATCCTGGTAAAGGTTGAAAAGGGTATGAACTAGGGTTAGTCTCTTCGAATGAACTAGGGTTTGAAGTTGATGAGGATGTTAAGGGATTAAAGGTTCCAAGGAAGAGATGAATTCTATGGATGATTGTTTTTAGGTTTTTTTCAAGAAGGACTCAGTGATAGTGATAGATTAATACTCTTACTCATACCAAGGTGGTAGGGTGGTGCTAGGGTGAGTTCGAGCTCATTCCATATTGGAGTACTCTCTACAGGTTGGAGCCTCCTTCCAGTGGGTGGTAGATAATCTAAGAAGTGGGATCTTCCTTTTAGCTGGAGCTATTAAAGCTAGGGATTTTTAGACTCCTTTGAATTGGCGCTCATAAATCTGAATTTGGTGCTTCCTATGAATGTAATCTTGTAATAATGTTATAACACACATTTCATTAATTTTTAAATTAAATAGTTGGTCTATAATTCTAAAATAATCTAAAAACTCAATTCTATTTATGTTATTGTAATAAAAATTTTCCAATTTTAATTAAATATGTGTTTTATACTATAAGAAAAGAATTCCATGTAAATTCTATTTTGCATTATGTATGGATTTATTTTTTAATTCGTGGCATTATTAGTGATTAATGTTACAATATATGATTGAAGTTTTGAAATCGTAAAAATTGCTCAATACTAAATCACCCCTCTCTCAATATTGGTGATTTTTCCAACATCCTTTCTTCAATAACTTATCCATATAGTGTGAGGTGATAATATCAGGAGAACCTCAAGTGAGACCCTTGATATTATGTTTGTTTCCTTTCTGAGTGAAGTTGATGTATATATCCTTAAAATACAAGGGGAATGACCCAAACTACATAGCATTATGTCACCACAACTACCTCAAAATCACCCATTTCAATATAAAACATCTGCATTTTGAGATGGTAGTCACCCCTTTGGAGTTTCACATTTTCACATCATCCCCCATATTTTATCATATCACCATTTTCTATCATATTTGGAAAATTTTGTATAGGATAGACATAGTAATGGGTTTCTTCTACCAATTCCCTATGAATAATATTATGGGTATTACCACTTTTAACTAGTACAATCAATTTGATATAGCTAATCATATTCAATATTTGGCATGTCAAAAAGAATAATAACGCATGGAGAGAAATTTACAGTTCCTCACCAGATCTTGCAAGGTGGTGTCATATTTCATAGATAGATTAGTGGTATCCTCTATGTATTAATCTTTTATGTCTTATGGGCGATTCAGTTAGGATACATGTATTTGAAATAATTTATGTTATTTAGATTTATTCCCTTTTAAATACCTTTCCTCATATTTGTAGCAAAGTCGAAGGTGTTGACTTTATGCCTCTGTTATGGAGACAACTTTTTTGTTCTTAATGAAGACTGTTGGAGGTGATAGGATTGGGTGGTATGGGAGAAATATTGCGAGTTGTGAATGAATGTATTTTGGTTTGGGAATTGATCACTATACTAACTTCTCTAACTTTGTCACAAGCTTCCAACCATGTTTTGAGGTGTTGCATGATGATATGTGTTCTTATTGACTATTTGAGGCCAATGATTAAAAATTATTCAAAAAAGGATTCAAAGAATACCTTTCTATGGATTGTTAATTTCTCAAAGGTCGTAATATAGTCCATAATTGTGTCATTCGAGCATAATTTTGTCAATATTTCCACGTAGTGTTTCACATTCAAAATGATCATGAAGGATCTTCACAAATTGGATCTAAGGAATGTAGCCATGATAATATTTATGATAATAATGCCAGCATTTCCAGCAATCTAAGTCTAAATATAATACTCATACTTTTAATTTTGGTAGTCCATAAGTAATACCATGGAGGGAAAAATATTTTTCCATTTGGGTGGTTCCTTTAATTTGTTCCTTTAATTGTTATCCTGAAAGGGTGGAATATGATTGAAAATTGGAAAGAGAGTGTAAATTTCCTACCCACCATTTACAAAGTACTCTTTAGTTATATCTACACCCATGTGTTTAGATAAAAATGCCAACAACTTTCTATGGATATCCATCTTAGCATTGATACTTTGGATAAAAAACTACAAGTTCACCACCATGTTTTCAATCTCATTAGGTGTTTTGGCTAGGTCCATGTTTTCAATCTTAATGGTTAGTGTCACATCCCTATCCATAATTTTGATTTTAAGAGGGGGTTTTTACGAATTTCATGTTTCAAAATTTCACCCCATGGGGGCATTATTCAAATAAACAACTAATTTAAGTCTCCCACGGGAAACATACTAAGAAATGCATGTGCAGGTGCATGAGTATAAAAAATGGAATTATGCATAAACAAACATATTCATAATAGGAAGTAAATATAATCATTACATACTCATAAGCAAGAGATAATACTTATATTTTAATTAAAAATGATTTAAGAATTTGGTTGTGTAAGAGAAATTTTCCACCCAACCATAGTTATCTTTTGAGATACCACTCCCAATATATTCTATGAGACCACTAGGGTGAATAAAACATCTATAGGCTTCTTTATCTATTAAACCAAGACCCATTTGCTCTCATGCTTAGCCAACATGCTCCCCATTGAGCACTATAGACATCTCATCAGCAATCCCATCCATGGAAATATCATCCACTTCCCCACACAACAAAAGGAAGACCAACTCTTTCTCTACTCAATAGTACATCATTGTACCCATCCCTTGCAGTGTTCTTTAGTGTGTGTAGAGATATTATAACCTAATGTATGTTTTCAAAGAAACTCCTCTAAAATCAATTCATGGATTCTCAAGCATCCCAAAGAAACAAATAAGTAATTTATAATTTTTTCTTATCTTTCCCATCCTCTATGATCACCTACAACCATACTCTTCACTCTAATATCTACAATTTTCCTCATCACAATGCTAAATTACAATTAATTTCATAGTCTGGTTAATTGGAAATGGAGAAAACAACATGAAGGAAACAGTCTGGTTAATTGGCAATGGAGAAAACAACATGAAGGAAATAGTCTGGTTAATTTCATCCAAAATAATTCTTCTCAAATATGCATAATTGCAAATATAAATTATATTGTTATAGGTAATAAGTCCATTATCCTCCAAATGAAAACCTTCATAAATCATTTTCAAATTCGTTTGTTGTAATGTATCCTTCACTTGAACATAGTGTTCATCTTCAACAAGGAAATTAAAAATCCTTTGTATTAAATATGTTTGGCAATTACTAATGGCTACCACATGCATTACATGAAATTTTCACTAAGTGCATCAACCACTTTATTTTCTTTCTCATTTATATGTTTGATTTCGAAATCAGATTCACATAAAAATCACAACTATCTATCTTGTCTTGCATTTAAAGTTTCCTTCTCAAACAATTATTTCAAACCATAGTATTCAATTATGAGCTCAAATTTCCTACCCATTAAATAGAGCCTCCACATTTTCAAAGCATGCACTATGTCACTAAGCTCTAAATCACAGGTAACATACTTATTTTCATGTCCTTTTCATATTTCTTGACTCATAATATACCACATGATTATATTTCATAAGAACTCCTCCAATTCTTTGTTACATGCATCAATACACACCACATATTTTTTTTTACGTTTGCAATTTTCAGAATTGGAGTACTAGTAAGAATCTTATTAAATAATTGGAATATTTCCATATATTCTTGTGTCCATTCAAAATTTATTCCCTTATTTTGTAAATAAATAATATGGTGTGCAGCCTTCGAGAATCCTTCAATGAACCTACTATAATAACCAACAACACCCATAAAATATCTCACATCTATCACATTCTTTGGAGTTGGACAGTTCATAATTACCTCTATATTTTCTAGATCCATAGATATTCCTTCATTTGAAATAATGAGAACCAAATAATTAAATTTATTTTGAAAAAGGAAAAATTTTGCTAGCTTTGTATAAACATTATGCTCTCTTAACACTTGCAAAACCATTCCTAAATGTGACCTCTTAATTCTTCTCTTCATTATTAGAATAAATAAAAATACCATCCAAAAAAACTAGCACAAACTTATTCAAGTACTTGTTGAAAACATTATTAATGAGACACATGGATGTAGCTGGTGCATTAGTGAGATTGAATGGAACCACCACAAACTTATAGTCTCCATACCTTGTTCTAAAGGTTATTTTTTGTATGTCTTCTTCCTTGATTCTAACTTGATGGTAACAAAACCTCAAATCAATCTTTGAAAATACCTTGACCCACTCATTTAATCAAAGAGGTCATCAATTCAAGGTAGAGGATACTTGGTTTTCACCGTAACCTTATTCAACTAATTGTAATTAGTGCACAACCTAAGAGTTCCATCTTTATTTTTCACAAATAATATTGGTGCTCCCCATGAAAACACACTTGGATGAATGTATTTATTCTTTGATAATTCTTGCAATTTCATTTGCAGCTCTTACAATTTGGGGGTGCCTTGGACACTAGCACAGCTTATGGTACAAGATCATTTCTGAAATCAATATCCCTCTTTGGAGGGAATCTTGACATCTCATCAAGGAAAATATCACTGAATTCTTACAAGACTTACTAGTCCTTCAACTTGAGAACTTCATTTTCTATTCTATCTAATACATGGGTTGCATACAATTTAAAACCTTTCCCAAAACATTTATTTAGTTGCAAGGATGAAATATACCAGACTAAAAATGATTTTGGAATTTCCCTTACTGTCCTTGGGTTGTCTTCTTCATCAATGCATTCAAAAGTCTTGTTGTAACACTCAAATTTAACTTGATGTGTTTCTAACCAAACCATTTCAATGAGAACATTATAGGAACCATGTGGTAAAATATTCATATTTTCCCATGTGAAGAGTCCATCCATCTCTAATGGATATTTATCCTCCACTTCACTAATTTTTCTCTTTGTTCCAATGGATAGTTGGACCAACATGGTTCCAATGGATAGTTGGATCAACAATGATTTAATATTCTTTATTTTCTGAAAAGAACAAATTTCAACAATTCTAGGAGTAACATAATTGTGAGTAGATCCATGGTCAGTTAAAATAGAAATATATTACTTAGCAATATTAATTTCAACCTCAACTATATAATTTATGATATTCTTGGAGATAATTTAGGGAAACATAGATTATAAGGGTATCCCTTTTTACATCCACAACAATTTCAGCTTCTTGAATACTGTGAATATTCTTGCAACTTTGATTATGGTGTGGAAAAATTATGAGAAAGTGTTCATTTCCACATCCCCAACATTAAAGGGGCTCCCTTGGTTTATCTCCCATAAAATTAGTTTTCTTAGCCTCACCATGTGATGGCTAGCTTTGATGATTTCTGAAATGAGGACGATTGAATCTTTTCCTCCTTTGGTCAAATTTCTCCTTCTTCTTGTCTTTCCATGCCTTGTGGAATTTTGGCTTGCATTTTTTTTATCATAACAATACTTAGCCTTCCTTATGGTCTCTTCTACAGTTGCTCATCAAACTCAATTAGGTCATTATATAAATGACTTTATCCACTTAGAAAATGTTGAATTTTTACCTGATCATCTCTAATAGAATTAACATACCTCAACGACTCCAATAATTTATTTGTGTATTCATACATCGTCATTTGAATCAACTTTAACTCATTGAATTATTTGATTTTATCATCATATTACCTATCACAAAGGTACTTTTTCTTGAAGTACTTATTGAATTAATTCCAAACAATATTTATTTCATTAATTTTCTTGAATTTCCTAAGGTGATCCCACTATATTGATGCTTTTCTATTCAAATTAAAGATGTCCACTCCTGCCTTCATGTTTCCAAAATAGTGATGGACTTGGAAATACTTTAATCCCAAGAAAACAATCCTTAGCTTCTTGTCCATATTTTACTTCACCATCGAAGGTAGGGGGTTTTGATTTCCTCTCCATGAGAGTTTTCCTTGAAAGGATTCTTCCTATTAATCCTACATTATGAATAACTTGAATGGTCAGTGGAGCCCTTAGAGGAAAATGACTCAATAACGAAAATTTATGATGTATATGTCTTATCTCTATAACTTCTTCTTGAATTGTGGGACCTCTTGTGAGAATGTCTCCTAGAGATATTCCCAGACTTATCATTATTGTTTGAGCTCTGACCATGGTGCATCATCATATACATGGTTTTCAAGATTTGAAGCATGGTTGCATTCAGTTGGTTTTTTTTCCTAATCTCTAATGAACCTTTCATTACCTGCTCTACAACTTTGTATCTCCACTCTTAGGCTTATCACGATCTCTACAATATCTAGAGGAGTTACTTGGTTTCTACGACCATTAGAATTTGTATGAGGGTTTTCAACATGTATATTTTCTCCCATGGCATCTATTTTAGCTTCATAAGTATTATGTGCATCATTCATGGTGCTAGTGTTCTTGGGCCAACCAAGACCAAAGCCTTTCTATTTGCATTATCTTGAATGTTAACCCCTAACTATCCTTGATATAGTATTGTATTTACAAAAGTGTTCATATAAGTACACTTTCTATCTGCATTACATACTTAGAAAATTATAAAATTAATTTTGATGCATTCTGGGAATACCCATACTAACATTTTTTGTCAAATCAAGGATAAGATCTCTTCTTTGTTTAATTTTGGGCATATTTGAATAAATTCTTCATAATATGATTATGCAAATTTGTTCTCGTATGGATTATTTTCTTAACAAATATAACCATGCTTAGTTCTATTTCTATAACAGAAAGTGACAACCCTTCAAAATTAAAAAAAATGCTTAATTTTGCACTTTTACTATAGGTGAATCTAGTCTTAGAGACAAACTTCATCCATCTATAGAATAAAATTTATGGATAAACAAAATAAAAATTAGTGTGTGTTGATAGTACTTATGACTAGGATTATTGAACAACTTGTAAATTGTTGATATGATGCTCCATACAATTTTTATATTTTTTTGGAATTGACTACTTTTTCCTTTTTATATTTTCCCAAACTTGGAATATTTTCAAAAAACTCCTATCCCCAAATTGAGCATTTCTGGGAAATATTCAATTGAACAAAGTTGTTAATATGTGAGAGGAGGGAAAATGTTGAAATCTTAAAACAAATTTTTTATGAGTTCTTGATTCACTTTTCCCTCCCACAATATTTTCAAAATCCCCAAAGTGTTATCCCAAATAGTGGATTTTGACCTATCTCTACATCTTTATTACACATGTCTTTGAAGTTGGCAAAAAAATCCCTAGATTAATTTTGTTCTTGGTCAAATATTTCATTTTAAAACCTACTCCCTAATAATACCCCTATCAAATGACTCAGTATAGGAATTCAAAAGTCATTAATTCCCATTTCTGGAAAATTGGAGTTGAATAATCCCACTCCTCTTTCTGGAATTTTTGCATTCCTTCTTACCACGGTAAAAATCCTAAAATTTCATCAAATTCTAAGTTATATACTTTTATTATGGCCAAAACAAGATTTTGGTTCCAAAAGATCTGTTAAATAAATAATTTCCATATGTTGACATGACATCCTATTGATGTGGTATGTCATGTGGTAGGCGATGACATGGAATCCCTTGGTACTTCCATGTATATTCTGGTTAATCCTTGTCTATGGCATTGCAACCCAACTATCGAAGGGGATGAGTCTTAGTTATACATCTAGAATCCCAAAATCATCTTAGTAGTTTATAGTTGAAGACACTCTATGCATTGCCTTTACATTTACCTTTTTATACATGCAATCTCCACAGATGACAAGATCATGACCATTCACAACAATTCACCCCTATTAAACCCCAATCATGTTCCTTCATGTGAATGGACAAGATCAATTCATCTCAAGGGTGCAATGCAATCTCAACCATTCACAACAATACCAATTATGCTAACTCTTAATCACTTATTTTAGCACAAATGGATGAGATCTCTTCATCTAACATGTTCAATTTAATCTTATATATTTGCAACATCCCCCTCCATGGTAAATCATGATCACCTTGTTTTGTGCAAATGGACATAATTTATTGATCTAGCATGCCCTATTTAATCTCAATAATTCATGATGACCTACCACATGGTAACTTGTGATCACCTTAATTATTTTGGATGGGATATATCGATCTAACATGTATGATTTAACCTCAACCATTTGTGGTGACCTCCCCCATATTAGGCCATGAACACCTTGTTGTGTGCATATGGAAAGCACCGATTGATCCAATATCAGTCTTTTGCAATGATGCTCCTCATGTTACATTCCAGTTATGTTCATGTGTGTGAATGGTTTATATTTGATGATGGGAGTTTCTCGGCCCAATCAAGTACATTCACAGAAAGGGTTCTCGTGTTAAGATTCGAACAATTTATGTTGTGTGAATGGTGTTGATCTAATGATCTCAAGGTCTCGATAAGATTTGGGTCATTTGTGGCATGAATCCAAAACATTAAATCTTGGTCACTTCCCTTTGCATGGATGGTCATGATCTATTTTTATGAGTAGCTCAATTTAATCTAGGCCATTCATGCAATGACCCCTCTAGTTATCACCTTGTCACATTCCCTTGTGCAAAGAATCATGATTTAATGATAAAGTGATCTTGTTATGATCTCATATATCTATCATCCTCTATCTACCAAAAGAAATGTGAACCCATCAACCCTCTATTAACTAACAAAATAAATGCCTTTACGGAATCCAAATAAAATTCCAAGTTTTCCCTATACCAATCTACAATTCTTCTTAATAACCACAATATCTAATCAATGGATTTGATGAAACACCAAAAAATCAAATTGAAACCACAAATTGTTTAGAGCCATTTCTTCAAACACTTTTCCTGAAAGGTCATCTTTATTCATGTAAATATTGATTCCAGACCATCCAAGCCTAATGTTGCAACCAAGAGATTTGATACCACTCTATCACATCCCTATCCATCATTCTAATTATAATATGGGATAGTTACGAATTTCATATTTCAAAATTTCACCGCATCGGGCCATTATTCAAATTGATCAGAACTAATTTAAGCTTCCCATGGGAAACATATTAAGAAATGCATGTGCAAGTGCAAGAGTATACACATAGTGGAATTAAAACTATAATCACACACACATCATCCATAAACAAACATATTCATGACAAGAAGTAATCATTGCATATTCATAGACAAGAGAGAATACATATCTTTTAATTGAAGAAGGTTCAAGAAATTGGCTCTGTAAGAGAAATTTACCACCCAATCGTAGGTTTCAGTTGCAAATACCACCCCCAATATAGGATATGAGGACCCCATAGTGAATAAAAAAACTACAAACTTCTCTTCTCTAATCCAAAGACCCATTTTCTCCCATGCTTCTCCAACCTACTTACCACTGGGCACTACAAGAATCTCATTTATCCATCCAAACCATGGAGCTCTCTTACACTTCCCCACACAACACAACGAATTCCTACTATTTATTTACTCAGTGATCCCTTAGATTACCCATCACTTACATTTCTCTTCAATATGTTCAGAAATAGCGCAACATGTTGTATGATTTTAGAGAACCTCCTGTAAAATGAATTCATGAATTCTCAAGCATCCTAGAGAAACAAATAAATAATGGGACCACTTCAGATCTAGAAAATCGAACCACTTATGATATAGAAAATGGAATACTAAAATCGCATGTACGAATAACTTATCTCAATATTACTAGTGGGTCAAGGGGAGTCCTTTATTATGTACCCTCAAATGATGCATGACTAACTTAACTCAATACTACTAGTGGGTCAAGATGATTCTTTTAATATGTACCCTCAAATGATGGTTTTATGGGTCCACAGAAAAAAAAGTTATTATATATCTACCAAATGATCGACACAATGTAAGGATTCTTTTAAGATAGGTATCCCACAATGGTGTCCATTGTCAATGGGACCCATACCTTTTCTTATATACTTTGGTGGGAGTAGTACTCCCTTTTTAATATTACTACATTAATAGAATTACCATAATCCTTTTGGATGTAAAGATGTAGTCATTTCATCGGTTGGTCACAGGGGATAGGGATTCTAGGCTCTTGTGGACAAGGGAACACTAGGTGTTATAACTCTCTAATATACTTCTAGGGTCCATTAGTAGTACTCGACCCAATCTGTCAAGGAAATAACTAAGGAGGATTGACCATGTCCTTAGGCATAATACCCAACTTCCTAGGTACTAGAGAGTAATATTCATGAGTGGTGTGCTCAATACCACAAAAGAAAAAACACTATTGATCATATTATCTAAAGCTAATATTATGACACATAGGGGACTTTTGATATACTCGAGGGTACTTGGATGTGAAATTCCATATACAGGTGTTGACTAATGCAGTATTACTCAAATGGGTACTAATAAGGGTTATAAGGGTGTTTAACAGGGTGAAACCACTTGTATTTCTTGTGTGTAGTCTTCCCCCACCATAATTTTACCCACCAAATGACATATCTCTATGTTATTTAAAGACATTGAAACACATCTCTAGATTATAATAAAAGATTAAATAAAAATCTACAAAAAATATAGAGGCATTTAGGGTCAGGAAAGCACTACGATACCACTTTTGTTGTTCTTAACCCTTAAACTTAGAACAAACTTCAGGGATATAGAGATTTATAATACATAATACCAAATATTATATTGCAAAATACAAAATATAAAGAAAAATGAAATGAAATGTTTCAAAATATAATCTTGCATTAAGATAAACCAATCGAAAGCAATGTTTACTTGCGTCCTATGGTGAGGCGACCTTTCACTTCAGAAAATCTCCAAATACAACAATACTCAACAAAACAATCCATATCCTTCTATCTCTTTAGGTAATTTTTCAATAACCAACGCACTAACTACTTGTGGTCCCATCATTAATAAGTACCAACTACCTAGTGTGCCTTAATTAACAAAGACACCATTTTTTTGTAAGCTATACAAAAACATTCAATTAACAAGAAAAATGCAATAATCTACAAAATGGTTAGCCTTCCTTGAGGGAAACTACGATAGCGGAGATCAAATCATCAACCAAAGTTTTGGATCCATTGTCTAAGTGTTTGAAAAGAGAAAAATGTAGCCTTCCCATAACTAGGAACTTAGGCTTAACCAAACTAAAACCATATGCATAGTCTTTAACAAAATAACAAAATGAGGAGTCATGACCTGCCCGCTAACAAGAAACTAGGTGAAAAAAAAATACTAAATATTTGTAATCCATAGGACCAAAAACAAGAACAAGTCATAAAAAGGACTACTCTGGAGTTTCTCATGCATAACCCTCATAGGAAGTGGTGTTGTGTTCCTTCACCTTGTCTCTCCCTTGCCAAATCCAGTTGAAACGGTGTAGCAAGCATCTCTGTGAGAGTGTCTAGTTGAAAATGTACATTGTCTATTTTATCATGAACTAGATTGATAATGCGAAGGGACTTTATGTGCAATATCTCCTTTTCCATCATCACATGTTCCATAATGGTTTTAACTAGCAAGTATGGGCTGATACTACCCTTCCCCCATGCTTTGTCTCCAAATGCCACGACTTCCCTAGGATCTGTTTCTTGTTCAATGTGCATGGGGTATCCAAACAAAGGGTATGGCTCGATTATGCATGGGCATCATACCCAAGACCGACTGATGAATATAATCGATAAGGGAGTCAACTGGAAGGTGGAAAATAACCTTTCTAGGAAATGGAAATGGGTATTGTGGATCCCATACAGTCAGGTCGAGTACAACAGTCGACGTAGATGGTCGACAGGAAATGGTTGAGTCAAAGACCAGAAGTGGTGGCGAGCAAATGCTGTCGAGAAGTCACATTTGAGGAAGGATCACTCAGAGGAAAGAGTAGTCGACAGAGTTGGTCGATGAGAGAACCGAATAGTCAATGGAGGTGGTCATTGAGGTAGACTGGTCGATTCGAGATCAGGAAGGAAAAAGATGAATGGCTATGGTCGTAGGGGAAGATTTAAATAAATTCTATGTGAAGGAAAGGGAAGTGGACCCAAATGGTCATGAACAAGCTAAGAGCCTACTTGAAGGGAATTTCAAGTCACGACCAAAGGTAAAAGAACTAGTCAAAGGCTAGGAAGTTGGTGGTGAGACTGACAGATAGAACACCAACCGTGGTGAAGTGGTCGAGAGCAGCCAGTGAAGACAACTGAGTCATAGTCAAAGCAAATGGCTTGTTGCAAGACAACAAATCAAAATGTAGTCTGGTCAATGAGTTTACGACAGACAAAGGGAACGAGGGTGAGTCAATGCAAGTCACGAGGATTTCGACTAGGAGTAGTCGACGATAGGAGACAAGATGATGTAGAAGGAAAAAATGGTTGATGGGGATATCGAGTAGGCCAAAAGGAAGGAAAGTCAAGAGTAGGCTGTCTTGTGAAGTAGAAGATTTAAATTTACATCATTTAATGAGGAAGCAAAACTTAGGATGAAACTCGTCGAAGGGAATGCCGAAGGGTAAATAGATAAGGGAACGTAGGAGCATCACAGTAGGTGACTGATGAGAGTCAATGAGTATCGGTCAGGAGCTAACTAACAAAAATACAAAAACACCACAGCGGTAGGTGGAGTAGTTAGAGAAGAAATGGCATTAGATGAAGCTGCCATATGGCACTGCGTGCCATAGAGAATGAGCCTGGATGAAGCTAGAAGCTTCTAGAATATTTCAAAATGGGAAATCATGACGGTGTATAAAGTGTATAAATAGAGGTAGACATTGTGAAAACGACCTCTAGATCCTGAAAAGAAGGAAATACCACTGTAACAACTTTTGAGATGATATTTGTTCAATGATTGTGTTTCTAACAACACGGACTTCATCGTGGTTGTAAATGTGTATGAAATGTGATTTCTGTTAATGAATATAATCCATAATTGTTAACAACTTGCTTGCTTATGTCTGTGTGCTTTCGTGATGTGCACCAAAATATGCAGGTTAAGCACCTAGGTGGCTCGTGTTTGCATATGTTGGTATCGCAGTTGTGAATCTATGAAAGGAAACGATCGAGGTTGTTTGCATCAATTGGTATTAGAGCAAGAGAATCCTGTGTGAAGAATCCAGTTGTGGTGGGGGATAATTTTCGAGTGAATTGGAAGGTCCGGTTGCGATTGGATAAGAGAATACATCCAAATGTGGCTGGAAGAGGAACCCAGTCACGATTGGGTCGAGAAATAACTCCAACTATGGTTGGGTAGAGCTGTAAGATACAAATAGATCCCACTAGAGGTGGGGTAGAGTTGTCCATATCCAAGATTGTAGAGGAGATCATCCTAAGAGAGTGGAGGAGAGTCGTACCTCTAGACCTATGATTGTAGGTAGAGTTGAAGATGACTAAAGTGAGGAATGAGTGATTCTGATGAGTACATCGAGTAGAGTGAGCCAGTGATCAAGTTTGAGATTGAAAGCTTTGGGTATCTCCAGTGATGGACCATTTAGTGGAGTACCTGATGGAGAGGAGAAAAAACTAATTGATGTCAGGAAAGAAGGATGCATTTCCAATAGAGAAGATGGGGAGAACTGTTGAAGAAAGGAAAGTGGGACTTAATTGAGGGGTCTAGAAGAAGACTACATGAGTAAAGGTGCAGGATTTCCAAGGTTGAGAGAGGAGATATCCTTGAAGAGCATATGTGATGCACTGAGAGTGACAGTGCCAAATCTAGAAGCTTTGGAGATGGCCCAAGGGATGGAGAGGCTGACAGGTCGAGATAAGCTAGTGGAGATCCTAATGTCGAGAAAGAGAACCCTCATAGTCGAGGAGACTGATGAGATCCATGAGTGGATCAAGTAGAGGCTTGAGATGATAGGGAGAGCACAAGCCATTGGGTGCGAAGGAAATTCCACATGGGAAGAGGAAGAGGAATTCATATAATGCTTTCTAGAAGAGTGATCAATTCTAGAATATGCCTGAGAGAGGACCCAGTAGGAAGAGAAGGAACCCGTAGAAGTGGTCAAGTTAGCATGACTAGAGGTAGAAGGGGAGTCGGTCCAAAACTCCCAGAAGCAATCGGTTGAAAGGGCTGCTAGTATAATGGAAGAACAATCACCTAAGGTTAGGTCCAACAAAGCCACAGAGCAGTAGGACAAGTATAGGGCCAATGCGGTAGACAAGCAGTTGATCAAAAGGGCTATCGATGGAAGGATGAAGTAGGTCAAGGGAAAGGCCGAAAGAGTAGGAGAGAAAGCATCAAATGCAAAGGATACTAACAATGTGGTCAAGCAGTCATCTGAGGAGATATCCAGAAAAAGGAGAAATAGACAAGCAATCATAGATCGAATGAGACAATGAGATCGGTCGAGGTGATGACTGATGAAGTGAAGGAAAGAAATGACCTTCATGAAATGGAACCTGAAATAGAATGAGAAATTGCTGACAGATTTTTCAATGGGAATACTGATAAGATGGAGGCAGAAAAGTATAAAGAATCCCACCAAGGAGATGACGAAAATGAAGAATATAGAGAAAAAGAGAGTCTATGGGAAATCCCAGTAGAGGCAGAGAGTTTGACCAATGAGTCTAAGGAGAATTTGCAAAGGAGTGCAGAGGAAGATGGAAAGGAATCCATAAGAACTGTTGATATAGCCAACGATGCAAACCATAATCAACGTTCGATGTCAATGAAGGGAGAGGACAGACAAGTTGAATATGGACGTGCAACAAAAGTAAGGTCTACACTAACAATAGTAAATATGTCGAAGGTTATGGAGAAAATTGCATCCAGTATGCAAGCCATCGAGGTGAGAGTGACAAAATAAATCGGTAGGGAAACCCAAGAGCAAGAGAATGTAGTCATAAGAACACCAAGATATTTACTCGGGGAAGGAAATGTGCAACAGACTGACATGTTGTGGAGTTTGGGTTTGACGAGGAAGTTTTCATGGAAGGTGAAGTCGACAAAAGAAGTCGAGTAGGACCAACGAGTTCTAGGGAGGTTGGGAGAGAATCCAATGAGTTCTAGGGAGGTTGAGAGATAATCCATTGATATGAGAGTGGTGATGGGTGGGACATAGAAGGAAATCCATCCAAAGGAACAGTGACTAGTTTGAGGTTCCTAAAGCATAGGACATTCGACATGAATGAAAATGGAGGTGTAGTTCTATGCTTCATAAGGATTGGCATGAGGAGTGGATACCCCCAAGTCAAAAAAAGAGTTGGAAATAAGGGAAGCCATACATATTGGTAATAAGGCCCAAGAAGAAAGAAATCCGAAGTGAGGGAAGGTCAAGGAACAAACCGAAGGGTGCTCAACTGAGGAGGATAAAAGAGTCTACGACAATGATCAAAAGTGTAACTGGTCAATCCAATACCAGGAATACAAGGTTTAAGGGAAAATCACCCCAAGGGATGTGGAAGTAGTCGAAGAAAGAAGGATATAAGGACTTAAACAAGTCTTAAGACATCCAACTAGAGTGGAAGAAAGAAATGGCCCTCTAAGTATGTGGTATACGTTTCGACACCGTCACCGAAAGAAATGAAAGTATTAGGATCTTGTAAGAGAAGAATCCTCAACTTGAGTTCAATATTTTTAATAACCTGGAGAGTATGATGTAGGGGCATCACACCGAATACCAACCGAAGAAGATAGGTGACAAGGGAGTCGATTGGAAGGCGGACAATGACCTTCTAGGAAATGGAAATGGGTATTGTTTGAGCCCATATGGTCAACTCAAGTATAACAATCGATGTAGATGGCTGGAAAGAATTGTTCAAGTCAGAGACTAGAAGTGGTGGTGAGCAGTTGCGAATGAGAAGTCCCAGTCGAAGAAGGATCAATCAGAGGAACGAGTAGTCGACATAGGTGGTCGACCAGGGAACTGATTAGTCTATGGAGGTGGTCGACGAGGGAGACTAGCCGAGTTGAGACTAGACAAGACAAGGATGAAGAGTTGTGGTTGTAGGGGAAGATTTGAAGACCTTCTATGTGAAGGTAAGGGAAATGGGCCCAGATGGTCATGAACAGTCCAGGAGCCCACTTGAAGGGAATTTTAAGTCATGACCAAAGGTAAAATAACTGGTCAAAAGGATAGGATTAATTCGGTGGTGAGACCGACAGAGAGAATATCGACCGTGGTGAAGTGGTCGAGGGAAGCCAGTGAAGAGGACTAATTTACAGTCATAGAAAATGGCTTGTTTTGATCCAGTGAAGCAGAATGTAGTCCGATCGATGGGATGTCAATTAAAAAATGGAATGAGGACAAGTTAGATGAAGTCACGAGGATTTCAACCAAAGGAGACAAGACGATGAAGAAGGTATAAATGGTCAATGGGGATACTGAGCACACTGAAATGCAGGTAAGTCAAGATTAGGTCGACTTGTGAAGTATAAGCCTTTAGATTAACTTCGACAGACAAGGAAGTAGAACTTTGGATGAAGCTAGTCGAAGGGAATGTCACCAAGTAAAGAGATAAGGACACAACGAAGCGTCTCATTAGGTGACTGATGAGAGCCTATGAGTATTGGTCGAGAGTCGACCAACAAAAAGCCAAAAACACCACAAAAGTAGGTGGAGTAGTTGTAGAAATAATGGTAGTAGGTGAAGTTGTCAAATCGCACTGCATGCCATAAAGAATTCTAGAGGAAGCTAGAGTCTTCTACAATATTTCGAAGCAAGAAAGCATGGTGGTGGACAAAGTGTACAAATAGAGGTAATGATAGTGAAAACGACCTCTAGATATCGAAAAGAAGAAAATACCACTGAAACACCCTTTGAGCTTATATTTGTTCAGTGGTTGTGTGCCTGAGAACATGGAATTCACCCTGGTTGTAAATGTGTATGCAATCTAATTTCTGTTAATGAATATAAGCCATAATTCTTGGCAACTTGCTTGCTTGTCTTTGCATTCTTTCGTTGTGTGCACCCTGATGTGCAAGTCGACCACCCAAGTGTCCCACATTTGCATCAGTTGGTATCAAAGCTACGTAACTTGGAAATGAAACAGTTGAGGCCGCTTGCATCACTCGACTCCTATCCCATTTAATTTTCCTACTCCACCTTCCTCATCCACAATGGATTTGACCCCTTTGTCTAGGGGCTAGTGTAGGAATAAACCAAGTTGTGTCGATCTCAATCCACATGCTCATACACCATTACTTCCGAACAAATTATTGCACAGAATATATTCCATGACCCAATTACCCGAATAACTCATTTCCTTTTCTTCTAGCTAGTGGGGCAATTTAAGCCCAAGATCCAAGCCATCGCTATGTGAAACTAACTCACTTCCACCAACCATATTTCACCCAGAATCATCTAACATTTCCTCATAGTATGAATTCTTGTTCAATTGATGTGTGCAGGATGATTCACATGAATATCATGGCAGCCACATCTACTTGCTTCCATGGCGTCAACTGGTATATGATTTCATTTTTTTATGCCTCACACACTCGATCACACCCATATTGTCAACCTCGACCCATTTCCATGCTCAACACAGTAAGGTTACACCTTCATGCTTTCTCTAATCCAATTCGAGAAAAGTGGCAGGATCGTGTAGCCACTTGTGCCCTTTCCCATTATCACATACATGTGAGTTAAGTGTGATCCCCAGTTAGGTCACCGGCATCCGAGAAATAAAGAAACCCTTTTTACATTAATTAATTTCCCACTATTATCTAATGAGTATTATTCAAAGTAGATAATTACATATATTAATTAAGTAACTCTTATATAGCCTTAAGTAGGGAGGTTAAGATATTACCTTAACACATTTTTTCTATCTCGTTAAAGTATCTATTTATTATCTTCTATAAACCTATCCCCTATATTTATGATTTTTTCTAGGTTTCCCAATTATAAATAAATGTTGATGTAATAAGTTCCTCGATCATGAAATCAAGTTATGTATGATCATGAAAACATTTGGAACTCGTCTCTTGCTTAATGAAAGTTTTCATCCTAAAAAATAATAATTTCATGTCCATTGATGAGTCTTCTCTTAATTCTAATTTATAATATTTTCTTTTAAAACATTTAGTATTCAAAGCTTCATTAACTAGTTCACGTTTTTTAATTCTCAATTCTTTATAATGCTCATGTTTAGTTCCTTTGGCCTTTTGATGATTTCGAGTCATCAATAATCTCTTTACCAAATATTATTTATTAATCCTTTGTTTTAATCTTATCTAATCATTTGTTAATATTTTTTTTATCTTCAAACTATTTTTTAATCATTAATCCTTTGTTTTAATTTTATATAAAATCATTTGTTAATATTTTTTTAATCTTTAAACTCTATTTTATATAATGATTTCCTTCTTTTCTCTACTCTAGTAAAGTTTGTTGTATCTTCAAACTATTTTTTAATTAATGATTTCCTTCTTTTCTCTAATCTAGTAAAGTTTGTTTATCTTCAAACTATTTTTTAATTATTAATCCTTTGTTTTAATTTTATAAAATTATTTGTTAATATTTGTTTTTAATCTTTAAACTATATTTTAATTAATGGTTTCCTTCTTTTCTCTAATCTAGTAAAGTTTGTAAATTTTGTTATTGTATTATCAAATTCTTATTTAATTTTTTTATACTTCTTTTTTCACTACTACATTTATGATGAAATTGGAAAATAAGTTTACAAAAATCAATCCTTCCAAAATTTCATGTATGAGCCTAATATTGTTTTAGCTCTCACATCACATATTATATTAGATATTAAATCCACAACTACCTATCCTTAACTTTTGAATTCATTATATAACATAAATTTAAACTAGCATTTGCACCCAGAGGTGCAAAGAAACACCGAGGGGGTAAAAATATTGTGTCTTTTCGTAACTAAAACTTTCATTAGAGAATTAGGTATAGTGAGACAATAAAAAAAATTAGAGACAAATAACTTTCCATTTTACGCTATATTTTTTTTATGGAAAAGAAAAAATCCGGAAATCAGACAATTGATCGTTATGAATCAACATATATTTTCCCAATTTTCGATTTATGATGTTTGAAATATCGGAAAGGAGAAAGATGACTCTGTTTTCCTATTTCCAATTTAATTGGTCTATCAAATGTTAGTGTTTCCTCGATTTCCAATTTGACGTTTCATTTATCGGATATGGGCAATATAGCTCGATTTATGATTTATCTATTTTGTCGCTTTTCAAGCATCGAAAATGGGAAGTGGATCTCGGAATGGTGATTTGTCATTTGTAGTTAATAATTTTGTCTACTTTCCCTATTCTCAATTTCCGAATTTAGGGTTTTACCATTGTTATTGATGCTTTTTGAGTCTGGTGAGCATTTTTTTACAGTGGATATCCTATGCGTCACAGCGGTGGGACTTGTAACCTAAACATTATGAATCAAAATTTGTTTTCTCGATTTCGGAGTTATGATGTTCAAAATATCGGAAACGAGAAACATGACTTTGTTTTTCTAGTGAGTCCCAAGTCTCTGTTTCCCTAATTTCCAATTTGAGCTATCGCTTATCGAATATGGGCAATATAGCTCAATTTATGATTTATCCTTTTTGTCGATTTTCGAGTATCGGAAAGTTGAAGTGGATCTCAGAATGCAGAATTTTGTCTGCTTTCTCCATTCCCGATTTTCGATATTCTTATATTCCCTACTCTCCATTTCTGAAATTTCCTTTTGGTCGTTTGAGTTCACTTATTTAATATTCGAATTTAGAGTTTTTACCATTGTTATTGATGCTTTTTGAGTTTGGTGAGGGTTTTTTTATAGTGCATATGTTGTGCATTACATCAGTCTCAGTTGTAACTTTCCGAGCGTTTACACCTGTAATTTTATGCCGTGTGATTGTTTTTTCTGGTAAATTTTAACCTAGGTTGTTTTTAGAGATGGTTGCTAAAATTCAATTAGAGAAGGTATCTGCCATAAGCATGAATACGAGATATAAAAGCGCTCTTCAAGAGCAAAAAAAAAGATCCTAATGTCGGTGTTTTCACTCACACCAGTGGTTATGTGTTTGAGAGCTTAATTATAGAGTAGTCCAGAATTTACACTATTTTTGACAATGATGACTTTTCCTCTGTTGGTCATGACCAACTTGCATACCTTTAGATGCACAATTCTCAGCTCCATCGCGTTGGTGACAGACCACCATTTATGACTTACACGAACCCTGTTATGTAGGCATTGGATCACGTAGACCCTAAGGAAGGAATATTCTGTGATATCCATAATTTCGTTATTGCTACATTCCGTCCAGATATTTTTGCTAGGGCTTATGCTTTGCCAACTCCCAAGCAGCTTCTCTTGTCAAAATTTGTCGAGGAAAGTCATTCCAATTTGAATTACAAACAAGTGGTGAAATCTTGGCTGCAAGAACCAATGCTTGATATTCCTATTTCACTTCCTGCATATCTTGTATCTTGGTTCAAGGAACTGTTTTCCTTACTATGCACTATGATTTGCAGGTTATATGGTTTATCCAATTGTTCTTCATTCCAAGCAAAGTGGGTTCCTCTGGCGAACCATATATTGCTTACAGGTCATCCATTCAACTGGGCGCAAATTTTGTCATTTAATTTGCGTGAGGAAATTGAAAAATATGAGAGAACCCACGGCAATTGTAAACCATCTTTCTATATGTAAGGGTTTGTAATGGATGCATTTTGTGCATTGACTTCTTTCCCAGCTCTAAATTGGAATTGGATGGATAAATCTTCACCGATTCATATATATTGCGCTAATAAGTGAGACGACAATTTTATCCCTCGCGTTTATGAACTCTGTGACCTATTTCTCGGGTCAATGTACTACAATATTTTTAAAGCTGATGCTCCTGTATTCTCTAAAAGTTCTAGGGAAATTATTTCAACGTTTGGTGACTGGTGTGTAGGATGAATTTTCTCTTACATAAGAATTTGGGGCAGTAATATAGTTCACTTGCTTCCTAGAATTGTTCCAAACCAAATGGTGCTTCAATAATTTGCATATCATACTGTTATTGATGGTGTTTCACCCAAGCTAAGCAAACATAAGAAGAAGAGTTGGCCAAAATTTCCCGTGAATATTGGCACCCTTACGCTACAGAGTCTTACTCATGCATCTGCAGTGGGAAAGGAGATTTAGGCTATGAACTTGGGGTAGGCATTCAAAAGAATGCATGACCCAATGGGATATTTGGCTGATCTCTTTGCTCATGAGCACTTGAAATTCCAATACGTTCATGAAAATGAACCCGGTGATTCCATGTTTCAAGGAGCTATCAATTTTAAGCAGGCAATGGATAAAATTATTGATCCATAGATGAAGTTGGTTCTATACAAGTATCAAAAGGATCTTAAAACAAAAAAAAATTGGAGAAAGAGAAGATAAGCTAAAGAATTGAACCACCAGCTTGAGAATGCAGAGGTTGTGAATCAGCAAGGAGCAAAGCAAATTGCTCTTTTCAATTAGTAGTTGAAATATGCTCAAGTAGGTTTGAATGCATCAAGTTTCCTAGATATGACACCTGAGGATTTCAAACAAGTACTCTGTAAATTGCAGGAAGAGTTCCGACAGGTTGTGATAGATTTGTATACTTCTTTTGATGAGATGCAAGGGTTGTATGACAAGTTTAGAAAACATTTTGAAAATATTGAGGATCACCATGATCACATAAAAAAATCATCTACTTCTTTAGAGCAAGTAACAAGTTGAAAAAATTATATTAAGGAAAGACTTGATGGCTTGCCGATTTTAAACAAGTTACAGCTGAAAACAATTGAAGTTGCAATTCACACATGGGAGGGTGTCTGTGATTTTGTTGAAGGTTTAATAAAATCAGGACAAATGTTTTGTAAACAAAGGTGGTCAGATTCAAAGAATTTTCTAACGTATTTGAGTTTTCCTATTTTGGATCTTATCAGTGCGGCATCTTCGCACCAACTTCATTCGGAAGAAGTTCAAAAGGAGTTTGATGATTCAAAAGAGTTGATCCAACAAATCAATCAGCTGACAGTGCAAGAAATTGAGAAATGGATGAAAGCTCCTCATGCTTCAATAGCTCGGATAAAGGTGTTCATTAAACAATGAAAAAAAGTGAGACAAGAGGAGATTTCTTCCAAAATTTGCAAGACCGAAATTCAGTTGAGGAGTGCTCATTTTCAGGAAGTGGATGAGATTTTGGATCTATTTGGCAAGTGGTGTTCTTCCCTATTGGAAATGTAGTAACTATTCTCGTAACTGTGTTATCTTATTTGAAGACAAATAGACATTGTGTTATTGGGTAGTTTCAATTTGTGTGCTTTTAACACTTTGGATATTGTTCTTTGCAATTTAATTTTGTTAAGTTTTCTAAAGTAAGTTGGAAGAAATAATCTTGATTTGCATGTGTGCACATTAATTATTATTTTTCTTTATTTGTTATATCCTAGAGTATTTTTATCTTGAAATGATTACTGAGTTCGTTTAAGTGTCATTATACAGTTATGATAGAGGTTTTATGTATGGAAAAGTGATTTGTTTTGACAAATTCGATAGATCCCCAATCTATTTGTGAAAAATGCACTTTTATATCCATAAAATATCCATCTGTCTCTGAAAATTGCAATTTATTTAGTACTCTACATGAATGTGAAAAACCAAACGTTTCTTGCTATAGTATTTATTGCTTTGAGTTTATTTTAAGCGAAAAGTGGGAGTCGGGAAGAAAGAAATTAAGTGTTTGATTTACGATATTAGCTATGTAGTTTAAATAGTTTTTGAATATTGTTTTTTTTATGGTAATTAAAAATTTAAAACCAATCTTTTGTGTGGAATTGTTGAAAATTAAAGGGGTTGTTAATATATTTTTGAAAATAAAAGAAAATATACTCTCTATCCGTAAGTAGATTTTGTTTTTGTAATTTTCTTACTTTTGTTTAAGGACTGATCTATGTTGTTATGTCAATAAAATTATAGGTTTTTGTATTTATGATATACTTGTTTTAGGTAAAGAAATTATTCTAAAGCTGCAAGGTCACTACATGAACTTAGAAGAGGATTCCGAACAATGAAAAAAAACGTGAAATTCAAGATATCGGATTCGCAAGTGTGGGAAATAGGAACACCGACATGTTCCTATTTGAACACATAGGATTTATGGTTATGTTGAAAAATTGGAAATCAAAATATAGGATTTCTGGTTATGTTACAAAAATGTGGAAGTTTTGTTTTGGAGTTGTTATTGTAAAATCTGTTAAATCCTGTTTTTTATTAATACAATTCCTTTTTTTGTTTTGAGATCTTTTTCTGTTAATTATTAATTTTTTTATTAATTGTTAAATTAATACAAGTTCATTTTTATTTAAACTTATATCTATATTGCTAATCATTTTTTTTAATCTCAATTTTTAACTAAATACAATTAATTTCTCAAAATTTAATAATTTATATTTTTTTATAAATTATCTTTGAATTTATGGCTATATGTTCATGAAATTGATATATTTTCCATTTAAATGAATTTATAATTAAAAATAAATAACATAACTATTTTAGGAATATGAAATTTTTACTTACATTTGAAATATGAAACCTTGAAGCCGAAGCCGAATCTTCTGGTCCCGTCGAGGCTTTTTCGATTATATAAAATTTATTTTTCTATAGCATGTATTCCATGGGGGAGGAAGAAGTTAGGCGAAAAGAATAGGAACAGACAGAATAAAGTCTAACACAATAAATTATGAGGAAATAATCGAAACATCGCATGTTTCTTATTGGAAAACATAGGATCTTGATTTCGAAATTAAGAAATATCGATAATTGGAAATAGGAGCATGCAGATGTTTGTATTAGAATTTAGGTTTTTATGGATTTTGACACCTAGCATTATCAGAATCCAAATGTCGGAGAGTATAACATATGGTGTTGGTTCTTGGAAAATATAGTATTTCCATATTTTGAAATGTCGAATATCGCATTTCGGATTTTTGAGTTTTGCTTCTTGGAATTTTTTTTTTTCAGATTCCGAAATGTCGAATATCGCAAATCGAAACATGGAGATGTTTCTTATTTGCTTTTTATGGTATATGAAGTTTATAGATTAAATAATAACAATTATTTATTTTAATAAATATAAAATTTAACTCTGGATGCGGATAATCAGAGTCAAATTGGCAAAGATGGAATTGATGGCAACAACAATCTATTGAGAAGCTGAGCATTTAATGTGGCTGCAGCAAGTTTGATGATTATTGTATGTTGAGCTATTCAAGATTCAAAGGTGATGAGGTGTGTTGCAACAACATTAAATTATCTGCAGGTCAATGGATAGTATTTGGGGGTATTGTGGCAAAACCACGATGTGCTTTCCATTCGAGAATATTTTCACTTATTCTGCAGTAATTATGCATTAATGAAGCAGGTCTTGTTGTTCTATTCTAAAGTCATTAGCCATTAATGAAACAGGTCTTGTTGTGCAAACTGGAACCCTACCATGCAATAGATAGAAGTGTCATGAAAACACCCAATCCACCTGGCGAAAAAAGACGGTACCGATCAAATCCATACAAACAGATAGAATAAAGCCTGAGCATTTTCAGAACGTGTACCTAACCGATCAACTCCATACCGCCTTTTTCCACACCTAAATTCCATGCTCTGTCCCTGCTCGATTATGGGATATAAGAACTACGAAATTTAACCACAACGTGACGTAACAAAATTAAAAATCAGCAATTACCGGTACGATTGTAGAAACACCATATGTGATGATTAATTAAATATTGTTGTTATTGTATATGGTGATTGTACAGGAACCAAGAAGGTGGCATGCAGTTGATCGGATAATCAGAGTCCAATTGGAAAAGATGGAATTGACGGCAATAACAATCTATTGAGCAGCTGAGCATTTAATGTAGCTGCAGCAAGTTTGATGATTATTGGATGTTGAGCTATTCGAGATTCAAAGGTGATGAGGTGTGTTGCAACAACATTAAATTATCTGTAGGTCAATGGATAGTAGTTGGGGGTATTGTGGCAGAACCACGATGTGCTTGTCATCCGAGAATATTTTCACTTATTCTGTAGTAATTATACATTAATGAAGCAGGTCTTGTTGTCCTATTCTACATTCATTAGCCATTAATGAAATGGGTCTTGTTGTGCAAACTGGCACCCTACCACGCAATATAGAAGTGTCATGAAAACACGCAATCCACCTGGCGAAAAAAGACGGTACTGATCAAATCCATACGAACAGACAGAATAAAGCCTGAGCATTTTCAGAACGTGTACTTAATCAATCAACTCCATACCACCTTTTTCCGCACCTAAAGTCCATGCTCCGTCCCTGCTCGATTACGGGATATAAGAACCGTGAAATTTAACCACGACGTGACGTAACAAAATTAAAAATCGACAATTACCAGTACGATTGTAGAAACACCATATGTGATATTAATTAAATATTGTTGTTATTATATCTGGTGATTGTACAGGACCCAAGAAGGTGGCATGCAGTTGATCGGATAATCAGAGTCAAATCGGCAAAGATGGAATTGACGGCAATAACAATCTATTGAGCAGTTGAGCATTTAATGTGGTTGCAGCAAGTTTGATGATTATTGGATGTTGAGCTCTTTGATATTCAAAGGTGATGAGGTGTGTTGCAACAACATTAAATTATCTGCAGGTCAATGGATAGTAGTTGGGGGTATTGTGGCAGAACCACGATGTGCCTGTAATCCGAGAATATTTTCACTTATTCTACAGTAATTATGCATTAATGAAGCAGGTCTTGTTGTCCTATTCTACAGTCATTAGCCATTAATGAAACATGTCTTGTTGTGCAAACTGGCACCTTACCATGCAATAGATAGAAGTGTCATGAAAACACACAATCCACCTGGCGAAAAAAGACGGTACCGATCAAATCCATACAAACAGACAGAATAAAGCCTGAGCATTTTCAGAACATGTACTTAACCAATCAACTCCATACCGCCTTTTTCCGCACCTAAAGTCCATGCTCCATCCCTGCTCCATTACGGGATATAAGAACCATGAAATTTAACCACAACGTGATGTAACAAAATTAAAAATGGGAAATTACCGGTACGATTGCAGAAACACCATATGTGATGATTAATTAAATATTGTTGTTATTGTATCTAGTGATTGTACAGGACCCAAGAAGGCAACATGCACTTGATTGCTTAAATAGTCGTTGTGAAAAAGGAGTTCATTGCTTTTGTTGGTATTATTTCTATGTAACTTGTTTCTCTTTGGGGTTTATAATAATTTTTGTATACACGCAATGAGTGGTATAGCTAATCCTATTTTTCCTTTTACATTTCGTTCGATACGGCATTAATTTGTCCTTGTTGAGGAAGTTTTGTCAGTATAGCTAAGCCACGATTTGACGCGGTTGTCATTTCGTTATCTCATTACAGTCCAATTTGTCTTGGTGAGGGATTTGAAGTGGTACAGAAATATTTTGTTGCCATTAATGCCTGTGGTCCATTGTGTTGGTTTTAGCATGATTATGAGGCTTTGTCCCTGATTTCGTTCAGCTATTTCTTGGCTGGTTGGTGGTGTCTTGTGGCACTTTTTTTTTTTCCAGATTTTGTTGCAAAAACTTGTGTCTTCCTTTGTTGAGTTTTCTTCTACATTTGAAACATCATATTATGTCCAAGCAGCGTGGATGGTCTCGTTGTTCTATGAGTGGTGGTGTTTGTTCGGAATGAGTGAAGTAGGTGACAAACATAGATTGTTATAACAATGAAATTTCTTTGTGAGTTCGGTCAATAATAGATGAGTGGGAAATAAAGCTTGCAAAGGACAACCTTGCTCATGATACTGATGGTGGTAGCCTAAATCACTATTGGATCATAAAAAAAATGATTGGCACACTTATGAAGGAAATGCTAGCTAGATGGAACCATATTAAGGTTGCTATTTCACAGGATACGTCCAAAATGGTGGAATTAGATATGGTCATAATGCAAAGAAATGTTATGGTCATTTGGAAAAAATTAGCTCAGGGATTCGACTCCTTGGATGATGGAGGTAGCGGGAGTGTCTCTATGGCTCCATCTGCTTCAATGAATGTTGACCCTACCATGTGTGCTGCATCTACAGTGCCTGTTGGGATTCATAGAACGATTAGTCAGGTTTCCAAACGAGCTCGTGAATCTGATGCTTCTATGGGGAAAGTGGATACTTCTGTCGAGAAACTGGATTTTTCTATGGGGAAAGAGATTTTTGTGGCCCTGAAGCTGATTCTATTATCTTCATATGAGGAATTATTTGGGACTTGTCGTATAGTTGAGGAAATGTAGGACACGCAGGACCCTATTGTCACTATCAATGGTGCTAATCCATGAGCTTGTTTTTGTTTTTTTTTCTATTTGGCTTCCTTTTGTTTACATTTAAGTGTATGCTCATTTATAGTTTTCCAAGTGTCTTGATAAGTTTTCTTCATAGTAATTTTGTACGTAGCCCCCCATGTATCACATGGGTTATTATGGCTCTTATGAATATTTCTGTAATTTTGTTTAAAATTTACTCAGCTTCTCTCAATTACTTTCCACTGTTGATTCCTCCAATGTTATAGCAACGTTTGGTACATTCAAGGCCAAGATATTTCCAAGACAAATTTACATTAATATCGTAAGCAACTATGGTTTTGAAATACATATATTTGGATTCATTGAATTGGTACTTTCGTTGTATGACCAAATACAAATAAGAGTAGTGTACATGGTATAAAATGGCAATGTTTAAGGCAAAAAAAATATTGTGTTGAGTATAGAGTAAGAAAAAATTGATGAAGTAGAGATTCATAGTGTAGTAGATAAATATGCTAAGCATCTGCAGCCATTCGAACCCTAGTTCATGGAGTATACAAGTTATGTCGACAAACGTAGAATGGTTGACCTTCTTGGACTTGTCATTTTAGTTTCATTTACATTCACAATATGAAAACGGGAGCATGTTGAAACTGTTATGCAAACCATTGGACTCCGTTACATGTAAGGCTACAGTATTGACATAACACTTTGGGGAGATTATTTTCAAATTCAAGGAGTTGAGATTTCCAGCCTTGGCGGTTTATCTCAAATGACAAACTTTTCGAAAGGTTGACGTGGAAGATGAAAGTGGAATCCCAAATATCCCAAATATGAATATTGGAAATTGGAAATCGGAAATAAATTTGTTGCAATTTCATTACTCATGAGGATGGAAAAAAATTGAGAAAAAGGGTAAATAAATAATGATACCACTTATGTAAGTGGCAGCGAGTAGAGAATTAGAAGGAAATTCTTAATCTTCACCAATCCCATGTCCATCTAGACACTATAGGCCCTTGGTTGGAAGTATCACTCTCAACTTATCTTCCCATTTCTTGCCATTCTGGGCTTTGATATGACCATGCTGTGATTTTTTTCTTCGGCATCCATGAGAGGAAAAATAATGATGTTTATGACTGCAATTTTTGTGCAAATAAAAACTATAACTTGGGATTAATGTGATCTGTGATGCAAAAATATTTGATTTTTTTTGTTTACTGGATGGATGATGTGACAAATGTGGACTTTAAACAGTATGAGATGACCCAAGGCTCATAACAAGGCAGAGTGATAGTCACTTAGAACTGTGATTAATATAATGACGTTCTAACAAAAAGCGGCGATGCTCTTATGACGTTAAGATAATATTTGATGGTGACAGTCAATTGTGCGATTAATATGATGATGTTATGCCAAAAAGGGGCGGAATTATTATGAAGTTAAGATATTTCAGTACGTTTAAGTGATTTTTCTCGTCGTTCAAGAGATACGGGAATTATATACAGGTGACATTGATCCCAAATACGAATATCTATATATATGATGAAAGAGATATATATAAATTCTATATATATACATATATCTAAGTATATATATACTAAATAGGGATATTGAAGGACATATGTTTCAGGTTTGCAATATCCGAAAGATCGAGGATCAGAATCGCAAAGGCAGCAAATTATTTTAACAAAAATGTGAATATCATTACTTTAACGGTTTGTATCATTTTCACATAATTTATTTCTCCGCTAAGTTTATAATTATTTTAAATTTTCTCTTTGTTATTTTTTATCTATCTGCATGTAAATTTGGCGAAAATTTCCTCTGTAAACTTGGTTTCTTTTTTCAAAAGCATGCTTTTTCGTGGAGAAGATAAAAACCAAAGCAATAGTAATTTTTAGGGGTTCTGTTTTGTTTGCAAATAATATTTTTTTAGTTTTCACATTTTCATGGACAAGCCTGACAAGATTTTGTCACCGTCTGCTAATGTGATCAGTGCGATCACTACTATCACTATTAACTTGCAGTGACATATTATTTTTTTGTCTTATATGATTTCTTTATCTAATAAATTCAATAATATATTTTTACTTTGTTCTACATTCGAAATATTCAAGAACATGGTTCTTAGCTCGTTCGATATAAACCCATAAAAATTACTATTGGTTTGGTTTTTACCTTCTAAAGGAAGAGCATGCTTTTGAAAAAACTTATTGAACACCCATTTACGATCTTAAGTCGGAAGGGGCATGCAATGAACCAGTTTTCGATATCCGAAATCTCAGAAAAACCTCAACTGTAGAGAGTTTGATTTTAACAGATTAGAGTGGTTGTTATACCACTGTTTTCACTTTATCAGAATCAACTAAAGTTAAAGTTAATTAGCTACCCTTGCCTATCGTCCATTTGGGTATATGAAATTTATTTAACTATCCTTTTTCAATTATTTATGTTAATAAATATCAAGTTTAAATATGTTTCCAGATCAAGATTTGCGAAAGTGGAAATTGGGAATTGTATTTGAACACAGGATATTTGTATATGTTGGAAAATCAGAAATGGGGACATAACATGTTTGTTATTTTCACATGTAATATTGTCGGAATTCAAAATGTTGGGTATTCAAAGACATAGGACATAGGATTATGTAATTCGAAATGTCATAAAATAGGAAAATATGGTGTTCCTTATTGGGAAATTCTAAAGTATTTCAAAAATTTTAAATGAAAAATTATAACTTCCCTTAAATAAAGTATTTCAATGCATATGGAAATAACTAAACAGTTGTTAACAATGTAAAATATGTGCAGTTCTGTTGTTTGGAAAGTGGACAAAAATAAATTTTTAAAGAGCAATATTATCGAAAGTTGAAAAGAACAAAATGTTAAATGCGAATATGTTTGTTAATCCCAAATAATGGAAATCAGAAATCAGAAATAACAACAATGAGAATAATGAAATATGTTAGACAAAAGTTATTTATACACAATGATAATGATAAAGTTCCAAGTCTAAAGAATGCCTTAGCAGTCTAAAAGACCTAATGATGAAAAGAGCCCAAGGGAAAGATGATGAGTTGGGGAATTTGGGTGTAGACATATCTCCATATGTCAGAAGGAGCAAAGCATTTCATATCATGTTTAAAAATACAAGTCCATGTTCCTATTGCAAATTTTCGACATTTTGGAATCGAAAATCTATGTTCTATGTTTTGCAATAAGGAAGATGCTATCTTCCAATTTCTGATTTTGCAACAAACGCAAAAATCCTCTGTTCAAATAGGGACAAGTCAATGTTATTATTTCTGAAGATATAGGCTATAGTAATTATGATATTCCAGCAGATGTTTCGATATTAAATTTTTCCGCAATTGAACTTTTCTGACTTAGCTTGAGTTAGCTTGGGAGAGTCAAAATTACATTTTGAGGATGAACATATCTATCGCTCTATGTTGTTCCGATTTCCTATTTTTTGACATGTCGAATTTCAGAAATCTTATGTCCTATGTTTTCCAATAAGGATCACCCTATGTTCCGATTTCGGATTCCCCAATTTCCGATTTTCGACATTTGGCATATCAGAAGTTTTGTCTTTTGAATTAAAGAAATGTCGAAGTTGTTATTTTCGATTTTCAGCGTCCAGGTATGAGAAACTGGAAAACCTCGATTTTGTTAAAGTGGTTTGGTATTTCAAGCTTTATTCTCACTGTTCATATTATTTTCGCTAATTTCATCCTACGCTAAGTCCATCCTTATTCTAAATTCGTTGTACGTTCTTTTTTATCGATCTACATCTAAATTTGCCGAGGGTTTTGGCCTGTAAATTGGTATAATTTGTGGAGACTAATGTTATTGTGCATGAATGAAACCACTTTTACCTATGTATTTTTCAATTATGCAAACTTGGTTTCATGTTGTATATTGACTTGGTGAAGTGGGCAGTTTTGTTGATTTTGCGACATTTCGGATTGCAAAAATAATATATTCTATGATTTGCAATAAAGAACTTATACGTACATTACATTATGTACAATGTTGCATGGACATTGGGTAGTTTTGATTATAGTTCCTTCTTTTAGTTTTCCATTTTCAATTTTGCAATTTACAATTTTTGAATAAGGAACACTATATTTTATCCAATTTGGAACACCATATCGGAAATCGGAAAACCTTAATTTCACGTTTAATTTTAATTGTTATAGTTCCTATTTCGCATTATAGTTCTTTATTTTAGTGGTCCATTTTCTACAAGATTATTATATATAACTGGAAGTAGTAGCTCTTTGGTTTAAACCAAGTGAACTTATTCAACTCATCATCTATTCGGTTTCAAATATGTATCTATGATGGCATGCACAAGTATGAATATTTAGGATTGCAGAAATTCTATGTCATATGTTTTCCAATAATGGACATATACAAAAATCTTGTGTGTTCCAATACGAACATGTCCATGTTCCTATTCCGAATCTCTGATACTTCCTATTTACGATATTTTGGAATCTAAAAATTTCGCATAAGTTATTCCTCCTCTAAGTTCATTTCAATTTTAAATTTTCTCTTCATTATTTTTCATCGGTTTCTTTGTAAATTTGGCGGAGATTTGGTATCTAAACTTGGTTTGATTATGTATATCAACGTGCTAAGCTTTAAACAACAATTTTTAATTGACCAGTACTGGAGAACGATAACAAAAAATATATTGGCAAAAATTTGTAGTGACCTTACAAATTTAGGCTAAGTTCATTACCTAAAACAAGTAAATGAAGAACTAAGTAGACATAGGTTATTATTTATATATAAATATAATTTTGAAAATAGGGGAATCAAAAATTGGAACATAGGTTGTTCCTTATTGGAAAACATACTTATTAAATTTTAATAAATTAATAACAACAAGCACATATTCGGAAATCGGGCAATCGAAAATCGAAACTTGGCGTGTTCGTTATTGGAAAAGATAGGATTTTTGGAATCCGAAATATGATTCATTTTTTTTAATAATAGTATTTATTGATCTGAGATATCATTTAGTGTACTATTAGTTCGTTGTATTTACATTTTTTATGAACATATAGCCATAAATTCAAAGAAAATTTATAAAAAAATATAAATTATTAAATTTAGAGAAATTAATAACAATAAGGACATATAATTTTATTGACATAGTATGCGTATTACAACATTATGAAGGTACATAAGCATTATAAGTCACAACCCTTTTTCCATAGTTTTGTGGCATATACAGAAATACTATGTTTTCAAATACAAACATGTCGTTGTTCCTTTTGCCAATTTTCAACAATTTGGTACTCAGAAATCTATGTCGTATTTTTTCCAATAAGGAACATGCTATATTCCAATATCATATTTTGCAACATAAGCAGAAATCCTATGTGTTCAAATAGGAACATGTCGATGTTTCTATTTCCGAGATTTTGAAATTTGAAATATCGATTTTCATGCTTTATTTTCACTGTTTGTACTTAAATAAAGTATTTCAATGCATATGGAAATAACGAAAGAGATGATAACAATTTAAAATGTGCAGGACCGCTGTTTGCAAAGTGAACAAAAATATATTTGCAAAGAACAATATTAGCGAAAGTTGAAAATAGCTAAATGTTAAATGCAAATATGTTTTGGAATCTCAAATCTCAGAAATCGGATATCTGTTAATTAGGACAAAGGTTATCTTATTTTTATGAACAGACACTCAATTTATACACAATAATAATGTTGGACTAGCTAAAACATGGAAAATTTTCCATAGGTTTCAGTAGCTAAAGTTGCAATCGTTGTAAAGGTGAAAAGCTTCCAGGTCTGAAGAATGCTTTAGCAGTGTAAAAGACTTGATGCTTAAAAGAGCTGGAAGGGAAAGATGCTGAGTTGGGGAATTTGGGTATAGAGAAATCTTCATATATGAGAAAGAGCAAAGCATTTGATATCATGTTTAAAAAGATATAGCATAGTAGCATATTAGGAAAGCATGAAGAATAAATTTGTTGTAATTTCATTAATCATGATGATGGAAAACAATTGAGAAGAAGGGTAAACAAATAATGATACCCCTTATGTAAGTCACAAAAAGTAGAGAAATAGAAGGAAATTTCTAATCTTCACCAATCCCATGTCTCTCTAGACACTATAGGCCTTTAGTTGGAAGTAGAAGTGCGAACTTATCTTCCCATCTCTTCCCATTCCGGGCTTTGATATCACCATGGTGTGATTTTTTTCTTTGGCAGCCATGAGAGGGGAAGTAATGATGCTCATGAGTGCAGTTTTTGTGCATATAAAAAATCATAAATGAGGTCCAATTATTTTTTCCTCAATAGGAGGGTCTATTTATTGACTAAATCATACAAATGTTATTATGAGTTCGGGAATTTCATGATGTAGTATATATCTATAACTTGGTATTAATGTGATCCTGTATATAATTCCCTTATCTCCTACAGCATGCGAAAGGTCACTTAAACGGTGATATGAAAGCTCAGAATGGGAGTAGAATCTGAGATGTGAAATATATTGGATTTGAAAGATTTGTTCTTTGGAGCACGTGATATTGAAAATGATTTAATGATTAAGAAAGATAGTTCATATATATTACGTCATCATATTAATCGCCGAAGTGATTGTTACCCTCACTTGTTGTCAACCTTAAGTTATCTCGGTGTGTAAACTTCACATTTGTCAATAAGCGACAATGGCATATATATATCCTCATTGCTTAATATTTATCATTAATATATATGAACTTTCTTGATTAATCATTAAATCATTATCAATATCACGCGCTCCAAAGACCAAATCTTTCAAATCCAATATATTTCACATCTTGCATTCTGCTCCCATTCGGAGCTTTCATATCATCATTTAAGTCACCTTTTGCATGTTGCAAGAGAAAAGGGTAACAATCACTTATGCAATTAATATGATGTTTTTGAATGCGAAATCGAAAAAGTATTTGTCTCATTTATTTTTATCTTATTTCCTGATTTCCAATTTCTGCATTGGTATTCTCTTGCTGTAACCATTAAAAGCTTAATCATTAAATGATTGTCAATATAACTTGGTATTAATGTGATCTGTATATAATTCCCTTATCTCCTATAGCACGCGAAAGGTCACTTAAACGGTGATATGAAAGCTCGGAATTGGAGCAGAATCCGAGATGTAAAATATACTGGATTTGAAAGATTTGGTCTTTGGAGTGCATGATCTTGACAATGATTTAATGATTAAGAAAGATAGTTCATATATAATATATATTACGTCATCATATTAATCGTAGAAGTGACTATTACCCTCACTCGTTGTCAGCCTTAAGTTATCTTCAAAATATGTAAATTTCACTTTTGTTACCTTATCGATGGTTTCATATGATGGTATAAATATATCCTCATCGCTTAATATTTATCATTAATATATATGAACTATATTACTTAATCATTAAATGATTGTCAATATCACGTGCTCCTAAGACTAAATCTTTCAAATCCAATAATTTCACATCTCGGATTCTGCTCCCATTGCGGCCTTTCATATCACTGTTTAAGTGACCTTTCGCATGTTCCAAGATATAAGGGAATTATATACAAATCACATTAATACCAAGTTATAGATATATACTACATCATGATAATATCTGTAAGATTTAGTGAATAAATAGACCCTCCTCTTGAGGAAAATATCATTTGGACTTAATTTATGGTTTTTTATATGCACAAAATCAGGATTAAAATCATCCAATTTTTGAATGCGGAAATTGGAAAAGTATTTGTCTCATTTATTTTTATCGTATTTTCTGATTTCCGATTTCTGCATTGCGAAATGCGGAAATGGGAACTATGATTTTTTTCATCCACTTTCTGTAGATACATTTGAATAAACAACATTTTAACTAAAATACATTTTTTATTTGTTTACGTTTTGTGAATAATGAAATGCATATTTTTCGATTTTGCGACATTTACGATTGCAAAAATACTTGTTCTATCTTTTCGAATAACCGACATTTCAGATTCTGGAAATTAACCAGTAATCTATAGTTGACAGTTAAGGTCGTGTCATTAACACTTGGGCCAATATCATTAATTATGCTAACCTAGGTATGGAAGTTATGCACGAACGTAATGCTCACAACTTTCCTCTCGGTCTAGCTATTGTTGAATCTATTTCAATAGGCGGATAATACTCTGATGGATTGTTATCATGTATTTCTTAACTAAAAAATACCAAGCCTTTCAATAAAATGAAAGGTTTGGTATTCTTTGTTGTTATCGTTCATACTTTTTCCATTCCATAAAGAATGAATATGTGCAGTTCCCATGCAATATTCCATGTATCAAAAATTGTATGTGTTCAAATACAAACAAGTCAATGTTCCTGTTGCAAATTTTTCGACATTTCGGAATTGGGAAATTTATGTAATATGTTTTGCAATAAGGAAGATGCTATCTTCTGATTTTTTTATTTTGCAACATACAGTAAAGAAACAAGGCAGTAAGAATCAATTGAAACATGGGAAGGGTGTTTGACCATCTCATAAGGAACATTTTAAATTAGGCAAAAAACTAATACCTAACATTTTAGTACATGTTTTTGTCCTATCGTGTTTTTAATAGGCATGACATAACCAATATTTCAGTATATTCAAGTGACCTTTCGATTTGTCCAAGAGATAAGGGAATTATATACAAATGATATTAATCAAGAAAAATCACTATAGATATATACTATATGATGAAAATCCATATCTCAAAATTACATTCTGTAAGATTTAGTCAATAAATATCATGATAAGACATTTATGAATTCGAAAATCTATGGGACAACCGAAAGGTATTAGCATTGCAGTTTGAATAATCGTATATAGGTGCATAGGGTTATTGTTGTGCACATTCAAGATGCCATCGTATATGTTCTTGTTCTTATTGGAAATTACAAATTCAATTATTTCATGCTTGGATATCGCCAAAAATTTATTCAACCGAAGCATTCCTGAAGAAGTTGGACAACTCCAGTTTCTGAGTGTTTTGAACACGTCCAATAATAGACTATCTAGAAGTATTCTGAAGGAGCTAACAGGGCTGTATTTATTGAGCATACTCTTACTTGACCCAATTACATTTCCTAAGCCACTACATTCGACCTTGTCTTCTTCTTCGACATCTTTTTTCTGACTTCCGAACTTCGGAATCGGAAATAACGTTTTCTTGGATTTTCCATTGTGCTTGTATTTTCCCTACTTTTTCGACTTCCGAACTTCAGAATCGGAAATCTTAACTTTTTTATTGTATTTTCACTACTTTTGTGATGTCTGAACTTCGAAATCAGAAATCTTGACTTTTCCCTTGTGCTTCGGCTCCTGACCTTCCCGATTATGAACTTAAGAAAAGGAAATCTTTTAGTTTATGTAATTTGGAATATGTAGGGATTTGTGTGAAGCCACCTAAGTAATTGTCACTATAATTCTAAGTTTTTTAAATATATTTTTATTAATATTCAAAACAAAATATTTATTAGTTTTTTTTTTATAAATAAGTTTTATCGATTGCTTGTCTTTGTTTTTTAAGATATCAATTTTTCAACACTGCAACTTCTAGGTGATTGAATACTTAAGATAAACTTATTCAGTTATTAATCATGCTTCAATTGTTTCAGTTTATCTTGGAAAAAAGGTTTAAGATGAATGAAAATGCAATTTTGCTCATTGATGTTAGACAAAAGTGTTTTATACACGATGACAATGTTGAAGAAGCTTAAAAAGAAAAAAAGGTGTCAATAGTCATTATTTTCATAATACAAATAAGGTAGTAAACACCAAATCGTAATGGTACAAAGTGATGTGTTCGACATTCATCTGTGCTACAATCTTGACCCATTTCCATTCATCTGTGCTAGCTAAATTTCCATACGGTTTTCTAGCTAAGGTGCAACCGTTTCCATATGTTTTTGCACTTCCTTTCTTCCATAGCCCCTTCGTTGTTGGAACTTATCTTCCCATCTATTCCCATTCTAGCCTTTGGTATCACCATGTTGCCATTTTTTTCTTCTGTAGCCATGAGAGGGGAAGTAATGACGCACAGGAGTGCAGTTTTTGTGCATATAAAAAACCATAAACCAAGTCCAAATGATATTTTCCTCAAGAGGAGGGTCTATTTATTCACTAAATATTACAGATGTTATCATGAGTTCAAGATTTTCATGATGTAGTATATATCCTTAACTTGGTACTAATGTGATATGTATATAATTCCCTTATCTCTTGCATCATGCGAAAGGTTACTTAAACAGTGATATGAAAGGCTGGAATGGGAGCATAATACAAGATGTGAAATTATTGGATTTGAAAGATTTGGTATTTGGAGCACATGATATTGACAATGATTTAATGTTTAAGCAATAAGTATATATTTATACCATCATAACAAGGCATCAATAAAGTGACAAATGTGAAGTTTACACACTATGAGATAACTTAACGCTGACAACAAGTGAGGGTAACAGTCACCTCTGCGATTAATATGATGATGTGATAATATTTCAGTATGTTCAAGTGACCTTTCGAGTTGTCCAAGAGATAAGGGAACTATATATAAATGATATTAATCAAGAAAATTCATTATAGATATATACTACATCATGAAAATCCTGACCTCATAATAACATTTTGTAAGATTTAGTCAATAAATATCATTATAGGACATTTATGAATTCGGAAATATATGGGACAACGGAAAGGTATTAGCATCGCAATTTAAATCATCAGATAAGTCCCAATATTCCAATTTCATATTTGCGCATTTTCAATTTTCGACATCAGACGCTAAGCACAAGTCCAAGAAGGTAATTAATGTATTGTAGATTAGTGTATATTAAAAGCGGTAGCATTAGTTGAGCAAGAAGAAGAAGTGCATAGGTACTTTGTTCAGATGCAGAAAATACCATCATTTGAAATAAGGAACACCAATATTCGAATTTATGATTTGCGCATTTTCGATTTCCAACCTGGGACTCCAAGAATCCTATGTCGTATGTTTTCAGTAAGAAACACCATATGGTTCGATTTTAGATTCTGTAAGATCTGATTTGCGACATTTTCGATCTCACAATTTTTCTATTTTCAAATAAAGAAATGTCGAAGATAGTATTTCTGACTTTTGACGTTCGTGTATGCAAAACCGTTGCCGTATTCTTTCGCATTTCGGATTTTCGAGTTTCGATTTTTTATTTTAAACTCCGCAAGATCCTCGTTTTCGATTTCCGACATTTAGCATTTGTTCAAATAAATAAGTGCACATGTACTGATTTCCGACATCAAACGCTAAGCACAACTCCAAGTCCGAAAATCCTATGTCGTATTTTTTCATTAAGAAACACCATATGGTCTGATTTTAGATTCCGCAAGATCCAATTTGCGACATTTTCGATCTCGCAATTTTTCTATTTCCAAATAAAGAAATGTCGAAGATAATATTTCCAACTTTCGACGTTGGCGTATGCAAAACCGTTGCCATATTATTTTTACATTGTGGATTTTGGAGTTTCGATTTTTTATTTTAAAATCCGCAAGATCCTCGTTTCCAATTTCTGACATTTAGCATTTGTTCAAATAAATAAGTGCGCATGTACAGATTTCCTATTTTCGACATTTCCGAACTCAAAATTTTTCTATTTTCAAATAAAGAAATGTTGAGGTTCCTAATTCCGTCTTGAGATTTCCATTTATCAGAAACTGGAGAACTTCGATTTTCAAGATTTATTTTGAGTGTTCATTGGCGTATACGAAATTGTTGGCATATAATTGTCGCATAACTTATCTCTCCAATAAGTCCATCTTTATTTTAAACTCGCTCCACGTTATGTTTAGAAAATTTGGATATATTTACAACGAAAGCCTGGAAAAAACAAAAAACATGGGCAAGAGTTCAGCAGCCAAAAGAATTCTCTACATGTGGAAAAGTTTCTCTACCTGTGATAAAATAATTCTCCAACGCTGTGAAAACCCTGTGTAAACTGCATGAAAAAACTAGCCACGAAAAAAACAATGAGGCAGGCCAAAAACAAGGAGTTTAAGATAAGGATAGACTTGGCAGAGGAAAAGGTTACGCAGAAAGAATACGAACAGACAGAATAAATCCTGACACAAAAAAATCAACCGATCAACTCCATGCCGCCCTCTTCAGTCCCTGTCGGATCACGGGATATAATAACCAAAAAGTTTAACGATTAAACTCGCCAATAATCAGGCGACACATGTCGAGATGTTAATGGCCATGGAAACGATGAATCTTTTGGGACAACTTCTTTCATTGAGAAAATTCCTACGACGTAAATATAAATAAATAACCACAATGTGTCAATCCTTCTGCACCTTTACCATACAATTACCTATAAACCAATTCTCTAAAATTCAACCTTCAAATTTTTCAAATTTTATGTGGGTTGGCCATCCACCTTGTAATGAACATATCAATGTCTCATTTTTTAATAAGCAATATTAGATTCTAAGAATTTGTGTCTTTAGAACCATTTTACATCTCCGCTTGAATTAACAAATGATTTGAATCTTTGTTCTATCCAATTCGTTACATATACTCATTGTGATATACTCATAATGAAGATGCTAGAATAGAAAATAATTAAAATGTTATGAGAGGTTTTTCATAATCTTTTGGTATTGTCATCACTACTCTCATGTGGTTGTAATGACAATTAAGCTTAGTATTATCCAAATCCCAACAATAAATCAATTTTATCAATATTTGTATTTCTTAAACTGAGCTTGTGTAATGACAATTAAGCTTGGTATTGTCCAAGTTCCAAAAAGAAATCAATTTTATTAATAATTTTAATTCTTAATTCTCAAAATTAAATTTAATACGTTTAGTATTATATTTGAATTTTGAATATGAAAAAGAAATAAATAAAAGATTATAAGAAGGATTTGAACTTTTAAATATTACTTTGTAACCTTTCAGAACTTTTTATTAAAAATTTAAATAAATTCAATAATTTGTTATACATTTAATTATAGAGCATTATATAAATAACATACTAATTAAAAAAATTATTATCAATATAAACTTATTTAATTTAAAATAAGGATTTGAACTTCTAAATTTTACTATGGGTGGCTTTAATGCTTGAATTTTCAGTAACCAAACTATTCTTTTAAGCAATTATTCCAACCTTAATCCTTTTATGTTAGACGAAGATCTTGAGCTAGCTAATAGGTATAAAATAAGTTCTGAAGATCTAGGTGAAAATTTATTCGGTTATGAGCTAGTCAAATTTTGTAGTGCTCAAGATCTTATCATTTGCAACTGTGTCACAAAATGGTCAAACTCTAGTCGGATGACTTGTATCCATGGGCTTGGTAGTAGTGTGGTAGATTATTTTATATCTCATATCCCTATATACAATAAATTAATAGATTTCAACATCTTCAACGACCATTATCCCAACTCTGATCATAGAATTTTAATTATAACTCTCAATATTGCCATGCATAGCGATCCCAAGGAGGAAAAATATCATTACCAAAAACACGTGATATTTGATAAAAATAAAACTGACATTTTTCTCCATGATCTAAAAAATGAACTGTTACCTTTATCTAGTATGGAGAATATATAAAATCTCTACCATAATTTTGCTACAACCCTTTCATCGTCCATTAACAAGTTCTCTAATGAAGTCTTGACTAAAATGAGTGATAGTAGAACCAAATCTTGGTATGATCAAGAGTGTAAAGATGCGAGAAAAGATATTAAGCAAGCTACTACAGTTTCGATAAAAATGGACAAGATAAATCACTACAAACCCTTAATTATTAAAAAAAAAAAACATTATCTAAGTAAAAGGCAGGAAAATCTCCTACACCTCTCCAAGATGGATCCTAAGATATTCTAGAGGCAAATTCTAACTCACAAAACAAACGAAGACAATAAAATTGCATTAAAAGATTGGAATTCCTACCTTAAAAAGATTTTTGAATCCCTGGATATCAAAGATAACATTCAAACCCTTCTTACAATGAAATAAATTTTCTAATTAGAAAACATAGCTTTCAGTGTTAAGCGCTTAGCAAATGGAAAATACAAAGACATTGAAGGCTACCAAGTGGAAATCTTTAAAATTGGAGGGCCTGTCCTCATCCCTCACATCCACAAACTCTTTGATCTAGCGGTTAAGCAAGGGTTTCCTACACGTTGGAATCAAAGCCTCATTATTCCTATTTTCAAAATTGGTAATAAAAATGACCCCTAATCATCAGACTATTATGATTATCCCTCTCTTAGCTAAGTTATATGATATTATCTTAGAAAAGAAGATCAATGAATGGCTAGAAATGGAAGGTAAGAGGGATAAAGGCTAAGTAGGTTTTAGAAGGAATCATTCAACCACGAACCACCTCGTTACGCTTAGGATCGTTGCAAAGGAATGCCATGATAATAAGTTTTATCTATATTGTAGCTTTGTGGATTTTAGAAAATCTTTTGATACAGTGCCTAGAAATAACCTGTGGAATAGGCTAGAGGAGCTTAAGTTTCCTATTGAGTTGAGATCTGCCGCGATAAGGTTATATGAAAAGGTCATTTCCAAGTTTAAGAATAATGAGGGGTGGACAACGGATATAAATTGTAATATTGGAGTTAAAAAAGGTTTCCCCTTCTCCCCTACCCTTTTTGGCTTTTACATTGATAAGCTAGAAAGGTGTTTAGAAGAAGCAGGTTGCATCAATTCAATCTTAGTTGGGATATTTATCATCCTCCTACTTTATGCTAATGATATTGTTCTTATGGAAAGATGTCCTTCTGATCTCGATAAACAATTGAAAATTATTAAAGATTTTTTCTTTAACATGGGTATGTGTTAAAACCGACAAGACAAAAATCATGATTATAAAATCTAAGAAAGACACCTATGCAAATATTATTTATGAAAATATAAATATAGAAGAAGTGAATTCTTACGAGTATCTCGGAATTGATATTCATCACAAGCTCAATTGGAACTATAGCATTGAGAAAATGATTAATGGAGGGTGGAAAGATTATGTTGGTCTTGAAAATAATTGTAAGTCAGCCAATTCAATCACGTGTGATAAAAATAAGTCCATGTTTGAAACTCTTGTCATCCATGTTATCTTGTATGGTTGTGAAGGATGGGGGTTCAACATTTCTATAGAATCTTGGAGGAAGATTGAGCAAGTCCAGAAGCAATATATAACTTATAACCTCAAAATTTAAAGCAATACGTCTGATCCTATTCTCCTCATAGAAGTGGGTCTTTCCCCATCGAGAGCATGTCTATGACTATGTACCCGATGTACAAGCAGAAGATAAATAACATGGGCAATGAGAGACTTCCTAAAATTACTTTAAACTCAAGTCAAAACCAACTATGCCTCAAGCAATGTTGGTGTGAAGATACCATGGCTTGGTTAAACCATTAGGGGATTGATGAAAACAACATTTTGCAGGACATTGATTAGTGTCAAAAATATTATTACTTCTAAGTTTAAAGAGAAATTGTGGTGTGAGAAAAATTTAGCGGTTAAGAAAAAATTAAAATATTATAAGGGGGTTATTAATACTAATATTGAAGATCAGAAGTATCTCTCGGTAGTAACTAGCTCACAAAAGAAAATTAATATAGCCAAGATTAGAACTAACTCTGATGATCTCCATAGCAAAACATGGTGTTATTCTATTCCTAAAACTCCATGGGTGAAAAGGATTTTCCATCTGTGTGAATCTATGAGCGTTGAGGATGGAAATCACTTCTCTTAGAGTTCCCTGCTTACATCTGCATTAGATCGGAGTTTCATAGTATTTGCTACAATACAAACCTTTATAACCTCCTAACTTGCCAAAACAATAATTAGCTTGGAAAGCTTCTTGGCATGCTTTTTGAGCATAGGAACGTGATTTTAAAGTAAATCAGGTAATAATTACCCTTCTTAAGGTCCAATAAACCAAAGTTGCTCTTAGTTGACATTCATCATCATCATCATCGTCGTCGTCATCATCATCATCATCATCAATTAAAATATAAATAAATTCAATAATTTGTTATACGTTTATAAACTTATTTTAATTTAAAACTATTAAAAATTAAAAAGATTAAGGTCAATTTATTTTATTTTATTATTATATTAAAATAAGTGACATGTATTTTACAATCAAATAAATGTGAATGAGAGGTGTAAAATAACATAAAAATAATAAATTAATATAAAAAATATAATTATAATCTATTTTTAACATTAGAGTTAACCTAGACAACAATTTTGTGTACGAGACTATTAATCATTGAGCCCACGGAGTTGTTGTTCTCATGGTAAAAGAAAAATGGAGCTATTTAAAATAATAATAATAATAATAAATTATATAATTTTTATTAGGTTGTGTTGGTATAGTCATCATCAATCTTCTCCATGTTGTTGATATTGTTCTTATGACGAGGAATCTCTATGATCTTGGCACACAACTAAAAATTCTCAAGAATTTTTACTTTAGTATGGGTATGAGTGTTAACACTCACAAAAAACAAGTTATGATAATCAAATCCCTAAAGATCACTTATGATAATTTCATGTACATGAAAACAACAACTTGGAGAAAGTGACTTCAAATAAATATCTTAGAATCGATCTTTATCATAAGATAAACTAAAACTATAGAATTGAGAAAAGGATTAATGGAGGATGGAAAGTTTAGTATGGACTTGAAAATAGTTGTAAATCCACAGACCTTCAACTTTGGGATATGAAGAAACTCGTCTAAGTTGAGACTCCTATCACTCTTTTTAACTTATATGGTTGTGAATTTTGGGGCTGCAACATCTCTAGAGAACCTTGGAGAAGGATAGAGAAAATCCAAAAGCGCTTCATTACATATAATCTCAAATTAAAGGAAATACACCCTATCCTATCCTCCACATAGAAGCGAGTCTCTCCTTGATTGAAATCATAGATATGATTATGTACCTAATGTACAAGAACAAGATAACCAACATTAGAGACAAGAAGCTTCCTAAGATTGCTTCATGCTTTAGTCAAAACCACATGCAACTTAAGAGAGGTTGGCATAAATATGTCGATCCTTGGATAAACCATCGGGGAGTCGAGGAAGAGGTCACTCTACAAAATAGCGATAATATTAAAAGTATTTTTACATTTAAATTTAAGGAAAAGATGTGGTGCTTAAACTGTTGGAGGATAAGAGAAAATCAAGATATTATAAGGAGGTGACCAACCCTAATATGGATTATCAAAAGCATCTCTCTATTTTAACTAGCGTAAAGAAGAAAATCAACATTGCTAAAATTTAAAAAAACTCTCATGAGCTTCATAATGAAACAGGGCACTGGAGAGTTCCTAAAATGTCATGGGATGAAGACTATGTCTCTTTGTGACACAAAGAGGGCTGATGACGAGAATCACTTTCTCATAGAATATCTTGCATATACATGCATTATAGTGTAATTTCAAAACATTTGCTATAATGCTAACCTTCCTAACCTTTTAACTCATCGTAATTATGATGATTTGGGAATGCTTATCTTAAACTTTTTATAACATAGAAATAAAATTCTAAAGAAAACCAAGTGCATTCTTTCAAACCTTTTAACTCATCGTAATTATGATGATTTGGGAATGCTTATCTTAAACTTTTTATAACATAGAAATAAAATTCTAAAGAAAACCAAGTGCGTTCTTTCATTTTAAGAACATTAATAAACTATCATCATTAATAAATTTTATAAAAAAAATACATATGTATTTATTTAATTCTTTTATTATGCACTAAAAAATTAAATATATATCTATACATTATTCAAAATAAATTTAAAATATCAATATCAATATCATTTATTTTTTCAATATTATTATAATTAATTAAAAAATAATAATTTTAAGCTGACTTTTTAATTTTATTATTATTTATTTAAATTATATTCATGAAATGTTCTTTTAATATTTTTAATTTTTAAATCGTGACCGTTCTCTAATATCTTAAATTTTTAAATCGTAAAGTGTTCTTTTAATATTTTAAATCATTAATGATTGTACTTTAATCCGTCTTGGCATGTTTCAGCATGGGACTCAATCGGTACTAGTGGCAAATTTAAAGGCTTTATATCAGATGCAGGGATTTTGGTGGAGAAATACCTGCTCAGGTAATCGAAAATTATCAGGGTTCTTAACATTTATGCTCCATACAACAAAAGAAAGGAGTATTGGGAAAACATTTTCCATTCTAGAATTTTAGAGGACAAGTCATTCTTGGTAGCCGGGGATTTCAATCTGACTCTATCTATGGACGAGGTTTGGGGTGCAGGTAAAGCCGAAGAACCTATCGCTGATTTTTTTAGGGCCAAGATGGAAGAATTGAAGTTGGTCGACATAGAGCCAAATATTTTGATTCCAACATTGTCCAATGGAAGATGTGGGGTAGCGGGTATTTCCAAAATACTCGACAGGTTTTTGAAGCCTGAGGAACTCTGTGAAGACTTCGGGAGGTATGGAACATGGTCACACTCTCTGGGTTTATCTGACCATAAGCCGGTAATCCTGCAATTAGACTTTGACAAAAACATGGTTAATTATCCCTTTGAGTTTAATCCAATATGGTTGGAGGACCAAAAATTTTGTGCATTTGTGAGGAAGCAATGGCGCTCTTTATCAGAAGTTTACTATCACTCAGTGATGTATGGGTTGGTGGCCAAACTTAATAAGCTGAAATTTGAAGTTCAAGTGTTGGAGAAGTTGAAAAAGAAAGAAGCAAGGGAGGAGTTGGAGCAGATTGATTCTAAAATTCAATCTCTCTCAAACTCCGTGGATGATCTATATTTCTTGACTAACAGGAAAGAGAGAATTCGAGAGTTGGAAACTAAAAGAGGTGTACTTCTCAAACAAAAATATGAGACTTTACGCTAGAAGAGCAGCGCTGTGTGGCTAAAGTCTGGGGATAACAACTTGAAATTTTTCCACAGGTGTGCAAACCAAAGATGACTGTCAAACTTTGTTTGGGATATTGTTTTTGACAAGGGGGAGATCTGTCATGATCAAAGGATTATCATAAAGGAGGCAGTTGATCATTTTAGAACCTTATTTTCACAACCCAGGGGCTCAACATATTGAATCAAATGAACACGATTCACAACTTCGCTTGTATGTTTGATAATGAAGACTACAACATTGTTGGCAGGTCGATGATGTTTTCGGAGGTAAAAATTACTTTAAATTTGTTTGAAAGGGACAAGAGTCCAGGGCCCGATGGTTGGATGGTAGAATTTTACAGTTATTTTTTTGATATCCTGGGGATAGAAATTGCAAAGGTCGTGGAGGAAACATGCTCCCAAATAAATTTTAGTGAAATGTTGAATTCTACTTATCTCATGCTTATCTCCATCAAAGATCATCCGAACTTGTTTAACTATTATCAGCCAATATCCCTCTGTAATCTTCTATATAAACTCATTGCTAAAATCATAACGGAAAGACTGAAGCCCTTCTTAGGTAAGTTTATTTCTGAAGAACAATTTTCCTTCTTGCCAGATAGACAAATCACATATGCAGTGGGGGTGGTGCAAGAATGCCTTCACACTACCAAAGCAAATAAAAAGACTTTTTTTTTCTCAAGCTGGACTTGGTGAAGGCCTATGACCATGTGGATTGGTCCTATTTAAGATTGATCGTCATACAAGTTGGGTTATCGCTTGATTTGGTGGATTGGATAATGAGTGCAGTCTCTTCTGCCCGTTTTTTCAGTGATTATCAATGGGGTTCCAACTGATAATTTTAAAATTAATAGGGGACTTCGGCAAGGATGCCCGCTCTTGTCATATTTATTCATCTTGGCAATCGAAGGGCTCATCCTTCTCCTTCAACATGGCAAAAGACTTTCTCTTTTCAAGGGTTTAAAGGTGTCTAGAGGGCTTTGAATCACTCATTTAATGTTTGTGGACAATGTTATTATCATTGGAGGGAGTTTTGTTATGGAATGGAATTATTTACAGTCATTGTTATCGCAGTTTTGCACTACATCTGGGTTAGAGGTAAGCAACACAAAATCCATTTTCTTATAGTCTTGTAAGGATCAGTCACTTATTGATTCGTTGCTTTCACTCTTCCCCTTTAAAGCTGGCTTTATTAATGAAGGGATTAGATATTGGGGGTTTCCCTTAAAGCCAAATGGGTATGGCCCCAAATATTGGGAGTGGTTAGTAAAGAACATCACCAGAAAAATTTTGGGTTGGTCGTGCTATTATCTATCCCTTGGGGGCGTTTAATGCTTATTTCTTCAGTTCCGCAAGGTTTTACTAGATGTCCTTATTTTCCATTCCAAGGATGATCTTGTCAAGGATTAGATCAAAACTCTTTTCTTTGAGCTGGCAGTCTGGATTTTGATCAATTTCATTTGGCCTCTTGAGAAAATTTATCTCCCCCATGATCTTGGTGGTTGGGGAATAAAACACTTGGGAATTTTTAACTCCTCCATGTGTGCCAAATCTCTTTGGAGGTCTATGTTTAGTACTGTGGGGAAAAGTTATAAAGGTAAAATATTTCAAAGGGATAGACCCTGTACACTGGTTGAGATTGGGAAAAAGGTCCATTTCCTGTGCTTTGACCATTTGGAACAACTTGACCAAAAGTCCTCCAATTATATCTCAAGAGCTGAGTTGGAAGGTGGGAAGGGGTATTCAGATTTTCTTGGGAATCGACCCCATCTACGGGTTGGGGGAGAGTTCCATACTCTATTGAGATCTGCTAAAGGAGATACATCGTCGGAACCTCTATGTATTAAAAGATATACACATGGGGGTGGGTATATCTAAGTGGGTAAGTTCTTTGGCTTTGGGATTGACTGGAATAATAGTTGAGGAATGGGACAAGTATACTCTTGCACTAAAACAAGGGAATGTTTTCCTTTTTGAAAAATCAGATAAACTGGTTTGGGTGTATAATTCCAAAGAAGGACATGTGACTGCAAAACTTGCTTACCATGCTAATGTCTCATAGCTCTCCAAGTTTGAGGACGAATGGTGGATGAAGTGGATTTGGAAAGGAGCCATGTCGCTGAAGGTTAAGCCTTTTTCTTGGCTTTGTTTAAAAAATAATATCTTGACTTGGGAGGTGTTACAGGGCAGAGGTTTTGTGGGCCCGAGAAGATGCCCCTTATGTTTTTTAAAGTTGGATATGGTTTCTCATATGCTTGGTGACTATTCTTATTTTCTCGATATTTGGTTGTTACTTATGAACCATTTCAAGCTTCAGCATAGCTGGGATGGTGTTTCTGTGCTTGACAATCTTCAGGTTTGGCATAGAAGAAAAGACCATTTAAGTCATCTCCCTTTTTTTGTGATGTGGGAGGTTTGGAAAGCTAGGAATGCCTCCTTTTTTTCGAATGTTCTACAGAAAGCTAACTTTATATATTTGAAGATCTTAGCTTATTTTTATGAATGGAGTAAAGAAACAATAGTAAGGAGACAAAGATATTACTCCTCCCCTTCCCTTTTACAAGAACACCCAGTGGGTTTCTTTGATGGTGCAGCATCAGATGGGGCATGTGGAGTTAGTTTTGTTATCTTAATTGATAAAGACAAGTTCATCAAAGGCTGGTTTAAAGCAAGCATGGGTACAAATACAAGAGCAGAAGTAATTGGCATCTGGAGTCTCCTTTTTTGTGCCAATTCTTGGGGTATAAATCAGTTGCAAGTCTTCGGAGATTCACAATTTGTTATCAATTGGGAAATGGATAAGGCTCAAGTGATGTCCCTGGAACTCAACCATTGGCTTGAAAATACCAAACTATTGATGAAAGAATTTTCATGGTTATCTTTTAACCATATCTACAGAGAACTAAATAAGATAACATATGAGCTCTCAAAGCTGGAGTTGGGAGCTATGGACGAAAGAGTTTAGTACTCTTTTCATGGAGTCGGTTCTGTTATTAGAACAAGTCATGTAAGTTTTTTCTAAGTTAAGGTATTTGAGGTCTGGATTTTCTGGTGATACGTGAAATACTTTTTCTCATATTTTCATGATGCATCCACAACATTGGATGGGACATTTGCAATGACTATTTGTATAACATAGATTGGGATAGACTGTAAACTATTATAGGTTTTATATAGTCTTTTGTAAAATTTTGACAAAGCAAATAAACATTGTTGGAGCTCTCGCTGATATCTATATTCGACACAACTTTTATTAATACAAAGTTGTTCTTTATTTCTAAAAAACAAAATTAGGGACATCTCCTCCATCATTAAGAGCCACCTATTTAATTGGAATGAAGAAACTTGTTAAGTAATTTATTAAAAATTAAAATGTATGAAAAAATCTTAGCATGTTAATAAGAGAAGTATTAAAAAAAACTGAATGGGAATGGTTGAATGACAAATATTAATTTTGGAAAGTATTTTCTCAAATTTTGTATAAATAAATAAGTTTTTGAAAAATATTTTCCTTCATATAAATAGATAAATTGAAATGCTTAGAGAGTAGAATAAATGGTGAATGGCACTCTTAATATGACTCTTTGGAAAATTGGAATTTAGTGTAATCAAAAAATTATTACTTTATAGCTTTAAGGGATAACTCTTGATATAATTATTATACTATAACTTTATATTTTATAAAAATATAGTGCTAAAATATATCATTTATTTTTATCTTTTTATAATAATTATTATAATAATATATTTTTAAGGTCTCATTTAAGTTATATAAAGTATGGTAAATTAAAATTAGAATTAATACATTTTAATGACTAAATCATCGTTCTTATATAATAACTCTAGATAATAAAATCCAAAAAATATGTATTTTATTTCTGAAAAATAATAATTTTACATGCTATATACCCATATTAGATTGAGTTTCATAGTATCGATTACAATACAAAATTTTATAACCTCTTAAATTGCCAAAACTTTAATGAGTTTGGAAAGCTTCTTGACAAGGCTTTTGAGCACACGGACAAGATACTAAAGTAGACCAAGTATTATCCTTCTTAAAATTCAATAAACCAAAATTGGTCTCAAGATTAATCATCATCATCTTATATATATCACCTTTTTTAAATAATCTTCCATGTCCATTTCTTATATATATCACCTTTTTTAAATAATCTTCCATGTCCATTTCTGAATTAAAGTTATCTGGTTCTACTTTAATTGTTTGTCTGAATAACGCGTGGTAGAATTGGTATAGGTTTGCATTCTCAGATTTTGCTGGCCACCCGTAAAATGGTGATTGGGATCTCAAAAGAGATGAGACTCGTTGTTCTCAGCCACTTATTGGCAATGGCGATTGCTGTCCCCATGCCCACCAGAAGTAGCTGGGAAACTACTTTCGGGTGTAAGAAAGATTTTAAGATTTTGACAGAGCAGGCCAACCTGATGTGATTTGACAACACTGTGGCTTGTGGAGACCGTTGTGTACTGACGGCATTGGACAGTCAGTCAAAAAAAAAGAGAGGAGGAGACTTTTGATGGCATTGGACAGTCAGTCAGACAAAAAAGAGAGGAAGAGACTTTTGACTGTCACTTAGGTCTCTTTCAATGATTATGGCCGGCTGGCAGAAGCATCCTCACTCCTAAGGTATTTGAAAGATTTGTTTTTCAAAGTTTGTCTGTTTATGAAACCTGTAACGTCTCATTTGGCTGTTTAACAACCAGAACAATCACAGTACGGCAGAGCTCGTAATAGGAGGCTGGAGGGACCATGTCATGATTTTATAGTGGCAATCATGGAATTATACGATGCTTGCTCTCACAATTGCATCAACTTCCATTGTTGATGACAGGGAGTTGCCATAATAGACATGAATTATCAATGGTGGTTACAGAAAGTTAATTACTTCCATCATAGTTGCATGTAGTCACATGCACGAGTAAGTCAGTGTTTGTGAGTTCACTAATGGTTGAACATCGCTTTGTATTTGAGTTAATAATAGAACATAAGGGTTGACCTCCTCCTCCTCGTAAACCCAAGTCTCATATTATATTATTTCATAAAATCCATTAATGGTTACATTCTGTAACAAGTTTTTATTTTCATTGTTCATTGATTCAAAGTTGTATAGCTTGAGGTAGTAGAGTTTATTTACTAGTATAGCCATAAGTAAGGTGGTCGGTGAATATTGATAGGTATAACCAACCACTTAGTTTTGTGAAGATAGCTGGCTCTTAAACAAAAACAAAAATATATAATTGTATATCCATTATTCATACCAGATTGTTACATTAAGATAAGCACAAAACAAATACTATTTAATAAACAAACAAAAAAACTGATATGAAAAAACAAAAACAAATTGTTACCAGTTTTTTAACTACCCTTTAACACTTAATCAAAATGCATTAAACCATATCTAAATCTTAATCAAAATAGATTTAAGCGTAACAAAATACTACGACCATGAAATGAATCCCTGTTATACACTTGTTACACTTAAGTTAATCTTGTTGATTCAGTGAAGCAAATCCAAAATCTGAGATAATATATAAATGCATATAAACATAAAAATAAACCATTTTTTTTTGGTCATTTTTTATAAAATATATTTTGAAAATAAATACATTATAATTTTGTATTACTTAAAATCCTTTTTTTTTATTAAAATAGAAATTCAACATACTAAAAAAATCCTTGAAGTGTAAAAATGATCATATATATTTTTATTGAATATTAGAGATATCTTTAAAAATTAAAAATAAATTTATTATTTTAATTAGACTCAAATCTTTCTATAACTCAAATGGGATGATATGGAGGAGAGATGGGGTCACTTGGAGACTAACACAAATAAGATGACTAGTGCGGTCTTCTCAAAGCACACTAATTCTAGATGTAATTAGAGGAAATATGCACTTGGGTGGCATGCAAGGGTACAAGTTTGGTAGTCTACAACCAAACCTTTGTAGCTCGTAGACATGATTGTTGAGACTACGCCTACAAGCTCTAGGCATTTTGTGATGCAAGATCCATCCATGATCATAGACTAACTGTTATTATTGTGGTTTGTGGGTGTTTATTTCACTTGGTATTGCAAGATGAGACAATAGCTAACCAATTGGACTCAGAATTCTCAAAGATGGTCATTTAGGCCTTCACCAATTTGGGACAAGACATATTCTAAAGATCAGTTTACTCAGCTCTTAGCCTATCCCCTCTCCTCCCTCATTGGGTTTTTCTCTTCGAGTGTGGTGGAATTCTCCCAAGCAACGATTATATCAATCAGGGGAAATCTTGGTAGAGTTCAATCATATCAACTCTCTATCCACCTCCTCCCTTCATCTTTGTTGGGACGTTTTCCTTGAGTAATGTGAAAGCCCCCAAGTCTGAGACATAATCTCTTCATTAAATATCTCTTTATTATTTTGGTTCGCCATCCTTGTAAATGTATCTTTTCTCGGGCTTCAAGTCCCATGTCAAGCCAAGGTCAAGGGTGACGCATGCATATAGTTAGGGGTCAATATTCACAGCTAAGATTCAAGCTAGAGGAAACGGAAGCAGAGGCCACCTGCCTACATTAGATTACAATCAACATTTAATAATAAAAAAAATCTCAAGTTGAAGAGAGGGTTAAGATCGAACACAATTACATCAAGGCTAAGGAAATTAAGACCAAGATGGGAACATATGTCCCAGATATGGGTACCTCTCACCCTAAGGACACCAAGTACTTCAAAATGGTGGCCCTATGTTGGAAAGTGTAATACCCCTCGTAACATTGAATGTAATATTTTTTAAGTTTTACTTTGTGACAAACTAATATATATTGTAAAAACGTTATTTAATAAGTAAATGATGAATGTTTGGAAACGGAAGTTGCGAAGCCATGTAGTTAATTGACATAACCTTAGTTGGTGTTAGTAATTGATTACTCAGCTATCTATAAGAATACAAGTGGTCAGTCTTAGGGGGAGTCAATTACTAGTTAATAAATCCCTAGGAAAAAGAACAGGAGACATGCAAAAAAATAAAAAGAGCTTCTAGAGAACACTAAAAAATGTGTAGGATCTAGTTACTTAATAACATAGAGCTGCCAAAGAATACTGAATAGGGCCAGGATATGATATAAATAAATGCCAATAAGCACTACTAAATAGTGCTAGGTTCTGTGAGTAACTGACTCCAACTAAATCACTGATGGAAACTTGAAAACTGAGGAAGTGAAAAATACAAACCGTGGTTCTAGTTAAGGGGGGGGGAACCTTGCAGATTGAAAAATAATTATAAGGTTCCTAAGGTTGGGAGGAGCATGGATGCTCAGTTTCTAGTTCCAAGAAACAATACAAATATCTAGATTTTAGCCCTATCATAGTATAGTTACTGAATTTATTAACTGTGGTATTTGTGATTACTATTGATGAGCAAGCTCAAACAGAGAATGATGAGTGTTTAACGATGCATTAAATGTTGACTATATTTTATTTTAATGAATAACAGTTTATCATGTTGCATTTATGTTTTTATTAATTGAAAGCTCACAAATCTAAATTAGGTAATTACTGCTGTGTACATCATTTTCTTTTACAAATCTCTTACTTAAATAGGGGTTACAAATCTAAATTTCTTTATTATAGTATCATCATTACATGACATAATTATCATGTAATAACACTCTTTGGGAAACCGAGTTAGGGTTTACAGAAAAAATAGTTTGAAAACCATCTTTTCATATTACATTTCATTCAGGAAGTTCATAAAATTTAATGCACATAGAAACAAAGTTTGGAATATGATACTTGGTTGGGACAATAGCTTGGGAAAAAAACAATACTTAAGTATGATTTTATCATGAAAATCCCTAAATTTACCGAAAGAACCTTCTTGTTAGAGTTTATATTAATGTTTTCTTGTAAGATGTGGTTCATGTTGGAGCAGGGTCCCGCAGCTACAGAAGAAGCTGCTAGTTTAGTGGAGAGATAAGTTTTGGCGGAGAGAAGATAAGATAGAGCTACGATGTCGTAGCACGTGTCTAGCTACAGAGCAGAGCCGGAAACCATGACGAAGAAGACAGAGAAGTCAAGGAAGACGACTGTACCTGAGCAGCCGAGAAGAGAGAGATCACCCACTGCATTGAAGGCAGTGGCGAAGACAGGAGGGCTCAGCAACCCTCATAAACGAAAAGGAGCAACGAGGCTGAAGCATTGAAGACGAAGGACAGGAGAGCGAAGCGGTGCACAGTACCCATGATCAGCGCCGGGAAGCATGGAAGACTGCAGAGAGCTGTGGTATGACGGAAAGTGGCTACCTCAAGTACAGATATGGCCGACTGTCACTAATTAGGGTTTGGGTTACTGTTGGGACAGGCCCACAGTGTTGTAATGGCAAGACCTTCGGGCTGCCTATAAAGAGATATATTTTGTATTGTAAAAGGGTTGGTTCGTTCAGTTGTTAGTTGTTTGTAGATTATTAGACTGTTGTAAAATCCTAGCTCTGGTTCTGTTATTAGCGGTAGCAATCTTACTGTAACCAGTGGCTGGCTTATAGAGCATGCATGTAACGATCCGCAGGGATCGACAGAGAGGGAAGAGTATATTGTAGGAGAGCAATATAGAGGAGAAAAGAGATCTAAGAGAGAAGATCTTGAGCTGCATATGCGGTGCAGCAGAACTGTGTTTGACCTTCCCCTGAGCTATAATAAAAACACAGTCATGTGGACATAACTTCCATCCTGGAGGTGAACCACGTTAAAATCGAGTGTTATGTGATTGGATTATGTGTTATGTTTACTTATGCATTTATCAGTCATTTCATGGACTTTGTTTACAGTTTAATGAATGAATGTGTTAATCAGTTCCCAGCAATATAGAAGGATAAACATAAGTTGAAGACTTTGGCATGTTGTATGTGGGTTCATTTATGCTTTGCTTGAACAGTCACTAGTCGCAGTATTGAACAGACTTGTATGTTGAGTCTTGCACATCGACACGAGCAACGCTAAGTGTGCTAAGCCGCGGAGGTAGGATATCGCAGAGAGGTGATACCGCACTGGCAGAGGAGCTGCGGTGCGCGATACCACAGGTTGAGGACTTAGCGTTGGGCAGGAGCTGCATGTTGCACAGTGCGCGGTGATGCGGTAAGGTTGGAGATATCACGAGTCAGTGAAAGTGCGCGACGTAGAAAGGGACCACACGACAGTATAAAGGGATATCTCGCGGCTAGAAGAGTTGCGAGACGAGGAGATCGCGCGACGCGAGCAGAAGGTCGCGCGACGCGCAGAGAAAGAGACCTCGCAGCTAGAAGAGCTGTGAGTCGCAAGTAGGATCACCACAGAACCTGGTCCAAGACACTTGATTCCTTGGCCAACCCATTAGAATCACTTCGGGTGAGACTTCAGGCCGCTTGCGGTCTGTCGCCGAAAGGGCCAGTGAGCTAGGGGTGTTGTTGGTTAATTATAGTAAACCCGGGTCTGCCCAAGATAGCCAACAGTTCAAAAACATCATAGAACAAGTTGTCGAAGGTATTAAAATCACAAGTTTGGGCCTTAGTCTTAGCAGGGATTGAAGGTTTGATTGGAACAACCTTACAAAAACCAAAGTAATAATAAAACCAAAGGAAATGATAAGAGTTTGAAAATAGGTGTACCTCTGTAATTGTGTATATCTCAAACTACCAGCTGTGCCATGAAGTGTTTGTAAATCATTGACAAGGTCTTCAACTTCTTGTTCAAGATTGTCTATGAATCTTTATCATAAAAAATGAAATTAAGTTGTTTCAAATCCCCAATTTACTTTAATTATGTGAGACATTAATACAAGTTTTGAGTTTTTAAACAACTATCAAGCTCATATTGATGTCATTCATCCCTTCTGGATAGGACACAACCATTAATTTTATCTTCTTCCACAAATTTATCACAAAACCACCCAAGTGTTGTAAGTTGTTTGTGACCAGATGGTGAGCAATTTTCAGACTAGCCCATTTTCACCTATAGTCCACCTACACCGAACAAATTTGACTCAGATAAATTGGTGTCACAAACTTGTTTGATGAAGACCTTGGAAGAATAAATGAGACTGGTAAACAATCCTTATAAGAAGCATTGCAACTATATCCAAGTAAAGAAGATTGCGACTCTAGAAATAAATAGTGGGCTTAATAGAGGATATATGACAGCTAGATATTGAACCTTTACTCTACAATTTCTTTGTTTCATATTAATATATCTGCATTAGATGCAATTCCCATTTTCCAACTGTGCATTATGTTGGGTATATGCTATATTCTTTGCATGTGCATATGGAGGGGAGGTGCGCATGTCAATGCTACAGGTCGGCGATCCCAAAATCACCTTTACGGAAACATGTTGGAGGCCCTGTTTTTGATGTGAGCGCATCTAGCAAAAAAAAATTGGCTATTTATAACATTTATGGCTATTTTAGCTGTTTGTGTTTATTTTTAGAATTTGTCTAAAAATATGTAACTTAATCCTGGTTAAGGGATTGGAGTCTTTTTCTAAGCCGGGTTAACGGATTATGGTATTTGGATGCTGCTGAATACCTATATTTTGTATTGTGAGGATTCATAATGTAATGAAGAGAAAATAGGAGGTGTGGCTCCAAGGTTTTCTGGTTTTCTTGGTTAAGGGTTTTCAGGGTAAATCCCTGTGTTTATGTGTGAATGATGTGTTGTGATCTCTATTTTGCTTAAAAGAATGTGTATGCTTTGATTCTCTGCACGGGTTTAAAACTTACACATTAAACATTAAAACAAAGCTATGTTCCAAATAATTTTGACTTATATCAGTATTTTGACTGTAATCCAGAATTTGGTAAAAGGCTGATTTCAACCATCAAACTATACAAAAAAATTATTGAATGGAAGAGATATCTTAGGTATCATCTGTTCCTTATTTCAATGTATCGAGATGCTAACAGGTCTAGGAATATGGTAGTAGATGAGATATTATGTTGATGTAAAGCATAGATAAATCATCTTCCATTTCAAAGGAAACATAAAAGGATACCATCCTTAAGAGCTGCAAATATGATGCTACAGTTAACAAACTCTCACTTCAAAATCAGTATGCCTATTTTTTGGATCCTTACACAGTTATGTTGCTTGTAGTTAAAAATATTGTGACAATCCTAGAATTTTTTCTTTCTACTGCATAATAAGCTTCCCCAACATGTGACAATTACGAAACAGCCTACAAACATCTACTGGAAAAATACAGTATATGTTCAATGTATTGAATTGAACCTTGAAGTAGGGAGAATAATATCAATTACAATTGATATTACCAAAATAAATCTCCAATGCATGAAGGCAAATCCCAACAACTTCCCAAAAGAAAAAATATAAATCAAAGTCTGAAACAATCCTCATATGAATCATTACTGTTTAATTATGATACACTAATAATCATCGGGCGCAAACAATACAGAATTTGAGAGAAAGCCTCAAATCCAAAACTTGATACATTATTAGAAAGAAGCAAATCATTTTAGAAAGTTCTTATGAGCATTGTTCTTAAAAAGGGTAAATATTGTTAGGACCATTTACAAGGGCATATGTTAAGTTCATTGTAAACAATGGTTCATGAAGGCTTCCATGTCGTATAAATTACAAACATGTTTTTAAAGTTAACAAATTTTTTGTTTTGTTTTCAGTAATGTGTTTGTAGATTGTTTATAGGAATTTATTCAAAATGGGCAAGTAAGGAAAATGGCAGCCTATCATGGAACTTGAAATGCAAGACCATAAACACATGCTCACATTTTCCTCCAAAGGTCTTCTTTAGTATGAAATTAATTGAACAAATGGAAGATTTGATCGTGTTGCCAAAATCCTGTCTCATAGAGTATTCGACTTCATTAGGGGGGAAGAAATGAACCCTGATGTTCCATGTAGTTTCATCTGATGAAAAAATAAGAACCAAGGAAAAAGGATACTACTTCATTGAGTTATGAAGTGTAAGTATCTCAAGAATGTATTATCTATATGTTATTAATGATATCGCATTTATAATTTGTTGTATGTACTGACATTGGAAAATTTGTGTATGTAGTTATGCATGTTCTTATGGTCCAGAGGACAGAAGAGGAGAACAACCAACTAAACGTAGGACCTCATTTGCCAAGAAGAGGGGATACCAATGCCATTTTATAGTTAAGGTTATGGTTCAAAATCCTTAGGCTGCAATATTGACATATAATCTATATGAGCATTAAGACAAACCAGGATGGCCTTGTCATGGTTTGCATGACACTTCAGGAGAGGCTAGGTCTCTGCATAAGCCTAAGCTTTCAAAGGACGTAGTCTCGTATGTAGAAAGTTGTTTTTTTAAAGTGTCAGTTGACTCAATTTGTAAAATGCATATCAAGAAACATGTTAACTTGGATGTGATATCTCAATATAGGGACTTCTTCTTGAGCAGGAAGGATTTTGTAAACATCTATAGTCGTTTGAGCAAAGGAAACTATCGGCTCCATAAAAAATATGAGATGAGTGTCAATCTTTGGTACCAAAAACATAAAGAGAATTTTTTTTTATACCAAAATCCCAATGGTGTAGATGTCCATTTCATAATTGGAATCCAAACAAAATGGATGTTGGAGACAAAGGTCAATCTATGTCATAACAGCTTAATAGCCATGGATTCAACGTTCAGTACAAATAAATATGGGGCATGTATTTTTTCCGTGGTTTTTTTAATATGATTATCCAATATGTAGCCATTCAATTTATTTAATAAAAAAAAAATCACTTCCTATCTTGTTTGAGTACGGCAGTACTAGCTTTACACACTAGTTGCATTCAATGCACAACAAATTGGGGTGCCAGTTGCATGGGTTGTTGCATCGAGGAGTACAACTAAAGATATTAGACTTTGGTTGGAGAAGCTTATGAATAGGCGTTACCAACTCTGTCCTAGACTATCTCCACAAGAATTGGGTTGTCAGTGATCAGTTTCATAAGTGCAGACAACTCTTTCTTGTCTTTTTGCTTAAGTGTTTCATAATTACCATATATTTCGACTAACTTGCTTTTTTAGTTTCAGGGATGTGGGTTAAAGGCTATCGTGATTTTCTACATGCAAATCAAGAGACCAACAATGCCGTAGAATCCTACAATTGTTACCTAAAGACCAACTTTATCTTCAATCGACAGAAGAAATGTGCTCGTTGAATGGATTGGTTATTATATGTGCTCTTGACAAATGTCAAACCTATGTATCGGTTCAAAGAAATTATGAAAGAAGAAGGATACTTGAACAACTACATCAAAGAGAAGTAGCTTGAATCCTCAATGGAAAGAGCAAAAAGAAATATGAACAGTGATTGTTTCCCTCATGAGAGAATATCTCATGCCTATTGGGTGAGCAGTCAAACAAATCCTCAAAGAAATACCTTGTCACCTGGTATCGTGCAAATAAATCCTCATAAGAAATGATGAAGCTGAAGTCGGGCACGTGAGACACAATCGTCCCGAGAGGCACTACTGACTCCTCTTAAGTGGTCCAAGGAACTCATCAATGAGGTGGATGAAAACAGGATACAGGGACCTCTGATTTTATCCTCTAGTATAGATGTGCTGATGTTGACAAAGGGAAACCTACAACTAATCAAGGCAATGATGTGTCCTTAACTAGAAGCAAGAGGGGGATAACCAAAGGTGTGGAACAATCTGGGGACTGACACACTGAATGGGGGAACAGGGATAGGGGAGTACTTTCTTTGTTTAGAGTATGACGGCAGGGCTGACCTGGCAGCAAATGAAACTGACTCATGGGAGAAGGATCATAGTTGTAATACTGAGAAGATAACTGCAAATGGGAAATACTAAAGGAGGTAACTGGACTAGTGGTATCCATGGGATCCAAGGAAGACTCATCACAGAATACTCTGAACAAACGACACCCAATAGGGGGAAGCTTCCATACTGTAATGTCATATGTAGTGGCACCTAAAGACACCATTATGACACAATCTCGCAGATTTTTAGTGAGCCCGAGAAAGTGAATGCTCGATGGTGTTTTCATTTTTAGAGAGTCTGAAAATAGGAAGAAGACTCCAGTGTGGTCTCATTTTCGTATGTAGTCTCCTAATCCTGAAAAAGGATAAAAGTGTACAAAGGAGAGATCTCCCAACCTTTGGGGAAGGAATACTTCTTTACCGTTGGTAGTCGACCAACCAGGCCAGAAAAGGTTAAACCTATACTGACTCGATGGTTGTTCAAATACTTTTATGAGCATGAACGAAACCAAGTTTTCTCGGCAATATTTCTTGATGAGAAGGTTGTAAAATAACTGAAAGACAACCTATAATGAGCTTTTTTCGTAAAGCATGGTCCTAATGTCCAAGAAAGAATAAAAGAATACAAAGGGAAATGTTCCTAGCTGGAAGGTGCTAGGTTGATCCTTTTCTTATCATAGTATAGGTGGTTTGAAAAAGGAAATAAACAAGGCCATGTAGACACCCTTTCAAATACTTTAACGAGCGTGAAAGGAAGCAAGCATGATCGACAATTATTTCATTCTTTTAGGAGTCAAAAAAGGGCTTAATAGAAACTCTGTAATGGTCAATCAAGCAAGGGGGAAGTGTTCGATATATGGAAAGAGGTTATGTTGTGAACATGGATGAGAGGAATAAATGCAAAACACTGATGGGGACCCCTTGCGGGACGATGGATGGCGATAAAGATGGCAAACTGTGCAGTATGGATGGAGCGGATGGCTTGTGAACATGCCAATACATACAATGGGTGATTCACATGATGGCATGAAAATCGAGGTGACTTTAGAGAAATGTCCTGGAAAATCATAGTGAAAGCATGAGACAAAGGTCTCATCAAAACAAAGAGGAGAGAAAACCGAACCCAGTGGTGTGAACGGTGTCTCAAACGAACTCCTGATGAATCTGTGGCACACGAAAGAAAACTAGACCCAATGGAGGCCTATAATCAGGGGGGACCACATGACATGTGTCATTGTTACTGTTCAGTGTTGATTTGGAGTGGAGGACCCCATAGCTCAACTATTGATCTCTTTCATTTCGATCAGCGGTTTTTGGATCTGTGACTTGCAGGTAAGAGCTCTTGTCGAACCTGACTTTTTCATTGGTTTAGTTTTGGTTTTTTTCTCATCCTGGGTCGTATGCCAAGCTCAAAGGGCTTGCGGGGCCGAGTTGCACTTTTTTAGGGAAAAGATGTGACCCGAGTCACTCTTATTGGGATGACAGACGCAACTCAATTTGACCTGTCGAAGAGACAGGCGCGAACAGGTCCCATATGTTCAGCAAATAGGGGTGGCTCAGTCGCTCCTATTTAGGGTTTTTACGCAAATTAGGTTGCACAAAAGGGTTGAACAAGTGCGACTCATCCCAGGATGAGGTTTTGGGTGTGACTGGACTTGACAGGGACTGTGTGTATGTGCAGGATTCCATGAGTGACATGGCGGGAGCGGGACATCGGTACCCTGCGAGAGAATGTATATGAGGAAAGAGTGGTGGTGGACACGCTCGCCCGGTGTGGGATACTGAAGTACTTCCAGATCCCTCTAATGCATGTATCCAAGTTGTTGTTGGACAAGTTCGTGAGCTTCTAGGACCCGAATGCTGAGTGTTTTCTGACTAGTCTCCCTATGCTAGGTGTGATCGATGACACTACGTCGAAGCTCACATACGGGATGTCACTGGATGACCTCTGTGAGAGGATTTTCTATGCCTATGCTATGGTACACTCGTCGTACATACTGGTGTATGACATCGAGAGTCTTGAAACTCGGCTTGTGGCAGCGATGGTGCTGCAGATACTGGGGTCATCAAGACCTCACAAGATCTCAGGAAGGAAGCTTCAGATTGTGGAGCGTGTGCTGAGGGGCACCTAATTTGGGTGGGCCCAGATGTACTTAACACAGGTTCGGCATTTTCTTAACAATGCTAGGACAGTGGGAGGGGATTTTTTTCCCCTCATTTTTATGCTCATTCTTTTTTAAGCGACTATTGGGCCTACGAACACACCTAGCGGCACGGGAGGGAGGACCTTACGATCCTTGCATGAGGAGGTGGAGCGAGATGATGATCAGGGAAGGAGGAAGCCTAGTGGAATGGTTATTTATTTGAGAGATTTTTGTGTAGTGGCAACAACTACCAGCCCTTATAGAGGACTACCCGTATGCAAGGATGGACTACCGGGGAGATCCTGGCATGCCTCGTCCTCCAGGATAGGCCTAGGGACCTGATGGTACATATACATAATGCTTTATGTGGTTGCATTCATATATAGTTTACTAGCTTAGTGGTAGCCAGTTTATGTATGTGATGGATACTGATGACATACTGTGTGTGTGTGCAGACATCATACCACACCCTCCAATAGGCTATCACCAATGGAGGGGCAGCGTGGAGGGGTTAGATCCACCCACTCACGGGAATAGGAGGTGTTGGAGTACGTTGGAAAAACTTCATTGTGATATAGATCATTTACTAAATGGGCTCACTGATGATGACAAGAAGTCCCTGGACGACGATTTTATCATCGCATGCTACCATGCTCCTCTAGAGTGGATCCCCTTGATGAGGAGGTTCGTAGTCGTTGTTGAATATGTTCGATCAACAGCATAGGGTGATGTGCTACTGGAGGAGGAGGAGGACTCCAGTGAGGAGGACATGGAGGAGGACATAGACCCATAGTACCAAGAGGAGGACTCTGACTCTGACTAGCATCTAGTGGTGTTGCCCCTAGTGCGATGGTACACTAGGATTTTTGTATGATATGCATGCTCAGTCGAGAAATCTTATGGAGCTTCTCGTTTTATACTGAACATTATGACATGATATATATATATATATATATATATGCACGTGGATGCTCTTTTTATGTGTTTTTTTATGAGTCTTTTTATGATGATGATGCCTATATGATGTATATGACATATGTATGCATGACTATATGATGATGCATGATGCAGTTTTATTTCCTATATGTGATGATTGATGTGTCACTCTAGAACATCAATAGACATTCGGTTTTCTACACTATTGAGACTTCTGGGAAGATGCATGAATGTAATGGATTCAAAATGTCTAACCAAATGTCTAGTGCACAGGAAATTTCTAAAGAGACAAGGATCACGTACTCGATAGAAGTTATTCAACTAAGAGACAAGCAAATGGGAGTCTAGTAAGACATCAAGGTGACGAATACCCAAATTGAGCGCAGCAGCGAGGATACCAATGACACCATCATACTCAGCCTGGTTGTTGGTGGAAATTCCAACACACATTCCGTCAATATGGATAAACTCATGTGAAGGGGAATAAATAACCCATGTAGCTGAGGCAAGATTAGGAGACCATCTACTTTCTCCATCAGTGAAACCAACGTAGCAATGTGAGGTAGGATCCATCTAGAGAAACCAAGGAAACAAACTATAAGACTCGTGATGATAATGGTGTAAAACAAAAAAGAAAAAATATGACACAAGTGACTCATGGTGGGTGACATCAAGCATAGAAACTCTTAAGGTAGATATTGTTGTGAGGATTCTTCAAGAGGTGTCCGTCAGAGTCAGCAAGTATGTATGCCCCCTTGCCAAGGCATTTATGGACGTTATATGGGCCATACCACATGGAATCAAACTTCCCTTTCCCTAACTTATCATTGGCTTGGTCGTAAACGAGTATGATATCTCCCTCGCTGAAGGTGCGAGGGTGGACATGGGAGTCAAAATGGGACTTCGACCGAGTCTTACCCGCTTCGATCATTTGGAGAGTGGCACAACAATACTCATTGGTTTTTTTGAGAATAATAAGGCATTGTTCTGACGATGAGGTATCATGGAGAAGCTCGATGGCAAGGCAGAGTAATGGAATATGGAACTCAATGGGAAGTACTGACTTGACACCATGTACTAACTAAAAAGGGGTAAAACAGGTGGTGGTCTTTGTGGATGTACAATAGGCCCAGAGGGAGGAGAAGAGAAAATGATTCTAGTTGGTTTTATATTTGTCCACCATCCGTTGGAGAATGGTTTTGAGGATCTTGTTGACAGCCTCAACTTAACCATTTCCCTGAGGGTATTATGTGAAGGAGTACTGGTGTTCAAACTTCAACAGGGTAAAAATATCTTTCCAAACTGCGTCCTCGCAATGAGAACCATGGTCTGAGAGTATCTGCTGGGGGACATTAAAATGTGTGATAATGTGGTTGAAAAAGAAATGTGTCGTCGTGTTGAACTTACAATTGAATGTAGGCATGGCCTCGGCCAATTTAGTGAAAAAATCAATGGCCACGATGATTTATTTATCACCATAAACCAAGGTGGGATTACAAGTCATGAATTCAATCGCCCGCTTGCAGAAGGGACCGACTGTGACCATGGGATGTAACGGCGTGGGAGGATTCCTTGCTTTTCGAGAAAAGAGCTGACAATTGCGGCAGTTTTTAACTACATGGATGCAGTTGGCAAAGATGGTAGGCCAAATAATTGACACTAAGAATCTTCTGGGTGGTAGCCAAAACAGAGAGGTGGCCACTACATCCTCCACTATGACAGTCATTCGGGACTTTTTCAGCCTCATCATGGGTGAGGCAATGATGCAATATGGTATCTATGCCCCGATGGTACAAGACATCCCCTATGAGGAGATAGCAAGAAGCTTGGTTTCAAATGTGTCAGCAATCTTCGCGACTTAAATGAGATTCAAATTTTTTAGTGCGCAACTATAGGAGAATTCCCCCATACCAAGGGTCTTTCGTGGATATGAAAAATATAAATTCGACTGGAAGGTTGACTGTAATAGGTGATGAAGCAGATGATGGAGGGAGGTCTGTCATTAAGGCAGATAATGCTAGAGCTTTGGTGCTTTTAGGGGAAACAAATTCCAAATTGTAATCCTGGAGAATGACAATCCACTTGGCAGAACGGCCTTGAACAAGGAGACATCTCAAGAGACACCTCATGGGGTTGGAATCGGCCACGAATTGAGTGCAGCTCAAAGGGATGTAATGGCATAGCTTCTAAACAAAAAATGCGACAACGAGGGCCATCTTCTCTTCATGTGAGTAACGTAAAGGGGGAACGAAAATATTCTGACTTACATAATAGATCACATGCTCTTAACGAGCATCATCTTCTTGGACCAAAACTCCAGCGATGGCATTTTCAGATGCCGACACATAGAGAATGAACTCCTTAGTGAAGTCAGGTGGAGACAACAATGGAGCGGAAGCCAAAGCTTGTTTCAATGCATCAAAAGCGTCTTGCACATGAGTATCCCAAACAAACAGAATGTTGGTACGGAGCAGTTGTAAGAAACCATGGAATTTTGTCGCATAGTTCGGAATGAAACAACGAAGGAAATTGGCCTTGCCTTGGAGACTTTGTAGTTGGCGCAAAGTACGTGGTGAGGGAATATTTAGAATGGATTGAACATTCAGAGGGTTGACCACAATCCCTTTGTGAGAAACGATAAAACCAAGTAAAACCTCAGTTAGGACACAAAATACACACTTGAGAGGGTTTAAGCGGATGTTGTATTTGTGACATCGTAAGAAGACTTGTCATAAGTCATATAGATGTTGTGAATGCTTCTGAGAGCAAGAGGAGAGATCATTAAGGTAGACCAATATGACATGGATAAGGTCATGGATGCAGAATGTCATGGCCTATTGAAAAGTGGCCCCAACATTTTTAAGGCCAAATGGCATAACTCTATACAAAAACGTGCCCCAGGGGGTTGTGAAAGCAGTCTTGTACTGGTCTTCTTTCTGGATCTGAATTTGGTTATAACCAGAAAAACTATCCATGAAATAAAAGACTTCATGTCCGACACAAGCGTCAATGATATGGTCAATGAACGGAGTGGGGAAATTGTCCTTGGGACATGGCAAGTTCAAATCATGAAAGTCAGTACAGACACAAATGGTACCTTGTTTTTTATTAACAGGAAAAGGGTTCAAAACCCAGGTGGTATACGCGATGGGGTATATGAAACCTTCCTTACGTAGTTTTTCAATCTCAACTTTTACAGTAGGAGCCTTTGAGGGGTGAATGGGTATTTTTTTTTGGTGAACAGGTGCCACATCAGGCCATTTGTCGATACGATGTTTAACGATAGATGGATTAAGCCCAGGCATATCAGTATATGACCAAGCGAAGATATCACGAAACTCCTGAAAAAGTACCTTGTATGAAGCAACTTCTTCAGTGGAGCAGGACTCTCCCAGTGTAATATCTTCAACTACCTCGGGATTAGTTGATATATTGACCTTGATAGTTAGCAAAATGTTAGCCATGTTTCCCTATTCAAAGGCATCGGGTGTCGGAATGGGGTTCTTAAACCAGTCTACTTTTCCATCGATGAAGTATTTGGCTTCAATGGAGTACTAATCTGATGATGAGAGAGGTGCATTGGGAATAAAGAATGGGCGATGGTGCATATCATCCCAAGGGTACTTAGGAGCTAAAAGGACTTTAAGGATTTCCTCATCATTGTTAAACCAATGCGTAGATAGATCAGAGGGATCCTCTATGTCTGAGGGAACAGAAGGACTAATGGAACTGGAGATCATGTATATGGTGTTGGTTGTGTCTAAGGAAGAAAATGAAGGGTGGATATCCTCAAGGAAATTAATGTCAGACTCGTGGGAGTGCTTCCAGAGGTTGCTAAGGAGTGACCGATACTCAGTAAAGTCTGGAAAAGGGTGAAAGTAATTACCATACAAGCCACAAACTATACAAGGATGGTTGGTTCATAATGGCATGTTCTTGACCACTGATGAATCCAGGATGGTGACCACTAGAGTGCCATCGACCTTGGCTATAGTGTCCATATGGGTACGAAGAAAAGGAAACTCAGGATAGTTTTGTGTCACATGGCCTTAGACATTGCACAATGCATAAATAGGGATCAGACGTGGTTCAATTGTTGCTTTGGCGGCCTTTCCCCCATAATTCTTTAGAGGAGGAAGGGTAGGCTTGGAGATGGGAGGAGTATTTGATGGACCAGAAGGTGGGTGTGACACCATCTCAATAGGTTGGATGGGAGTCAACATGACCTGGGGATTCGAGGGTGGGGTAGGTGGATCGAGGTACCGTACAAGAATTCCCAATGTGAAATTAGGTAAGTTGAGAGTAGCCATGATAGGCTTGCTCACAATACCAGAAGGTGTAAAAAGGAAGGGAATCATATGTACCAGGAAGGAACTCTAATAGTTCCCTAGTGACTCTGATTGGGGTTGTGACTGAGGTTTCTATGTGTTCAAAATGGTACCAAACGTGATGGTGCACAAATTTGATATGTCAGTCAGCGAAGGTGGAGGTGGTAAGGACAAAAAGGTGTCTGTCATAGGGATGTTGGCGAATAGGCCCAGGACAACAATAGATAAAGATGGAATAGGCACACTGTCGATGGTGGAGTCGATAGTCGGAAGGACGTGTTCCGACATGGCCGACCCCTTAGGATCATAGTATGTGAGTTAGTCGACGGTCACAATCTTCCCATCATGAAGGAACATAAAGAGTCAAAAGATGGTAGAGGCCATGACTCGCATGGAATACATATAGCTACATCCTAGGAGGAGGTTGTAATCAAGTTGGGCATTGAAAACCTCAATATCAATTAGTATCATTTTAACATCTAACTCAAGAGGAATGTTTGTGAGAATCCCCTATGGATGAGTAGAGCGGCCATCGTAGGCACGAAGAGCGGTGGTGGAAGGTTGAAGGATAGGGGACTTGAGTTTTCTACCAAACGAAAGTTGACATAACATAGGTGGATGCCCCTTCATCAATAATGCATTGATGCACAACCAAATTCCGAATTGAGATCGAAACTTGGAAGGCGATGGTAGACGACATCTTGGGATCTCCTTGATCTAAGTTGAAGGTGATCAACCTAGAATTAGAGGGATCAACAGAACCTAGCATGGACAACAACGCTTTACGCTATGATGGGAAAGTTTTAAGCACTTCCAAAGCGAACATGATTGTAGGATATTGGGCCAAGTTGTCAACTATGTTGTAGTTGAGGGAAGCTTGAGTAGTAGCGTTGTTTGCAACACGATGCATAGGAAACTATGGGACTCTGGATTCCTGATCCGTGGGGGGTCTCGATAAGTGGAGAGACATGTCAGAACTGGTAGAGGTAGACACCACTGATGGGTCAGCGGTTTCTATGTTGGATCCATACTGGTTGCGTCGAGTCTAGAGGTTGAATTTAGACGACAACGTTATGAGGTGATGGACACCAGCCTCAGCAAGAGTTGCGGGAGCAGGTGGCGCCAAGGGTTGGGTTGCAACCATTTCTTGGTGTGTTAGGGGGTTTTGGAGCACCATGGGAGGAGGGCCTGGTGGCACAGGATTGGGCTGAGGCGGAGCAGATGTGTTTAGATCACGTCGATTGTCATTTTGGAGAAGTTGTTGGAAGCAAGCCATGTGAGAACACTGATGAGTGTGACACGTAGGTTTTACAAATAGCACAAAAATGGTTAGTCAGTAACTATGGGTTCCTTCCAGGTCAATTGGGACATTGGGGATTCTGTGCAGGAGGGTGGGCATCATTTTTGTTTGGAGGGTTGGCCTATTGGCCATCTCCTTCGGATTGGTTATTGCCTTGGTTTCTACCTCTCTTGTTCTTTACCTGCCCTTGTTGGTTATTAAGGGCAGGTTGGTTAGTGAAATTTTGCTAAGCATAAACCTATCCTATAGAAACCAGAGGAGTTAGGGCCGGAGCTGAAGTGGTTTTCACAGGAGGTGCATAATATACCGGGGGAGCTAGAGGGGCTACAAATCCGGTCGTATAGCCAAAACACGAACGTGCTAAACAAGTCGGTCCATGAACCTAAGGAGTTGGTGTGGGAGGTGCGTACGTGGAGGTGCTCTGGACTGAGATGTCATGCATGAGTAATTAGGGGCATAACTAGAGGGATCATAAGATGGAGTAGCTCCATATTGAGCCATCACACGTGAGTAATCAAGGGCATAACTGGGTTGGGAAACACATGGGTGTTACGTGGGTGTGGTGGAATCATGGGAGAGGCTGTGTAAAACTGGGGGTGCTGGGTAATAGAGACGATGACTCCATTAGCAGCGTGAGATGCGCTCGATGTATCACAGTGAGAGGTTACGGTTTGGGGAGCATCGGGTATGATGGTGTATAAGTAGCCGGACTAGGCATAGATCAAGTCAAACTGTTGAGCCTTAAGGATGGCTTCCTCCTCGGTTTGGGGTCGCTCAGACGCAACATACTTGGATATAGGGGGGAGTAAGGTTTTGAGAAACTAATCAAGGAAGATCCTATAGTCCAATTGGATTTTGCACAAACTACATCGACATCACCACTCATGGATATGATCCATGATGTGGGTAGCGGTGTTCTGGTGACAGGATAAAAGGATCTCCACTCCCTCATCATAACAGATGGGTAGCTGAAAGTATTGAAGGAACATTTAAGTGAGTGATTAAAAATCGAGGTAAGTAGCATGGGGCAACTCGATGTACCACTTGGGCGCAACACCTGTAAGTGTGTGCTGGAACAACCTCAATCTAACAGAGTCATCCACAATGTTGTTCGATGAACACCACAAGTGGAAAGACATGATGTGGTTCTGAGGGTCCTCACCTGCATTTCCCTCAAACTTAGGGATGCCTAAGGGAATTTTTGTAGGCATGGGAGGCCAATGTGGTTGATGACTAATGGGGTCATTTTTCAACCTTTCCAAATCTGACAGGTTGAGAATAGCCATAAAAGGTAGGCTAGATCTGAGGTTTGATCGAGGAGGAGAAACAATGGTGTCGATGGCTGCAGGGATGCAATTCCTATGCATCACAGTAGGAATAGTTGGAATGGAATTGGAAGGGCCACTGGCCCCAGGTATAAAAGGTGGTATGGTAGGAAACACAGTGGCTGGCGTGGGACCACCACTAGTCGGTAACGTACCAGCAGCAGTGTGTGTAGTGGAAATGGGCCCACTAGAAGGGATACCCGTGATGATGGGTGGCAAGGACATAGGTCCACCGCCAACTATCCCTTTGTGGAATGGAACTTGATGTGCACCATCCATGGGGCTAGATGGGGCAGTGAACAAGGTAGGTTTGGATTGGTGGGAATCCAAATCGGACTCAGAGGTCGTGTGTGGCTCTGAAGGTGGTGATTGATGTTGAAGATGGCTTCGACGATGAAGGTTCAACGAACCGAACTAGGGGTGTTCCCCCTAATCCTATATGAGTAGCGTGGTGGAGCTATGATGGCTTGTTGAATTGTTGTGTTTTATTGATTGGAAATGAATATGGACCCTAGGTTTGTTCACCTTCCTAATGGTTCAAGGGATTCACTCGGTCACCAATGTTGTCTAACGGATTGTGTATTGGGGCATTACCCCTCACTCCACGACTCAGGTAAAACTAATGATTGCTTTGCCACAAACGATAATTCTTGGTTTACCTCATGGGTGAGTACTAGTCAATCGGGTAGGGGTCGTTTCCCTTTTCACTTGGCAGGTCCTCTCAATGCCTAGATACTTTGGGGTTCCTATGGTACTCCTCACAATGAGTTTTAGGGTTATGCCCAAGTACTTCGCACAGTTAAGTAGATGGGTTTTATACCCTGATCCAATTGATATTAAGTTAATTAATTTTTAAGGTTATGCTCGGGGTCATGAATCGAGCGTGTTCACTTAGTGGTGTGAATTATGTGCAACTGTATCTAAAAAAATAAATGACTAATAAGGAACTTTTTGCAGGAAACAATCATGGGGTTTCAACTATGGCAACTCATTGACCAAGCAAGGGAGACCTCAAACACACCAAGGGGCTGTAAAAGATCAGGTCTGGAAAGAAAAGTATGTCAGGATGGGGTTTGGGACAGATAGGGGGTCTGCAACAGGCACAAAAACATACTGAAAACTATTAGTCGCACTTGTCATAGGAACAGACGTAATCTTGGTTTCATAGAACAGAAGGACAATCTCAATCTAGGTGGAAAATAGTCAAGCCGCGCAAAACAAAGGGCAAGACGTGACTAAGTCACTCGAAACAAGGTCACAGTGGAGACTAGGGTCGCTCCAGAAGCCAGGACAGGAGTGATCTAGATTTTTGAGCCAGGTTGCACTTATCGGTGGAAAGGAGCGACTAGGTCACATATTTCGTCCCAATAAGTGTGACTCGTCCCGATCAGGAAAAATTTAGAAAAATTAGAGCCAGCTAGGGCTAGGGGGCATGAATTGACACAGTAGAGGTTTGGATTGATCTCGAGGGGGAACGATTGGTAACAACTGAAGGTAGAAACTGAAGACAAACCTGCAAAAGTAGGGATCCAAATGGATCAACCAACGGAGTCGCCAAAACTGTAACGAGGATTTTTTCCCTATTACATGCAAAAGCACCAAGCTTAGATCGGTGTGATCGTAAGGAATAGTTCAATGGAAAATAAAACAACAAACTAGATTAGTAACATAAAGCAAATATTTTTAACATTTTTAACATACATCAAAAAAACTAAACAAATGCCAATAAATAAAGATATACCCCCTTTCCTGTAAAGTGGGCCACCATAGCCGTCCTTGGAAATGGTTCTGCAGCTCCATAGGTTTGTTCTCCAATTGTCTCCATGGACAGTTGTCAAATGGGGAATGGATCCAATATGGGTATGGAGAATGTCTCACTGTACACCATGGGAATGGTATGGCGATAGGAATGGTGGAAAAAAGGGGGATGTGAATATCTGAGAGCAAGAGTGTCACAACGTATGGACAAATACAAATGGGAAAAAAGGTATTTTGGGAGAGCCCTTCACAATGTATTTATAGTATGGTCCTAGGGTTTTTTGACCCAATGTGGTAACCTATGGTATTTTCTAACCCATGGTATTTTCTTGTGATTTTTTGGCCCTTTCTCTTTTTTAGGGTTTTTTACCCTTTTTTAGGGTTTTTTACCCTTTTTGGGGGGAGAGTGAGGATAAACCATAGTAAATAATAATGTTTTGGACCATTTTTTGTGGAAATACAGTTGTGAAGGTCGGAAGTAAGGGAAATATGGTACGAATATGATGTATGTATATGGTTTATACCATGTAGAGCTAGGTGAACACTTTTTTGTGTAAACACTCCACCTTACACATTCCCCTTTCTCCTAGGGACACCTCCACAAGATCTATATATCCTGGGATCCACAATACCTACACACCCAACATAAGGAAGCATCCCCTTCTCTGCTACACAGTCCCTCGGGATATGCCTTCCCTTCCAGATATCTGCACGGTGTGCATAAAATATTAACCAGCCACTCTTATATTTTCATGATGTTCCTCTATGCACTAGGTTTATCAAGCCCATTCGGCGTCTCTTCCACTCCTAAGACTTGCATAGCGTTCAGACCCAAACCATGGTGCACATCACAACAAACCACAAGGAGACATAGCACCACATGGATTCACCTTGTAACATAGAGAAACAGGGTTTCATACCACTCTGCAGTTCAGAATAACTTTGTAACCATCAACCAGGGTCTCGGCAAAGGAAAACACTTGTAGAAGCGCTCTGTGACTCAAGATGGAGCAAAACACAACAGAGCTCTATGGGATGAGGAAATGCTCTACATGCGACCAGGAAGAACTCTGCGTGAATGAGAGAAAAACGGCGAGATGTGCGACTACCAGAATGCCTGAATGCATGAAGGGAAGAATGACCAAAACATTCTAGGCAACAGGGATGACGGACTAGGCGCGTGTTTTCTGGGTTTACTTGCTCCATAAGCAAGAATACGGGTTCTACAAACTGGAGGCCTGCTTAGTCACGAAATCTGACTGTCATGCCCTGCTCTTCCCAAGGCATTAACTACCTCAACCAACTTCTGGAAGAAATGAATGATTGAGTGCATAGGACAACAGGTAGTTGAGGGTTTATGGGTTCCCCCATTGAGATCTGGTCTCACCCTATTGGCTCAGGAGTTTGACTAACTCCCCTCCCTATTCTTTGTGAAACCATGCCCCCATCTCTCACGTTGTAGTGCATAGCTAGCTATGGTATTTTATTAAATTGTGTATTTACATGATATCTCAAAATATGATGTGCTTGACTAGTACTAAAACCATAGGTATCAACCTTGATCACCTATACACAAAACACCAAATCGATGGCAGGGACTTGGCCTTGAGCTCCTTGCCAGGATTTACATACAATATACACATCATGTACAATTTCAGTACCATGGGGTCAAAACCGAGGTGTTACAAATTTACTCATATGAGCATGTCGACTAAATGTTTTTACATTGATAGATAAGTCATCTTTCATTTATGTATTTATGCTCTCATAGTTATTAAACAAGGAGTTGAAGATATATAAATAGATTCTCTAAATCTTGTTATTTACAAAAAAGGAAGAGCTAAGCCTATGTATTATATTTAATGTGAAAAGAAGGTAATAAGTTTGGTTCCTTGTTATTACTCATATAATTGCTAGAATCTTTTGTACTTTCCCTCGTAGTTTTGCTTACACTTACCAATAGTTGAATCACCAATAGTAGAATTGAGGGAATTGGAAAACACGATTAACATGTCATACAGATAACAACATTAACATATTTGATTTTCTTTGTGGACAAAAATAAAGTAGTAAAAAACAATTTAGGTCCATTACACAAACACTTTTGACCATATATTAGTTTGCAAAAAAAAAGTATATAGCAATTGTTTTCATGGTCAAATGCTTTTAACCATGTATTAGTTTGTGAGAAGTAGATATATAGCAATCGATTTCATGGTCAAAGACTTTTGACCATGTATTAGCAAAAATAAAATAGTATATGCTACTAAAACGTTGGACAAACTGCAATAATGTGATCTAGGGAAAATGTATTTTTATTCTTGGCAATCTATTTGAATCGAAATTGTCTGTTTTACTACAATTTCCTCTGTCGTTGGTGGATCAATAGGTTCAACTGCCTACCCCTGCTTATCGTCGTCGTTAGTGGATTTTGAGACTTGGAACTCAATATCGATCTGTATTTAGATATACTCGAATAGGAACTTGAATAACATATTTTTTATTACGAATTTATTTATTTTAGAAACCTTTTTTTTATTAAAAAAATTATTTATTTTATATTTATCTCATAGTAGATTGGTTAAAAAATTAAAACTTACAAAATAAACATTTTTTTAATTATAAATTTATTTATTTTATAAAGATTTTTTTTATTATATTTATCTCATAGTATATTGGTTAAAAAAATTAGATGTCACAAATTTTATTGGTTTTTTATATTTTTAGATTTAAAAATGAAATAAAAATATAAAAATATATAATTTTTACTATCTTTTTTATTTCTATATATATATACTGTCTTTTTTCTATTTTTTTATTTAAAAACCAGCGTAGATCCAAATCTTAGGCTCTATCAAGCGTCGAGAGGGATCAAATCTCTCAGTGGCAAACCTCTTCTTAGGTATCTATTGATTTGATTCAAACTAAAAGACACATCTTTTTATTTAAGGTTCACATATAATATTTTTATTATTAATATTTAATATTATTTATGGCCGACATATAATATTTTTTATTATTTTTATTTTGTTAGGAACAAACATTACAAGATTTCTCCATACATGGTTTTAAAACCACATGCAAGGCCTTCCTACAATCATGGGTTGTTTAGGAGGCCTTACACATGGTCTTAAAACCATTTGCAAGGCCCTCCTAAACCATGTACAATAAAACCATGGGTTGTTTAGGAGGCCTTGCACATGGTTTTAAAACCATGTGCAAGATCCTCCTAAACCATGGGTTGCACATGGTTTTAAAACCATGTGCAAGGCCAACATTTTTTTGAGGATAATTCAATTTGTTATTTTTTATTATTTTGTTAGGTAAAAACATTACAACATCTCACCCATATTGTGTTTTTTTAGTGGCCCACATTTTTTTTACGGATAATTAAATTTTTACTTTTTTATTGTTTTTAATTGTTTTGTTACTTTTTTAATTTTTGCAACATCTCCCCATAAAAATAACGTTACGTAACTTTACATAACGTTACGTAACGTTACAAGATCTCCCCCATACTGAGCTGTAGAGTGCCTCTCGGCACAATGAAATAAAAATATATACATTTTTATTGTCCTTTTTTATTTTTAGATTTAAAAATGAAATAAAAATATATAAATATATACATTTTCTTTTTTTTTTCTTTTTTTTTAAATTTAAAATATATATATAAATATATAATTTTTATACATTACCATGTATAAATTTTGGATTAAATGCAATGTAATGATATCATGTAATAATATCATGTCTAATCTGTGAATATTAATGAATACCTGGAACCACTTAATGAGTCACTTCTACTCTCTCATCACAAAGTCTTTTGTACCTCTTTAAACTCCTTCACCACCAAGTCTTTTGTACATCTTTAAACTTTTTCGCTTCTACTCCACCACAAAGTCTTTTTTACCTCTTTAAACTTTTTTAACACATTATGCGTATTTTATTAACTTGACATCCTTCACCACAAAGTCTTCTTTACATCTTTAAACTTTTTTTTACACACATTATTCGTATTTTATTAACTTGACCTCCAGTTCAAAACTGTCACATAACAAGACAAAACCACTAGTTCAAAACCGTAATAACAAGACGAAACCAAAGAGCCCACAACATAAAGATTTAATAAACACATTAAATGAAATTAGAAAACAGCGACACTGACCATGGGAAAAAACCCCATCCGATACAAGATCCGGTCCATCCGTTCGATAATAGATGGTATGTCGACATTGATTTGCTTAGCCTGATCTCCTAACACGTGGTGACCTTGTTTTTTACACATATATTTTGCTTATTTAAGCTAAGGATGCTCCACCCATAAACAAATATGTACGACTCTTTCCAATCAAACCTGTACCTTCATCTATGCATAGTAGGTATCTTGGTTTCTTGAGAGTAAAGAGCTTCATGTGGTAACCCTAGACAAGGTTTTGGGTTAGGATTTTTAGTGTCTTTAGGGTTTGGGCCTACATCTGGTCTTATGTTGCATGCATTGTTTGTATCTAATTTTAATGGTTGGATTTTGGTTTTACGGTAGCAGGTTGGTGGTTTTTTGGTGTCTAGGGTTCAAGGATTTTTGGTGTCATGTCTCGGTTGTTGCTCTGGTTTCTGGTCTGTATTTTTTTCGGTTTCTGTTGTCGGTTGTCGGGGTTGACCTTGGGTGGAGGCACATGATTCTGGGTGGGTGTTGTTCTCTCGTTTCATCGTTTCAGTGGTTCCGTCCCGTTTGGGCGTTGAGTCTTCTGGCCATGCAACATTCAATGGAGGGCGTCAGGGTGGTGGGAAGTTGGCATCATTCTCACCGGACTATTAAGGCATATAAAACTTTGTGCTCACGTGCGCTAGTTGGGAGGCTTGAGTATTGTTGTCTAGATAAGGATGGCTAGGTGGAATGGATTGCTAAATGAATCCCCTTCCTCATCTCTCCTCAAGCCCAAAATGAATCCCCTTCCTCATCCAGCAAAAAGAGAAGGGCAAAGAGGAAGCTGGTGTTTGGACAAGCTGAAGGAACTCCTCAAGGTAAAAATCCACTAAATCTCCCCTACTCAGGATCTGAATCTGGAGACGAAGGAAATCAAGGAGCAGAGCAGCCCATGGAAAGAGATAAAGGTAAAGACCCTCCTTTAACTGATGTACCAGGGTTTCTAATCCTTGTCTATCATCAAGGACCAGATCTGTGTCGTCTCCCAGGAAGATCAGCTTCTCACCTCGCTCCCCGGCAACGGCGCCATTTTGTTAGCTCTCCAAGAAACTACTTAGTGGTTACGGCTAAGTATGCTTGGTAACTTGTAAAATCATTATCTTTCAGGAAGTGGATCGAGGGGATACTAGAATGGCACAATGGAAAGACTGCTAATCCAAATAGTTCAATGAGCCAGTGCTCTTAGAAACTGCAAATCAGATGATAAATAACAGACAAGACATGCAGAATATTGCTCAGACAACCAAATACATTAAATTGTAGGGTTCATACAACCAAGTACATACATAACGCAGGGCTATACTAAACAATAAGAAGTTCCTCCATCAAATCATGAGCATAAGCTAAGCTAATTCAACAGAGTGCAGAATAATGGTGGATGACAAAAAATCTGATTACAATAACAAGAGAAAACTGTGATTTTATTTGAATAGCAACCAAAACATAAGCCAAGTTTCTCCAAGCTCGACCCCTTTCAGTGTGAGTTCTTAGACTTTTTAAAGCCTTTACAAAAGTTTCCAGATCCTAAAAGCATGGATCTGTAGAGTTCAATTAAAACATCAACTGATAGTTAAAAGCAAAAAGATAGGGATTGGTCCCTAAAATGAAGGAAATTCTGATATGGAGATCTCCTTCAACAGTTCGATGGTTGGTGAAGTGAAGCAGCCTTCCAAGGCTCGGTGGACAGAGTTGGGCGCACCACCGATCTGATTTTCATGATGTGGTAGTTGACTGATAGAGATGCTCCTCCAAATAAGGTTTGAACTTAGTCAAAGGTGCCCACTGATCCAAAACTCGCTCCAAACCTCTGAGATATAGATAATATGCTTTATAATCCATTCATTTCTGCCAGTTCAGTGAATCAAAACTGAGTTCTGGGCGAAATTAGAGAACCTTTGCTAAAAACAGGCTTTTGGCAGCTAACCATCATGCTGATTTCGTGCCTTAGCCGCCGAAAGTCAGTCCTTTTGGCAGCTAATGAGCTCTGTGGGGCTCGCCTAAGCTGCCAAACGCTCAGCTTCAGTCAAGTAGATCTCTTCGTCCTCATCTTCGACCCAGTGAATGTCTTCTTCGAGTTCTTGAACCTCTTCTTCATCTTCTTCATCGAACATTGCATTCTGGAACGGAGCTCTGATCTTCTGATCATCAGCGGGATTTCTCTCTCTTTGCATAAGTTGCACCTGTTGTTGGTTTCTTCTCCAACTCTGACTTCTGTTGGGATAATCAGCTCGATTTTGATTCCTGTTAGGGTAATCATTTTGGTTTTGATTCCTCGCTCTGTCAGGAGGTTTGTTGATGGTCTTGATCCTTTCCATTTTAGATGTCAGAGATTCTAACATCTTTGCCAGTTTATCCACCTTCTGATTCAAATTGCTGCACTACCACTTCAAGCTGTTGAATCATTTCACAGGAAGGGTAAGTATAAATCTGCCATACTTCTTCCATAAGACCCTAACTAAGATGGCAAAGCAAGTCCAGGCTAAGCCCAGCAAGATAGCAAGCAGGATCTCTCACCAAGGTCTCATAACATTGATAATCAAAGAGCTTTTGAAGAAAAGAAGTGTAGACTGGAATTATTTTTTGTTTTGGCATGAGTTCCCCACAGAGCTTGCCAGTGAAGAGGCAGTTGAGCAGGGTAAGGGCGAGAAGAGCAGCACTCCCAAAACCAGCAAGAGAAAGAGGAGAGCCATCTCTCCTCAAGCCCAAAATGAATCCCCTTCCTCATCCAGCAAAAAGAGAAGGGCAAAGAGGAAGCTGGTGTTTGGACAAGTTGAAGGAACTCCTCAAGGTAAAAATCCACTAAATCTCCCCTACTCAGGATCTGAATCTGGAGACGAAGGAAATCAAGGAGCAGAGCAGCCCATGGAAAGAGATAAAGGTAAAGACCCTCCTTTAACTGATGTACCAGGTCCCGAACCTTCCACACCAGAGACCAACAAATCCAATAAGCTGCTACAGGAACTTTCCCAGGCAAGACATAATGAGAAGCAGGTCAAGTTGCACAACGCAGAGATGATTGGAAGGAATATGGCACTGCATGACCGGAGCCAGGAAATCGTCGAAAGACTTAAGAAAACAACCGAGAGGAACGCGATGCTGATAAAAGAAAATGCTAAGCTCTACCGCACTCTCAGGATGCTCAGGTTAAAGTTGAAGGAATTGGAGGGGACAGAGGTACAGCCAGAAGTCACAGAAGCACAACCATCAGGTCTAGACACGTTGGCTGTAAATCTCCCCTACTCAGGATCTGAATCTGGAGACGAAGGAAATCAAGGAGCAGAGCAGCCCATGGAAAGAGATAAAGGTAAAGACCCTCCTTTAACTGATGTACCAGGTCCTGAACCTTCCACACCAGAGACCAACAAATCCAATAAGCTGCTACAGGAACTTTCCCAGGCAAGACATAATGAGAAGCAGGTCAAGTTGCACAACGCAGAGCT
>LPNX011130833.1:195943-244477 GCA_001517045.1 Pseudotsuga menziesii
TTCAAAGGTGATCTGAATTTCACCATCTCCAATGTTGAGGTCTGGGAAAACTCTGTTAGAGGTGATCCTTTAGCGAAATACTTCACTAAGTTGATTTTAGACTCGCATTTGGTGGACATATTTCTTCTTAAGTTGGGTCCTGCATGGTGTAATGGCTGATCCAGAACTACGGGTATTAGTAAATGGTTGGACAGATTCCTTCTTGAGGAGAACTTGGTTCCACATTTTCCTCAGCATAGGGTGTGGACCAGACCATGAAAATTTATGATGACTGCCTGATTTTCCTGGATTGGATGGAAGTGGGAAAATGACCTCGCTCTCCCTTTAGATTCAACCATTCATGGACAAAGGAGGCGTATTTTATTGAATTTATCAAGTTAGAGTGGCCTCGACTCGAAGTGACGAGGGATATAGGGGTGATGACTATTTTGGTGGAGAAGTTCAAGATGTTGAAGAGGTTGCTCTGTGATTGGGAGCGTCAGATGATAGCAGCAAGGTGTATCGAGTTGGAATCGATTGAGACATCCATTGCTGACCTGTTTCTGTTGGAACCTACATGTATTTTATCTCAAGAGAAGACAACCCTACTAACTATGTTGAAGGAACGTGAGGAATTTTTAGCTTTTGAAGCTTCAACTCTGAGGCTTAAGAGTCGAGCTATTTGGATTGAACAGGGGGATGTGAATACAAAGTTCTTCCAAAATTTGTCCAATGCTTGTCGCAATATGAATGCGATATGGGAGTTACGTGACCAAGATGGTAAACTATGCACTGATGATGTATTATTGAAGGGGGTTGCAGTGGATTTTTTCTCCACTATTTTTAAATAGGATAATTCTTCCCATATTCGTGAACAGTTACATGTCATTAAACGTTTCCCTACCTTTTTCGGCAAGTAACAAGATGAGGAAGTTGGGAAGGTTGTTACAATTGAGAAAGTTGAAATGGTACTAAAGGGTTTTGCTAAGGACAAAAGTCTATGACCATACGAATGGACGTTAGAATTTTTCCGTCCTTTTTTTATCTGGTTGGTGGCGATTTCCTAGAGGCGATCGAACAATATAGGGTTGAAGGTTTTGTTTCAAGGACCTTCAATGTTATATATATTAGACTGATCCCTAAGTGTGAGAAACCTATGTCATTTGCAGATTTTAGACCTATTTCCCTGTGCAACCTGGTGTACAAGCTCATCACTAAAATTATGTCTAATAGGCTGAAATCGTTGTTAGTTGATGTTATCTCGGAAGAACAGTTCGTTTTCCTCAAGAATCGACAGATAGTGGAATCCGTGGGTATCACACAAGAATTTTTACATTCCATTAAATTCTGTAACCTAGAGGCATTAATCTTAAAAATGGACATTGTTAAGGTGTATGACATAGTCAATTAGACCCTGTTGAGCCTTATTTTGCTGCAGGTGGGGTTGACGCTGGAAACTGTAAAATGGATTATGGAATGCATTACCTCAACAAAATTTGTTGTTCTCATCAATGGAACACCTTCAACATTCTTCAACGGTAGTCAAGGTATTCGGCAGGGTTGTCCACTTGCACCCTTACTTTTTATGTTGATCATAGAAGGACTGATCTTGTTAATATATGAATCCAGAAGGTTGGGTAAGATTAAAGGTATTGTTTTTTCATCAGCTCTGACACTCACACATATATTGTTTGTAGATGATGTCATGTTATTTGGGAAGGGGTCTTTTGAAGAATGGAGGTGCTTTAGAACTATCAATGGAACTTTTACTACTACTTCAGGTATGATGATTAGTATTGTAAATCTTATTTTTTGACCAATAATCTGAGAAATGACATGTCTGATGATATTAAGGTTTTGTTTCCTTATAATATGGAATTGATTGAGGCCATTTTTTTATTAAATTGAGCACATAGATCTATGGACCAACACACAACTCACAAGATAGATCATACAATTTACTCAGCAATTGAAGAATGAAACAGTGCAAAAATGGCTTGCCAATTAGAGGAAATTTCAACTCAAAATGGGCCTCCTAAAATGAACTAATAAAATAATAGTTAAAATAATAAAATAATATTTATTAATTTTGGAGGAAGAAAAGAAACAAAAAAATACAAAAAAGAAAAGAAAAACACAGGGAGATATTTCAAAAATACAAACAAAAAAAGTAGTTTTTTTTTATGATAGCTAACCCCAAATTTATATTAAAAAAGTGTTTAAGACCTATACGGTATTTCAAATTTAAAGCGATTTCATTGGCTAACACATGATGACATGGAATTTGAATAAAAGTTAAAAGGCCCATTTTGAGTTGAAATTTCCTCTAATTGGCAACTGTGAATGCTTTCATTAATCAAAAGTAATTAGATAATTAATTACAATAAAGTACAATGGCTAAATATCCACATGCAATTTGAATCCATGTGAGGAAATTCAAATTGGTTGGACTCTACTTGACTAAATGGTTAACTGACCTTGTCTAAATCATTATCAGAGTTCATCGGAGTTCAAAATCCAAACTCAAGTGTCTAATTCAGTGTTAACTAGTCTAATTGACTGAGGTAGGTAAGTAAATGTGCCTCACCTGCATGTAGCAATGCAATCCTAGCGCTAAATGAATAGAACTAAATGCAGGGAACTAGAACTGAATGTAACTGACTCCTAACTGAGCTTGAATAGTCACCAACTGAACTAAACTAATGGAGGTTGGTATCGGCACTCCCAGTGGCTCCTAATTTGTAGGGATTGATCTAGGAGGCTCCTAAACTGATGCATGCAAGTACAATCAGTGGTAGTTGGCCTCAATTAGTGTTCCCCACACTTTAGTAACTGGTACATGTGCCCCAATTAGGTCAGGTGGACCCAATGGTGCTAGTGACTAAAAATAGACTGGAAGGACTCCCGATTTAGACATGACTCCTGATTTAGACATAAATGACCAAATTCGACAAGGGAGGACTATAATCCTAACACCCCCCTTGAATGCTAACTTGGACAATATGTGGGCCCTGGTAACTAAGACCATAGGTCATCCATTACAACAAGTAAAGTAAAGTAATTGCTCAATACAAGGAGCTAGGGACAAAAACACATGGGAAAAATGCCCCCCCTCTAAATAAGCAGATAGAATCAGGATTCAAGTTTGAAAAACTTGAAAATATGTTGTTGTAATCTCTGTGATGTAGTGAAGCAACATTCATGATGTTCTGTGCACAGGTATCCTGGGGATTGGCATGTAGACTTCTCCATATTATCCCAGAATGATGATGGAAGGAAGGAGGAATGTAACCTTTTCCTCTTGCTGGATGAAGAGGTGTATGATCCACTCTATTCTTCTAAATGCAGTGAGACTGAGCCCTTTTCATGAAGCATCTTACATGGATTCTATTGTATCTCTCTCAAGGAGGTAAGATTGCATGACATAGTGCAAGGTTCTTAGTCTTCTAAGTGTCAGATGGATTTCCAATCATCTTCCTAGATTCTAGTTTGGAAGTAGGGATTGGATCTGGATCTGAATCACTCTGAATCACAATCTCATAAACTGATACAGTTGGATCTGCAATACTAGTGGAAATTGCAAAAGAAGTAGATGAAATGTTTTTACCTTCCCTTGCAAGTGGCTGCTGAGAGTGCATAGGTTCTAAAAATGTCATGAAGTGTGAGAACTCATATGCCTTGGAGGCATGATTTGCAGCACCCTTCGCTATAATGTTCCCATTAGAGATATATGTCATCTCCACTGAGTCAAGACCAAATATCACTCGCTTTGGAGAGCCAGTATGATACAGATAACAAATTTGTAGCTAAGGAGGGCACATAAAGCACATCTTTGAACTTTCCATGTTCAAGCTTGATAGAACCCTTCCCTTTGGCTTGAACTTTACTGTTATTTCCCATCTAAATACTAGGACCATCAAAATACTGCAAGGAAGAAAATGATTATCTGGATGCAACCATATGATTGGAAGCTCCAAAATCAATGAGGAAGGCATGTGTTGTTGAGCAGCCAGCCTTCATTGCATGGCATGTGTCTTCATGTTCTTTAGTTACTTCTCTATGGTCAACCTTCCTTGCGCTAGCAGGTACAATAATGTTATGTTTCTTCATAAGAAGATCCATCTCATCAATTATTCTTCTCATACATGTGCTTTCTAGATGAAAGCCCCTTCCACAGTAAGAACAAAGTGTCTTTTTTTTGCCATTCTTCTTGCTTCTCTTCGAACCTGAAGGCTCATTTGACTGCTCTTTCTCCACAGGAGACTCATCCTTTTGCTTCCCTTTATCATTCGCTACCTTAGTTCCTCTAACAACTAGTACTTGATATCTGGAAGATCGAATGATCCCCATTTGGATCAACTTGTCATGCTCTTGAGTGAGAGATTCAATGAAGGAGTTTAGAGTAGGCATCCTCCAATTTGGAGTAGTGAGCTTCACTCAATGAAATGTTGATACAAAGACTAAATAGTCTGCACCAAGTTTTGAGAGAATGGAAAGGATGAGTTGATCATCCTCCTTCTCAACCTTGCACGGCTTCAACTGGAACACTAGATTCTTGAATTTGGTGAAGAATTCATTTAGTGTTTCGAAATTGGCTGGATGAAGAGAAATCAGCTCATTCTCGAGCTGATAGACCCTCGGATCATCCTGCTTGTCAAATAGGAAGAAAGCTTATCCAAAACCTGCTTGGGAGTCTTCAATCCATTGATGTGGAAGAGAAGATCTCAAGAGATTGATAGGCACAAGCATCCATAGGCTTCACCAAGCCTATTCCATTACTTTTCTTTGTCAAAATAATAATTTGGCTCTATCTCTATCTCCATTGTGAGTCTGAAGATTCTTTTGGAGCGTAGCTGCATCTCCATGTCCACCTTCTACTGTTGGTAGTTGAAAGGAGTGAGAAGGTCCATTGGAGGAACCATTTAGAATGCAAAGAAGAGGACTGAGCTTCTATAGAGAATGCAGTGAAGGAGATTGAGCTGCTTGTAGTGAATGCAGTGAAGGAGACCGATAAACCTATAAATCACACAATTAAATAGAAAAAATAAGGTCGGAAGTCTACACTTTTGGAATTTCCTTCACACCCAGCTTAGTTGATCAAGCAAGCTTGATCAACAATTCCTTTGCTTGGGGTATTAAGTGGTAAATTCTCCACTTCTGGTGTAGTACTGGAAGGATCAATTTTACTCATTTTTTTTTATCCAAGTATGAATATGTAGTAGGAGAAGTGATTTGTCCTACCGAGGCTCTGATACCATATTAAATTGAGCACATATATTTGTGGACGAACACACAACTCACAAGATAGATCATACAATTTTCTCAGCAATTGAAGAATGAAATAGTGCAAAAATGTCTTGATGCAACTGTGAATGCTTTCATTAATCAAAAGTAATTAGATAATTAATTACAATGAAGTACAATGGATAAATAGCCACATGCAATTCAAATCCATGTGAGGAAATTCAAATTGGTTGGACTCTACTTGACTAAATGGTTAACTGACCTTATCTAAATCGTTATCAGAGTTCATCGAAGTTCAAAATCCAAACTCAAGTGTCTAATTCAGAGTTAACTGGTCTAACTGACTGAGGTAGGTGAGTAAATGCACCTCACCTGCATGCATCCATGCAATCCTAGAGCTAACTGAATATAACTTAATGTAGGGAACTAGAACTGAATGTAACTAACTCCTAACTGAGCTTGACTAGTCACCAATTGAACTCAACTAATGAAGGTTGGTATCGGCACTCCCAGTGGTTCTGAATTTGTAGGGATTGATCTAGGAGGCTCCTAAATTGATATATGAAAGTGCAATCAGTGGAAGTTGGCCTCAATTAGTGTTCCCCACACTTTAGTAACTGGTACATGTGCCCCAATTAGGCCAAGTGGCCCAATGGTGCTAGTGACTGAAAGTAGATTGAAAGGACTCCCGATTTAGACATGACTCCTGATTTAGACATAAATGACCAAATTGGACAAGGGAGGATCATAATCCTAACAGTTTTAAGTACCTAGGATATTGGGTTAAACCATTGAATTACCATGTTAAGGATTGGCAGTGGTGGTCAAAAAATTCGAGAAGAGAGTTTGCAATTGGGCATACAAATTTCTTTCTTTTGGGGGAAGACTTATTCTCCTGAAGTCTGTATTGAGTGGTATCTATGTTTACTGGTTTTCACTTGTTAATATCCCGAGCTCTATTATGAAGGATATCAAAAATATTATGTGCAACTTTCTATGGGGTGGTAAGGAGAACAATCTCGTAACACAATTGGGAAAATGGGACATTGTTACAAGACCTTATATCTGTAGGGGTTGGAATGTCAAAAACCTCAACTGGTTCAATATTTCTCTCAAGATGAAGAGATTCTGGGTGGCGTTGAATGAGAAAGGCATTTGGAACGAGATTCTACTATCTAAATATTTGTGTAAGTTATCTTTGACTGACTGGATTAGGAAGGATGACCACTCAGTCACAAATACTTCAATCATTTGGAACAGTTTTGTGCTAGTTTTTGGATGGATGAGCAAGTCACTTTGTTGGAAGGTTGGTGATGGGAGATCTGTGCAAGTGGGAATTGTTCCAGTGGTTGGTAAGGAGAAGAATTTTTGTCTTTTGCAGTCCTTAATTGATTATTTACAGGATTTTGGTATTAAAACACTCAACAAGGAAAGAATTGTTTGCGATTTGACAACTAATGGATCGTATTGGTTCTCAACAGAGGACTTGGAACTTATAGGTGATTGGTAGTTGGAATGGGAATGGTATACATATTCATCGGTATCATTGGGTCTGCACTTATCTAAAGCTGAGGACAAGCTAGTTTGGTCCTTCAATGCTGCATGGGACAAATTACTACCAAACTAGCTTATGGGTACCTTGTTGATGTACACTTAATTTTGATGGATTGCTGGTGCCATATGGAGTTGTGGGTTTGGAAGATTCTTATTAATATTAAGTGCTTCAATTGGATTTGCTTATATGATAAGGTGAACACTTGTGATAACTTGCTTAAGAAAGGATGGGTTGGTCCTAACATTTTCCATCTATGTATTGTTGAGGCTGAATCAATGGAGCACTTATTCAGGGGCTTCATATTTGGAAAGGATGTCATATAGGCTGTCACTATCTACTATGGTTTTTCTTTTCCTTGGGAAGAATAAACCTTACATGATTATATGGCAAGATGCATGAACTCAAGGATTAAACCTTTGTACCTTCCTCTTTTCTGTTCATGGCTTATCTGGAAAGCCAGGAATCTTGTTATCTTCCTCTTTTCTAAAGGTTGCTAAGGATTGGGTGTGCCCTAGAGTTTTTTGTTGCGATAGTTTTTTTATGGTGAAATGACACTTGGTTTAGGGGGTGCTGGAGTGGTACTATATACTAGTCAGACTCATTTTTATCATTTGAATATAGGTTGTGGCAGTAGTACCAATACTAGATCTGAATTAATTGCTCTATGAGGATTGCTACATATTTCTTCTGATATGGGCATTCCGCAGCTAAAGGTATTTGGGGATTCAAATATTATCATTGACTGGACCAACGAGGTGGTCAACTTGTAGGTGTTGGAGCTGGATTATTGGTGCGCTAGAACTAAGGCTCTTCAGGAATTCTTTCCCTGTATTGAATGTCACCATATCTATAGAGAGCATAATGAGATTGCAGATGGACTATCCAAGGAGGCATTGCAGCTCACTATGGGACATCTTTCCCTATATGAATCTCAGGAGGGGAGTTTATTTTTTCCTCTTCATACAGGATTTTGACTAGTTTTATTTTAGTGGCATCTTTGGACATGTGGTGACTGTTTTATCCTCTAAATTTGCTATGGGACATAAATTGTAGTTGTATCTTATTGATAATCTGTTAGTCTATTTTGAACGACATAGAACTCGACAGATAACTATTCGTAGATATTTAATTTTCTGTAGTTTTTTGTATTGTAGTCAGTGGTGGAGGAACCATAGTATGGTGATGATTGTTGAGGATCCACTTTTTTTCAGTCTGATATATTCAAGATGTAACTAGTTTCTTTTATATAAAAAGGAATGACCTTTTCTACTTGAAAAAAAAACAGTACCATAAAACTCCATAAGGAAATATCCATATTTAAAATGGATGGATAGTTACAGAATTGCAATTTTATCAATTTAAAATTGTATTTTACCAATTTAAAATTGTTATTTATAGATTTTTCAAACTCACAGTTCCTACAAATAAATAAATTTTGAGATTTTGACGCATTTGTAATAATGACGGTTTGTTGTTTGAACCATAAATGAAACAAATTATAGGGATTTTATTAATAGTATTTCAAGCATTATAGACTCACATTATCATAATTGATGATGATGATGATTAACGTCCACTGATACCAACTTTGGTCTATCGGACCTTAAGAAGCACAATACTTGGTTTACTTTAAAATCTTGTTCCTGTGCTCAAAAATCTTGCCAAGAAGCTTTTCAAGCTCACTATAGTTTTGGAAAGTTAGGAGGTTATAAATGTTTGTATTGTTGCAAATACTATAAAACTCAGATCTAATGTGGCTATAAGCAAGGCACTCTAAGAGAAAGTGATGTTCATCCTCAACGCTCAGACTCACATAGATGGCAAACCATTTTCGTCCATGGATTTTTAGGAATAGACCAACGCCCTGTTTCTTTATGGAGTTCATGATAGTTCGTTCTAATCTTGGCTATATTAATTTTCTTTCGTGATCTATTTACTACCGAGAGATACTTTTGATCTTCCAAGTTAGGATTAATGACCTCCTTATAATATCTTAATTTTCTCTCAACTACTAAATTTTCCTCACACCAAAATTTGTCTTTAAACTTAGAAGTACTAATATTCTTGACATTATCAATGTTCTGCAAAATGTCCCTTTCATTAATGCCCCAATGGTTTAACCAAGCCATGGTATCTTTACACCAATACCGCTTGAGGTGTAGTTGGTTTTGACTTGAGTTTAAAGAAATTTTAGGAAGTCTCTCGTTTCCCATGTTATTTATCTTATGATTGTACATAAGGTACCTAGTCATAGCCATGCTCTCGATGGGGGGAAGACCCACTTCTATGAGGAGAATAGGATAAGGCGTATTTATTTTAATTTTGAGATTATAAGTTATAAATCGATTCTGGATTTGCTTAATATTCCTCCAAGATTCTCTAGAAATGTTGCACCCCCATACTTCACAACCATACAAGATAACAGGGATGAAAAGAGTTTCAAAGAGGAACTTCTTTTTATCCCACATGACTAGATTGGATGATTTACAGTTATTTTCAAGACTAAAATAAGCTTTCCACCCTCCATTAATCATTTTCTCAATGCTATAGTTCCAATTGAGCTTGTGATGAATATCAATTCTGAGATACTTGTAAGAAGTCACTTCCTCTAGATTTCTATTATCATAAGTAAAATTTGCATCGGCATCGGCGTCTTTCTTATAATCATGATTTTTTCCTTGTTGGTGTTAACAGTCATACCCATGTTAGAGAAAAAATCTTTAATAATTATTAATTGCTTATCGAGATCAGAAGGACACCTTACCATAAGAACAATATCATTAGCATAAAGTAAGAGGATGATAACTATCTCAGCTAATATTATACCGGAACAACTTGCTTCTTCTAAACATGTTTATATCTTATCAATATAAATGCCAAAAAGGGAAGGGGAGAGGGGGCAACCTTGTTTTACTATGATATTACAATTTATATTTGTTGTCCACCCCTCATTATTCTTAAACGTGGCAATGACATTTTCGTATTACATTATCGCAACAACTCTCAACTCAAAAGGAACCTTAAGCTCCTTTAGCCTATTACACAAGTTATATCTAGGCACTGTATCAAAAGCTTTTCTAAAATCCACCTATTACACAAGTTATATCTAAGCACTGTATCAAAAGCTTTTCTAAAATCCACAAAGCAACAAAATAGGTCAAACTTATTATTACAACATTCCTCTGCAATGATCCTAAGTGTAACGAGGTGGTCCAAGGTTGAATGATTCCTTCTAAAGCATGCTTGGCCTTTAGCCCACTTACCTTCCATTTCTAGCCATTCATTGATCTTCTTTTATAAGACAATACCATATAACTTAGCTAAGAGAGGGCTAATCATAGTCGTTCAATAATTAAAGGGGTCATTTTTATCACCACTTTTGAAAATAGGAATAATGAGGCTTTTAGTCCAAGGTGTAGGAAACCCTTGCTTGACCGCTAGATTAAAGAGTTTGTGGATGTGTGGGATGAGGACATGCCCTCCAATTTTTAAGATTTCCGCTTGGTATCCTTCAATGTATTTGGATTTTCCATTTTCTAAGCACTTACCTTGATATCAATGTCTTCGAACAAGAAAACTTCTTTTGTTGTAAGAAGGGTTTGAATGTTATCTCTTATATCCGGGGATTCATAAATCTTTTTAAGATAGGAATTTCAATCTTTTAAAGCAATTTTATTCAACTTATTTTGTTTTGCGAGTTAGAATTTGCCTCCACAATTTCTTATGAGCCACCTTGGAGAGGTGTAGGAGATTTTCCTACCTTTTACTTAGATACTTCATTTTTTCTTTTAATTAAGGTTTGTAGTGATTTATCTTGTCCATTTTTATCGAATCTGTAGTAGCTTGCTTGACTTATTTTCTGACATCTTTACACTCTTGATCATATCAAAGATTAGTTCTACTATTTCTCATTTTAGTCAAGACTCAATACAAAACTTCAAATTGATCAAAATTCCAACCAAAACAATCATTTAAAAAGGCGAATGATTCAAAATTATCATAATTAGTGCTATTAATTTGAACAAAATAATTGATCAGATTATGCGACCATAGTAGTAAGTTAGATTAAGACTCATGTGTTTCTTCAAGTGGGTTTTCTTCCTATTCAGAGTGAGCCACCGATACAAGAGGTCCATGATACTTCGTATAATAGCAAAAAGGATGGGTTTATACACTCATTCATGCTTTTGGAATTTGATTTGCAGTCACTGACTTTCCGTGGAACAAATGTTCGGTATGAACTCGACTAAATTTGAATATGTAATACATATATATTGAAGGGATATTTCAATGATCAAGTAAATCGTTTACCACTACAACATGACTAATATATTAATAAAACTATATATTTTATATAATATTTAATTTCAATTTCATACCCATACATATTTAACTTTCTATTATTGTTCTTGTATGACTAACAACCCACTTATAACCTATTTAATTTCAATTTCATACCCATACATATTTAACTTTCTATTAGTGTTTTTTATGACTAACAAGCCACTTATAACCTACATACATCTAACTATATTTGGATCTCGAATATAATGATTTTATATATTATTATATAAAATATAATCATTTATATATTATTAAATAAATTCTTCTTTGTTATTTAAAATGCAAAATTTATAATGACATTACTCATGAGAAATCAAGCATGATATGTACGCTTTCTTGTAACATTCATTACATATATTTTACATTCCTACATACTAGCATACCCCCAAAATAGGGAAATGAAACGCCGAGAATAATTGCTATATGTTGTAAAATGAGAGAAGGTGAAGAAAATGACACTTTTGTTTATGAATACGCTTCAGTTTTACACTCTGCTATAGAAATAAAAACTTTGTTTATATCTATCATACACGCCTACCTCATAAATTATATACTCTGATTATTGGTTAATTCCTTTCACAGATGATGTAGGCATATATATAAACCATTGATACACATTCAATTTCTAGTAGGCCAAAAATCCTCTTTAACATCTTTAAAACGCTCTCAGATCCTTCTTTCACAAACTGGATTCCATGATTTTCTGTTTCCGTAAACGGTCTTCCGCAATCTTCAGGTTTCCACAATTTTATCATTCCGCAACTTTTCTGACCCGTCGGTTTCCTGTGGGTTTTTTCATGATCGTTGATCTTTGAATTTTCAGATTGTGGATTTTGAATTTGCGTTTTGACTTTTCTCAAAAATTCCTTCCACAATTTCCTTTCCACAACTACCTTTATGCAAGGTACTTTCCACTATGTTGATTTCTTTGCGGACTCTTCTCTGACTGTTGATCTGAGATCAGATGCGGATTGTGGGTTCATAAAATCTCAAAAATGACTTCCGCAATTCCCTTCCCGCAAAAATTCTTATGCACCGTCAATTGCTTGCAGACTCTTTCCTGACCATTGATCTTAGATAGGATTCGTCTTCCGCAATTCTCTTTTCGCAACTCCCGTGAACCGTTAATCGCTTTGTGGAATCATTTTTTTACCGTCGATCTTTAGATTGCGGATTGCGGATTGCGGGTTTTCCAATTATGTTCAAAGTACTTGCACAATTCCTTTTCCGCAATTTTGCTTCCACGTCGCCGATCTCTTGCGGAGTCTTTCCTGACCATTGTTCCACGATCAAATGCAGATTTGTGAATCTTCATATTTCTTGTGCAGAAATCATTCACCGCCGTTGATCTTCTCAAAATCGGCTTCCGCAATTTTTTCTTGATTGATCTGGACCATCCAACTCTTATTATATCCATTTATGTTCGTCTCTCAAATGATCTGGGTCGTCCAAAACTTTGCGGGTTCACTCCAGACCGTCTATCTATGATCAAATGCGGATTTGCGCTATATGAAATGCAGAGAAGAATTGCTATATGTCCGCAACTGAAATTAGATCGATGGTCAGGATGGATTCCGCAAGGAATCAACGATGCAGAAGACGTGATGCAGAAGGGGAATTGCGGAAGAATTGGGGGAAATTTGTGAACCCACAATCCTTATTCCGCAATCTGCAACCAAAAATAAATTGACGGTCGAGATTGATTCCGCAAGGAATAAACGGTGCAGAAGAAGTGATGCAAAAAGGGAATTGCGGGAGTTGAATTAGATAAGTTTGTGAACCCGCAATCCGTAATTCGCAACAAAAAATAGATCGATGATAGAGATTGATTCCGCAAGGAATCAATGGTACGGAAGAAGCGATGTGGAAAGGGAATTAAGGGAGTTGAATCGAAGAAATTTGTGAACCCGCAATCCATAATACGTAATCCGCAACCAAAAATAGATTGACGATCGAGATTGATTCTACAATGAATCAAAGGTACCAAATAAGCGATGCGAAAAGGGAATTGCGGGAGTTGAATCAGAAAAATTTGTGAACCCACAATCCACAACAAAAAATAGATCGACGATCGAGATTGAGTCCGCAAGGAATCAACGTTGCGGAAGAAGCGATGTGGAGAGGGAATTGCAAGAGTTGAATCAGATAAATTCGTGAACCCGTAATCCGCAACGAAAAGTAGATCAACAGTCGGGATTGATTCCGCAATGAATCAATAGTGCGGAAGAAGCGATTCAGAAAGGGAAATGGGGGAGTTGAATAGGATAAATTCGTGAACCCGCAACAAAAAGAAGATCGATGGTTGGGATTGATTTCGTAAGGAATCAATGGTGTGGGAGACACGATGAAGCAGGGGAATTGCGGAAGAGGAATTGGGAGAAATTCGTGAACTTGCAATCTACAACAAAAAATAAATCGACGGTCAGGACCGATTCCGCAAGGAATTAATGGTGCAGAAGAGGCGATGCGGAAAGGAAATTACGGGAGTTGAATCAGATAAATTTGTGGACCCGCAATCCGTAATTCATAATACATAACAAAAATTAAATCGACGATCGAGATTGATTCTACAAGGAATCAACAGTGCGGAAGAAGTGATGCAGAAAGGGAATTACAGGAGTTGAGTCCGAGAAATTCGTGAACTTGTAATTCGCAATCCATAATCCGCAACCAAAAATAGATCGAGGGTCAAGATTGATTTCGCAAGGAATCAACGGTGTAAAAGAAGTGATACAGAAAGAGAATTGCGGGAGTTGAATCAGAGAAATTCATGAACCTATAATCGACAATCCGCAACCAAAATAAATCGAGGGTCGGGATTGATTCCGCAAGGAATCAACAGTGCGGAAGAAGCGATGTGGAAAGGGAATTACGGGAGTTGAATCAGAGAAATTCGTGAACCCGTATTCCACAATATGCAACCAAAAATAGTTCGACGATCGATATTGATTCCGAAAGGAATCAATGGTGCGGAAGAAGCAATGCAGAAAGGGAACTACAGGAGTTGAATCAGAGAGATTCATGAACCCAGAATAAATAATTCGTAACCAAAAATAGATCGACAGTCGGGATTGATTCTCTAAGATATCAACAGTGCAGAAGAAGCAATGTAGAAAGGGAATTGTAGGAGATGAATTGGAGAAATTCGTGAACCCGCAATCTGCATTTCGCAATCCACAACAAAAAGTAGATCGACGGTCGGGATTGATTCCGCAAGGAATCAACGGTGTGGAAAGAGTCATGCGGAAAGGGAATTGTGAGAGTTGAATTAGAGAAATTCGTGAACCCGCAATCAAACTTATTCCATGCTATCGATCTCTTGCAGAGTCTATCCTGACCATTGATATTGTGGATTGCGGAATGCAGAACCACACTTTCCTATTTTGGACCTCCGCAATTTTGTTTCCGGAATACTTCTGGACCATTGATTTCTTTGCGGGTTCACTCCTAGTCGTTGATCTACGATCAAATGTGGTTTGTGATCTTAAAACTCACGTTCGTAATCTGCATTAGATCTTAGATCAATGGCCAGGGAAGAGTCCGCAAGAAATCAATAGTGTGGAAAGCATATTCGAGAGAACCATCGATCTCTTGTAGAATGTTTCCTGACCATTGATCTGTGATCAAGTGCGGAACTTCATTTTACTTTGCAGATCAGTTATTTCTTGTGCAGGTGCACTTCATGATCTCTTTCCCTATAGTTGATCCATATTTTATCCTTTGGTTGAATTCATCTCCACAATTCACTCTCTTGCTTCAATCTTAATCGTCTGTTTCCCTGAAAGCTACGATGCATATCTATTTCACCATTAAGGTTTGGTCTATTTAATTCATTCGAATTTATCAAAATTTCACCATTTTCATATGTGCTTTTTTACTGTGCTTGAGGCGTTTTACCACGATTTTCTCATTAAAGCTCACCAATCCTCTGGTTTCAATATTTCCACCGGTAAGTTTCTTAATCTTAAGGGATAACCTCTATTATTTTTATCGTGGTAAAGTTTTAATTTATGGTTGCAACATTTCTATCAGAATTCACCTCCAATTCTGCCAGTATGTCCAGAAAGACCAGGTCCAAAACCGCTCTGAACGAGCAAAAGAGCAAGGACCCAAACGTTGGTATCTTCACTGACTCCAATGGACGAGTGTCTAAAACCCTCCACCTCAACTGGCCTAGGATTTACGCCATATTTTACAATGACGACTTGTCTATTATCGCTAATGACCAACCTGCATATGCTAATATTAGCCATTCTCATCTCCATTGCATTGTGGCCATTCTATGGTTATTCATTAAATTTGTTTCATGAATCTCAGTCATTCTTCTATCTTTTGGTATATTGATCATAGGTTTCTCATGTATTGAATGTGTTGATTTATGTATTGATTTCTCATTACAATCTTGACATATTAAATGTACATTACTGTGAAACAAGGTTTCTTAAGGAAATTTTACTAAAACCAAAACATGGTACTTACTATGAAGATGATAAAATATTCCCATAACAAGATTATGGATTCAGAAGCCAATTTAATGAATAAATGCCAACTCCCATTTTAAGTTGCTAAATGGGATCTGTTGTTTCTAGCAATATTAACAAAGGAACATGTGATAAAGTGGTTAATTGCTTTGTTGAATTAAACCAATAAAAAATCTGTTACAGAAATAAAAACTTTGTTTAATGTTTTTTGATCTATTTAATTGTTAACAAAATAACAAAGGGGTAGGTAGTGGTCAAATTTTCCTCTAATTATATTGACAATCAACATTGGGATGTTCATTTGGCAGGGATAGTGCATGAATTGAGAGTTACAATGTAAAATGTGAAAGAGATATAGAATGCAGGCGTGCCTCTTCTTTCTTTCAAAGTGAGACATATGAAGTGTCTTGCATATTTTCATATCGTTCAAAGGAGAACGATGGTGCAGTTTGCATTCCTTGTAATTTTGTGACATTGTCGTGAATGTTAATCCCTGATGTTTGGTGTTACCAATGCCAATGGTTGACCATGTTAATGCCAATCCTTGTGATTTATGGATAGTCAATGCCCAAGCCATCTTGAGGGGGATTTGTTTCTTGTTACTTCGTTGTATGGGTGGAATTGGTATGTGCTTTGGTTGGCACTGGTCCCATGGAGGGCCAATGTAATTATCAAATTCCACGACAACATAGGATGGAAACTTAGGAGGGATAAATCCAGGTGTGTTTACAATTTGGATGATCACTCTGAGAGCGTCATTTACTAATCCTACTTTGACCCACAAATTGCATGATAACATGACTCGTTTCCCGACACATAGTAATATTTATTTTTCAAGTTAATGGTCATCATCTTGTTCTGCATCTGCTGCAGTGGTGAAATTTGTGACGGATCTTGCAATAGTCATAGCCAACGATTGGAGCATGTATTTGTTATGATTGTTTTCAAGAATGTTCGTTGCAAATAGATGTATTGTTGTGTCAAATTGTGAATGCTTATATATTAACAAGAATCTATTAGTTCTATACTAGAGGAGGGTCCAGTACTCCATTGTTGGTGTAGCATTGCAGATGTTTGTCAATAGCTGACGGAAACGTAGTTGAGTGACATCAATTCCCATTTGACAGAAGATTGTTTCCAAAATGATTACAGTGGTAAAGTCTATCCATAAAAACTTTCTCGTAGTTTCTCCTGCATATATAGGCTTGTCCATTATAAGTGGGAGTTGTCTCAAATCACCAACAAGAATTATTGATCGATTGTCGAATGAGTGGTTGTTTGTTTCTGGAAAGAATTCACGCAAACAACTCTCAGTCTGCACAAACATCTTAGGCCCAATGAAGCTCATTTAATCAATGAGAATGTATTGAATATGTTTCATATCTTCTTGGAACACTGATAGGGCTTTCCCATGTAAAGGATTCATGTCCTTTATAGGAATTCAAAGTCCCACATGTATAGTGGTTGTATGTATGTTGAATGTTGCAACACCAATAGGAACGAGGAGTGGTAGTGGACTATGGCCAGCGATTTCTTGACAATATAGTGCATTTTTAATGGTGACGATAAGGTATGATTTACCTGTTCCTTCCGTGCCTTGGATGATCATTTGTAATGGCTCCTTTGGTCCTTGTACCTGTGAATGTTGTAGGACTATGTCAAATGCAAGTTGGTGATTGTGAGACAATGCATTTGTTGAAGTAGATAGGGGATTGTTATCTTGTATTACTTCCCCACTCTTGCGCTTCTAGTTGATGTATGTTGGCATTGTCTCCATTGTATTTCTTGATATTTTTGGATGATTCCATTCGTAGTTGGTGTCGAAATCTCGAAATCCAAGCATGTCAAGATCATTAACGTGGAAATTTCATATAGGGACTAATCTTGACAAATTTTTCCATTCATTCATCTCCATATTGGGATGGATGGTATGAGTAGTATCCTCATCTTCAGATGTTGGTTCATCGGGAGTGGTTGCAGGGATGCAATCAAAATGCCATGCATTGTAGGTATTTCTTATGTTCTCCCAATTTGACAAAATGACATGTGATGTAAGGCCTGTGTCTTCAGCGAAGGAAGGAAAGGGATTATATAAAAGCAATTCACTCCAACAAAAGTCAAGAAATGCATTCGAATCTTTCACTGGAATTGAGGTAAAATGCGGCCAAACATGGACAATTTCAGTTACATTTATCTACTTCCATTTTTCCCTTTTTCTTGCATGGTTATATGACCATTGTTGTGCAAGGTCAATAAGGCAGAAATGGTCCAAAGTTGGAGGACGTTGCAAGTAGGCATCTATGAAGTTGGATCTAGATAAGAAATTGGTCAAGTTGGGAGATATACGACGGAAGATGTGGTGACCAAAATTTTGATGAAGGACCGACTGCATGTGACAAGAGACAATTTTTGTAGCATATGGCAAGTTTCTTCAGCACTAATGTCTCGATCAACAATTTCTTCTCAGTGCAGACGACGGTATGCATATGATGTTGGGTCCTATGGACATGATGCAGTTGTGATTCTAGTCAGCATATGATGGTAGGTCTCTGATTTTCCCTCTGCTTTGGAAGCATATTTGGCTATGTACTTCAAGAATGCATAACGTGACAACACTAGTTGGTAATCCACATTTGCTTGCCATGTTTGAAGTATGCTTGGATTATGGATGTTTAAATGCTCATCATTTCCTGTTGGATGATATTTTTTTGTCCTTTTTCATCGATGTAGAGTGATGATTCATTTTGTACCCTCCATGGACATTTATACCTACATTCAAGTTTATTCCTTTTTCTGTACAAGCATGAATTTTCAATGCAGTTTACTTGTCTTTGGAATCGATTTAAGAGTTTCTCATAGTCATGAAGTGGGTTGGATGAAAGTATATATTTTGTAACTAGCAAGAAAGGGTCGTCCTCAATGGATTGATGTGCATGGATGCGAGCATCATGATCATCTCTAGGATTCCATGTTGTAACATATTTATCAAAGAAACTCTTTGTACTATTGATTTGATATGGATATTTCCAATTTAGTGTTTCCATGTTAGGAGCACCATCAATCCATAGGAAACCATGCATATGTGCAGAGCCACGATGTTTCCATTCACACCTATAAAATAAATGGTAGAGGATTAGAATAAATGAAAAATATGTAAAATTTGTACAGAGGCAGAGATAGGTAGTATATAATGTGTACCTATACTAGTGATCTGTTGTGTGCATGTTTTGTTGAAACATATCCTCATGGAATATTGAAAATATTTTATGCATGTATGTAGCTACATTGTGGGGCATATCAATGATATTATGAGTACGCCATCGTTGACGAGTTTTTGGGTCAACAAGGGTAGCCTCTTGCATAAAGGCATGCAAGTCTGGCCATTTTGTGTCTGTTGCACTGAGAGTGAAGAATAATGTAGGTCACTGCAACTATGTGATCATAATTGTTATCTCACTCCTCCGTAGTTTCCAATATGCTTTGGTTCCACGGAGATGTTCTCCGAACTGCATGACATGATTTGGGAGGTTGTATGTAGGAATGTCCTATAGATGTATGCGCAATTCCTCAATTGTGGTTGGCATATTATGCTCCTGGCGCTGTCTGAAGAAACAATTAGCAGTTTTCAGTATATGAAATAGGGATGATGACAAAATCTGTTGTCATGGTATCTCATTAAGTGTAATTCATAACCATCAAGTGGAATTTTTTTGATACACGGTTGGCGAGGTATTACATCCCCATTTGGGAAAAGAGTTGGGAATGCCATGTCAAATAGACCCTCTGTGTTGTACTCATTGATTGGCGATGACCCAATAGTTGGCCAGTCAATGGTAGTTGGTGTATTAGTGGATTTTGTATGAACAAAATCTTTGATTTTTTCAATTTCTCGTTCTGCATTAGTTAATATGAAGGCAAAATAAGATATTGCGTGTGATGGTTGGATAGAAGTATGGTTATCTAATCCAGGGATATTTGAATCGTTTCAAGAGGAAACACCACTGTCTATAGAAATAGAATGGAGTTGAGAGGATATACCAGTGCATGATTCTAGGAGTGATGGAATTGAGGCATGGTCAATTTGCACATCACTATAATATTTGTATTGTTGCATCTTATAGAGAAATGCATTGACAACATGTGATTTGGTCACATAACAAGCATAACAATTACCTAATGTTCCATGCCTCTTCATAACCAAGATATAAATATATGAAAGGTGGCGTGGAAGGAAACTTTCAATCTTAATAGTTTGTTGGGGGACCAAATGGTGTGGCCACTATACTTGTATTGTCCACCACAAGCATGCCTAACATACAAAATTGGGCTAACACGAGAAATGAGCATTTCTTCAATTTGAGTAAGTATGGACAACACATTGGGTTGGGAACTGGGGTCTATATTATTCCATTTGGAGAATCAATGACCATTGGTTTCTCTTTGACATCGAAGGAAAATGCGTCTAGTGGAAGATGGATGAGTAACAATACCAGGATATGATTCCATACAAGTAGTACATGTATGCATGATGGACAAGGCATCAATCCATTTGTGGAAAATTTGGGTAGCTTGTGTATGGTCCTGATGTTGAAGATTACATATTGGAAAGTTAGTAAGAGATTGTTGTTTACTATTATTTGCATTTTCTCTACATCTCTTTAGTCTATCTTATGTTCAGCATATATTTTCATGCGTTGTTCATTTTGTTGGAGTCTAGATGTAGATGGTATAGTAGTGAGTGCGTCATTTTCTTTGCTCCATTTATCTTTTTTTTGTTGATTATTATAGCGTGGACTATAACGTCATGGATTGTTGTAGTTCTTCTTTCTATCAGACTCACATTTTGAAGATGATATATTTGCTAGACCTATTGGAATGTTTCGTTGAAATATAGTAGGAATTTGTAGTGACTTTGGAGTACTTCAAATGTGGTGTATGTTGGTATTGTTTGGAGTAGGCATGCATGCTCTTCAGGAAGGAAATTAGTAGCCATGATTTGATTTGCAATATTTGATTGTACCTGCAAGGAAAACATTGAATGATTTGTAAGTATATTTCATTAAGTTGAGAGTGCATATAATTTTAAAAAGATGGAAATTAAATTGTATGATATGTTGGATATGAATGTGAAGGTTATATCCCATTTAATAGAAAAGTAATAAATTGAAGGAAAATTGTATGGTAATCAAGTTTTATTTAGTATGTATGTGTATAAAGTAGGCTACAGTAATTTTTTTTTGAAAAAAAAGGCATAACACGTGCCTTAACTATTCAAACAAAATGTTAGGCTATAGCACATTTGTTTTGGGAAAAAAAGGCATAACACATGCCTTAATTATTCAATCAAAATTTTAGGGATGGGTATGTTTTCTTTTGGATTTTTCATGCAATCTATTTTATCACATGCTATTACAATATTTTTGATATGTTTCTGGTTGGAAAATGTTTCCTCATGTACTGCCAATTTGAACAAGTAACGGTTGAAGAAAACATTGGAGAAGATGGTTGTGGTTTCTTTAGTATTTCCTTCATAACCATATTCAGAAATCTTCAAAGCAGGTATGCCGATAATTTGTTCTGAAACATCCTGGAATGAAGTTACATCATCTCTCCATGTGTTGTCTTCAATTGTGAATTGGAATATGTACTTGTATTCACATTCAAATGCACGTTGATTGCACCTTTGACACTTCCATATACCATCCTCAATAGGTGTGAGTTATTTTTTGCACTTTTGATCTTCAAATGTAAGTGGGCATGCAACATAGCAGCAGTTGTATGTATCCATAGAAGCAATAGTTGCTTCAACTAAAATGTATGAAGGGTCCACCCTTGTACCGATCCCTTCAGTTTGTATGTCATACAAATGCTTTTGTATGGAATGGTGTCCTCATGAAGCACCATGTGAAGATAATGAGTAGCATTGGAGGTCTATACTTGGATTTTCAAACCAAGTTCGCAATTCCTGAGTTTCTTTAATATCAGGATTGATGTAAAGCTAGGATGAGAAGGTTGTAGTAATAGAGATCTTATTGAAGTATTTTATTTTCCCAACCTTAATAGCAATTATTGGAAATCTATTTGTGGTGGCATATTTCTCTAGATTATATTTATTGCATAAGACCCCCCACATTGTGACCTCTATACTATAGCTTGACATGTCCTTTAGCTTAAGGGTTCTCTTATGTGGATTCCATTCCATTTTTTATCATTATGGTTACTAAAGGGCTAATGCATATAGAAACTCCAATATTATCAACTACAGAGTTGTTGATTAGAGCTGGTAATTCATTAATAGGAGTGAAGATGAATTTATGGTTTGCTATTGAATGTTCATCATGTAAGCAAGTTTCTATGGTGGAGTTACTGGAAATATTTATTTCCCAATCATTTTTCAAATGATTGAATTGTTTCTTTGCAGGTTTGATTAGACCTTTTGATATTGTGTCAGTTGAAGAAAATATTAGAGAAGATGGTTGTGGTTTCTTTAGTATTTCCTTCATAACCAATTCAGAAATCTTCAGAGCAGGTATGCGAATAATTTGTTCTACAACATCCTGGAATGAAGTTACATCATCTCCCCATGTGTTGTCTTCAATTGTGAATTGGAATGTGTACTTGTATTCACATTCAAATGCATGTTGATTGCACCTTTGACACTTCCATATACCATCCTCAGTAGTTGTGAGTTATTTTTTGCACTTTCAATCTTCAAATGTAAGTGGGCATGCAACATAGCAGCAGTTGTATGTATCCATAGAAGCAATAGTTGCTTCAACTAAAATGTATGAAGGGTCCACCCCTATACCGATCCCTTCAGTTTGTATGTCATACAAATGCTTTTGTATCGAATGGTGTCCTCCTGAAGCACCATGTGAAGATAATGAGTAGCATTGGAGGTCTGTACTTGGACTTTCAAACCAAATTCACAATTCCTGAGTTTCTTTGATATCAGGATTGATGTAAAGCTAGGCCCGAGAAGGTTGTAGTAATCAAGATCTTATTGAAGTATTTTATTTTCCCAGCCTTAATAGAAATTATTGGAAATCTATTTATGGTGGCATATTTCTCTAGTTTATATTTATTGCACAAGACCCCCCACAATGTGACCTCTATACTATAGCTTGACATGTCCTTTAGCTGAAGGGCTCTCTTATGTGTCTCCATTCCATTTTTCCTCATTATGGTTACTAAAGGGCTAATGCATATAGAAACTCCAATATTATCAACTACAGAGTTGTTGATTAGAGTTGGCAATTCATTAATAGGAGTGAAGATGAGTTTATGGTTTTCTATTGAATGTTCATCATGTAAGAAAGTTTCTATGGTGGAGTTACTGGCAAGATTTATTTCCCAATCATTTTTCAAATGATTGAATTGTTTCTTTGCAGGTTTGATTAGACCTTTTGATATTGTGTATAGTTTACCAATATCTATTGAAGAGTGGAATTGTTTTGCTTGAATGTTGAAGCATGTGATGCGTATTTCACTACCCGCGATAACAATGACGTCAAATCTAAACACATGTCCAGGCCCCTTGGCATTGGTGAAGGTGCGAAGGTCCGTTTTTGAAAGGACTCTGACTTTCAATGTCCATTCTTGCATGTATGCCAGTAAATATTTGATAGGAGTAAATATTGGGGGTGTGTTAGTTTTTTCTAATTGGTGCTTTCTAGTAGAACTTACATCGTTGTTCAACAGTGGGCCACCAACAATATCTGATGTCATAGTATGCACATGTATCTCATGAACTATAAGAATCCTGGAAAGCATGAAAAAAATGTATAGTTAAAGAGTAAGTAATATAAAGTGTGGTTATTGTGTGTGATTTATGTGGTTGAGAAATAAGTAGTAGGGAAAAGTAGACAAGTGAATACATACTTGTTATTTTGGATAGATTTACAAGTGAAGTTATTTATTTGAACCAATGATCCAATTTACACTTGATATGATGTGAAAAGGGAGCTGAGAGGCGAGGCAAATCGACTTTGTATTGTAGTATTTCCATCGGATAGGTGTACATAATGATGATATTCAGAAGTTGTTGTGAATTCCAAAATTTGCGGAATAGGATTGCAAAGTACCTCTCCATTTCCAATCCTTTTAATAGAGTTCAATGTTAACATTGACGTCATCACTATAAATTTCTCTGTTCAAAGGAGTTATGTGTAGGGGTCACAAAATATAACCTAAGAAGAAACAATTTTTCATCAATGTATTAGGATATATATAGTGTATGTGAATGTATTTTAAGAAGAAGACATATGTAGGTTGAGTAATTTTTTGAAGGATTTCAATGAACAATGCAGATCCCAGGATTTAAGAGAATGGATGCAGACAGGGAGACACTCCCCAGGAGAGAAAGCAGGAACGAATGACCAAATTCGTGAAGGGGAAGACCAATGACTGAGAATAATTCTGCAGTTGAAAGGTGCAGCGGAATAATGAAGGGTTTAGATATTCCTCAACATCATATCTGACGCTCTAGAGGAATTCCGCAAGAGAAAGGTGTAGGGAAAATAATAGATCTGCAAAGACAAGGTGAATATCTGCACTTGATCCCAGATCAACGGACAAAGAAGAAGCTGTAGAGATCAACGGTAGAGGATGATATATGAGATGTGAAGTTGCAAGCTAGTTAAAGTTGTGGAAAGTTGAGTTGCGGGAGGAAAATTGTGGAAGACCATATTTGGAAAAGTGGGAAGGAGGATCTGCAATCCACAATCTACAATTTGATTCCAGAAAGGATCGTTGCGGCCAAAATTTTGCGAAAGTATGTTAGTTTTTGAAAGCTGAGAATTGCAAACCCGCAATCTGCAATCTGTAATTGCGGAATTACTGTTACGGAAAGGAAATTGCGGAAGGGAGATTTTCGGAAACATAGTTGCAGAACCAGAACTACTAAAATAGATTTGTGGAAGTCTGTATTACGGAAACAACCTTGCAGGATTGAGCTTGCGGAAGAATACTTAATCATTGAAGTTTTTTTATTAGTTTCTGATTGTAGAAAGGTCATTGCGAAAAGATAAATGTGGAAGAAATTTTTAAGAAGAATCAAAGTACGCATCCGCAATCCGCAACCCACAATTGTAGAAGGAATGAGTTACTGCAAAGTGTGGAAAGGTCATTGCGAAAAGGTAAATGCAGAAAAGGCAATGCGGAAAAAATTTGTTGCAGAAAGGATGTTGACCGAAAATGTTTAGATTAGTTTTGGATTCCTATATGTATCCATTATTGGGAAGGAGGATCTGCAATCCACAATTTTATTGCAAAAGCGCCATTGTGGCCATTGCGGCCGCAAGTTTGCGGAAGTCCGTTAGTTTTTGAAAATTGAGAATTGCAAACCTGCAATCCGCAATTATGGAAATACTATTGCAGAAAGGCATTTGCGGAAATAGAGTTGCAGAACTAAAACTGCGGAAATAAATTTGTAGAAGTATGTATTACAGAAACAACCTTGTAGGATTGAGCTTGCGGAAGAAGACTTAATCAGTGAAGTTTTTTTATTAGTTTTCAATTGTGGAAAGGTCATTGAGGAAAGATACATGCAGAAGCAATTTTCGAGAAGACTCAAACTGCACATCCGCAACCTGCAATTGCGGAAGGAATGAGTTACCGCAAAGTGCGGAAAGGTCGTTGCAAAAAGGTAAATACGAAAAAGGAAATGAAGAAAAAATGTGTTGCAGAAAGGAAATTGCGAAAGGTCACGACTAATCAATTAAACAGAGTTAAAAATGACAAACAGAGAAGTAATTTCACTCCTCCAATTGACAGATGGATTCATTACATATAAAAGGGACTTTTATGGGCCACGTTACAGATAGATTGCATGAGAAGAAAAACATGGTGGGTGGAGGAATAATATTAGGATTAACCATTCATTGTATCCTCTACTATTGGAGAAGTAGAAATCCATTCGTGTTGATTATTGCACAACTCCTGGAGCCTGGACATGAGCCAATGGGTGAATTTTATCTTAATTGGACTTGCATGCAATTCTATGTGCCTTGGTTTTACTGAGATATGTTGTTGAATTATTGATGTGTTGAGCAATTATGCATGCAAAATGTTATTTGGTAATGTATGGTTCATTTATTGGGCGGAAGGAATATCTCTTACACGTTTTCCCTTTCTCTACATTCTCTTATATTAATCTGTTGTTCATTAATTAACATACTCTGTTGATGAATGATAACTCTGCTACTCTGCTATAGCATAATAGGCTTTTGCTTATGAATACACTTCAGTTTTATACTCTGTTACAGAAATAAAAACTTTGTTTACTTTTTTTTCAATCTATTAGATGGCCGATATATAGATTCAACAGAGGTGATAGGTGATTATTTTTCCTAAATACATGATAATAATGAATGAAGCTGAAACAATATAGCAAGGCCATCTAGAAAGAATACCTAATAACTGCAATATATCTAGGCTGCGCTGGAAAGTATTACCTGAGAAAACTAGAATATGCAGAGTGATGGTGGGATTAAGAATCCCAATAATGAATACATATAGGCAGCCAAAACTGATCTAAACATAGTCGTTCGAAGGTTAGTCGATCTACCTTACATTCAATGTAGGTTAGTCGATCGAAGGTTGGTGTGAATGCAGACATCAATGCTTTGATGTCTTCAATTCCTAATTTGATGTCAAATCTCATCTATTTGTCTGTCCACGCTAAGAGAAGTCCCTGGATATTGAATTATTAGTCCAAACAACATACTCCACTAGCTATCGCAGGTTGTCCAGATGCTTTGTGGATCTCCATTTCCTATTGATGGTAGCCACAGACATTAATGTTATGGTTACAAATGGAAGGTTTTCATTTGTTGTCGATAGACCGACGAAACTGCTAGACAAACAACCCTCTAAAAAATACCTTTGACGTAATGACGACATGATATGTACATTCATTACATAGATTTTAGTTGCCAATTAGTTATATAAATGTTAATGTACAAAATGTTACAAAACTTAATTAGTTATATAAATGTTAATGTACAAAATGTTACAAAGTTTATTTTATAATTGAGAACTATTAGTCTAATTATTTATAGGTTTAGACATGTAAATTGAATTGAATTTATAAAATCAAAATGTTACAACGTTTATTTTATAATTGAGAAATATTAGTCTAACTATTTATATGTTTATACATGTAAATTGAATTAAATTTGTAACATTGATCTATCTTTTAAATGTATATGTTAATTTAAATATCAATATCTATTAAAAAATCAAAATTGATTCATACAAAATATTTTTGTTTTAAAATGAATATAAAGTTATAAACACCAAATTCTTATTAACATAATCCAAATACTAATAAAAAAATCCAATATGCTTTGATGTTAACATCAAAGCATTAGGGTTCATGTCAACATCATTTAATAAATTAACAATAAACTTTAATAAATAAAATACACAATTTTCTAAATAACCTGTTTTCTTTATAAAAAGTATTGGAATTGGATTCCTCAATAGTTTCAAGTTATCAATATATTGTTATTATTTCAATTAGGTTAAGATATAGAATTGTTGACTATTCTCTTTTTCACTAAAAACCAAAATTATTTATACAAAAATTTGTTTGTTAGTTTTATTATTTGTTTTTTAAAGAAGTAGTTCAAACGTTATATGATAGGATTTTTTTAATATGCTAAAATTGAAATTGGATTTTATTATTTTAAATTTTAAATATATTTATTTATTATTTTAAATATATTTATTTATTTTTAAAATTATATTTGAATGAATAAATAAACTCAAAATCTTCACAATTTTTTTATCATAATTAAATTACACAAACTTAACAATTTATATATGCAATTTTAATAATTCTTCTAAAATTATAATTTATTTTTAACAATAAATAATAATCTAAATTAGCCTACCACTTTCTCTTACAATTATAAATTTGATTATGTATACACAAACCTTTTGAGAATATGAAGGTTATACCTATTATAATATATGTTTCACTTGTTGAAAAAGTTTTGAGAGGTCTAATAATTAATTTTTTTAATTCAAATTTATGTATAATAACTTTTAGGTTATCAATTTCAATTTGGACAATATTTAGATTATAAAGTAAGTATTTTGATTTGGATAATATTTAGATTATAAAATAAGTATTTTTATTTTTAATTGAAAAATAAGAAAATCTATAATAAAACACAAGCACTTGATGAATTAAGCAATGTTAGTAAGAGATTAAATCCTCATTTTTATAGAGGAATTTATGAATATTTATGATGTAATATAGATATATCATTCTATCTTAATTATAGATTGAAGATGAAAAAATAGCATGCACTTCCTTTTTATATCTCTCTAAATTCATTTCTAAGAGCTAATAAAATGTCCAGGCCTCTATCTTTGAACAAATCAGCCCTTGAGGAATTGGGAATAAATATAAATAAAAATGGAAAAATCATAATATTAAGAAAGAAAAAAAATAAAAATACTTACACTTCAATAAATCTATATTAATAATGACAATTGAAAATATATTATTTTTATAACATTGTTTATAAATTATAATATAATTTTAAAATATTTAATTAGTTTATTAGTTATTAATAATTTTATTATAATACTCTAAAAAAATCAAAACTTGATTTCAAATCAATTTATATGTCTTTCATTAATTATGATCATAACATGAATTCTACATTATAAGCTTGTTTTATAATTCAAAATTTTTATAATAATTAGGGTTAACATTTATTGAGACTTAGTGATCTTCACTAAAGGAGTTGGAAATGGAAACATTGATATAGAAATTCATCGTTGTTTTTGCACTTATTTTTGAAGCCAATATCACCAAAAACATAGTTTTTCCTCTAAACATTAATCAACCAACTCATTAATGTATATATCTCACAAAACTCTAATAACCATTAATACCTAATGCTATATACTAGCATAACCACAAGTAAAGTGGTCGGTGAATGCCGATAAACACAACCAACCACTTGGCTTTGTGAATCTAGTTGTTTGTTATATACCAGATTGTTAGACAAATACTATTTAATAAATAAATAAATAAAATAAATTGTTACCCGTTACTTTAACCACCCTTTAACTAAAGTTTATTTAAATCTTAACCAAGATGCATTTAATCATAACAAGATACTACCACCATGAAACGAATTCCTGCTGTACACTTGTTACACTTGGATTAATCTTGTTGATCAGCTCAAACAAATCCAAAATATAAAATAATATCTAAATTCATAAAGACATAATTACTTTATTATTGTTTTTTTTTTCAAATTTTTGAAAAAAAATATTAAACGACTTTGATGCTTATTTCACTTTTTTTTTTTTTTCCTTTTTTATTAGTTCCTACATAGCAATGATATAGCAATGTGTCTTTCCAAATATTAGATCTGTATGCCATCTCAATTTTTTTAGCATTGCAGTTGAGTTTTTGTATTAAACAAAATTGTTAAATCGACGATTTATCTCCTTTTCTATTTGTTCCATGCCGCTAGCATCCTTCTCTGCTTCTGTTACCTGTAGCCTGGGAGGTGGCGGAACGCTAACGTCGTATATACGACTAATGAAGTTACAGATACAGATAATAGCGTGGTAGACATAATTGTATATCAGGTTTGTATTCCATGGGTTTGGGTTTTATTATCACCCGAGCTCTTTGCTTATGCTTAATAATAGTGGATCGTATTGAGCAATAAAATGTTATTAATGAACGTTTTTTCTTTTAGTTTCACTCGTGGGCTAGATAGGAGCGTTCAAATTTGAGCTTTTTTCAGCTTTTCCAAAGGGTTCTAGCTTTTTCTAGAAGTGTAAAGTTTAAATTGTTTTTCAAAAAAATTTAAAATTTGAATTTTATTTTTCAAATTAAGGACATAATTTACATCAACATTTCAAAATAAGAGCAACATTTTAAATAGCCAGTTTATATAAATTTCTTATTATGTTGGAATTCCTATACTATAAATTTCAACTAGTCATTTAAAATATTGGAAATACCATCATTAGAATCACTCACTCACTCACTCACGCCACACTCATTGCTCAACCGTGCACCAGGATGTGACTCTAACTCTCGAATCACTTGGGGCTGCAATCTAAGGTGTGACAATGTGTCAATGACTTCATAGAACCACTACTAGGCACAAAACAAGCCCAAAACTTTGTGCCTACTACCTATGTAGACCTGGCTACCAATGTCCATTTGTTTTTCATCAAAATTAAATTCAAATGGACAGTTTAATGAGTCATCTTCTGCAAGAATTCATTTCTTCATGAATGTCATAGAATGACATCAACTATAAACAACACTCAATGGCATTCAACTAGGACCACAAACCGTGTTGTTGGGCCTCAACACAGTAGGGCAGAATTCATGTAGAATGTATGGAGAAGAACATAAAGGAGAAGAGGAAGGATCTACGACAGAGGAAGCAACATCAAGGGAAAGGTAAGGATGCTGCGACAAAAGAAGGAAAGAGAAGAAAACAAAGAGAAGGTGCGGGATGAGGAAAATGCGCCAGATAAGTAAGCCACGGCAGGAGGACAAAACGAGATATGATATGACACGGCAGAATATCAGCAGAAGCAGACGTGCAAATAGTGTAACAACCAAAAAATGGCAGTAAGGCATAACGCTAAGAAAGTGATAGTCCTTAACGATCGTGGGTACGAGCTCAGCTGGAGACAGCGAAAAGCACACGCGTGAAGGCATCTTTGTAAGTCGGGTCGATAGTGCCTCTCGTTATGTGTTACTAGAATAGGAAAGAAAACGTGTTGGCTGGATATAATAAGTCGGTTGGGATAACGACTGGAAAGGAGTTTGTAATGAGTCTGTATCGAGTCGGTATTGAGTCTGTAACAAGCATGTATGGGATCTGTATCGAGTCTGTAATGGGGCTATAAAAGAAGGAACCCAAGATGTAGATGGGTTAGCCGGTTAGCCAATTAGCTGATATAGCATCTAAGTAATCTCTAGACTCTTGAAAAAGGCGTTGAAACTAGACCTGAGATAGGTGTTTTTGGTTAATGACTTTGTATCACTGAGTGCATCATAGCAGAGATTATGTAGTTGAGTGCGCAGACAAGTAGAGAAGGTTTAGTCAATACAGGATGTGTGTGGATCGCTAGTAGGAGTAGAGTACGAAGAGAAGGAGAGAAGATCACAGAGCATGAGAGGGAGGAAAAGTATATACATATAAAAGAGAATATATCAGAGTTTGTAGCTTTGTGCGCAGACAAAAGTTGCATATATTTCCTCATGCCAGATGAATAGCACCTTGTGGTTTTTTCCTGGATGGGTTTCCACATTACATGTTGTGTATATGTGTGAATGTTGAAGTATCTTAGATATATGTGTGAATGTTTTGTTGAATGACTGGTTGATTATTGTGTTACAAATGGATAAATGTATGAGTGCCGCATTATATTAATGAATATGATTATGTTGTATGTTTAATGTTTATTTACTTAAGTCTCATAAAGAAGGGTTGAATCCCATCTAGTGTTGAAGTACTGTGCATGCAGATAACATGCCTTCTCGGTCTTCATTGGAAGTCTTGACGTAGAGTTAATGTACTAAAACACCCTCTCACACAAACTCCAGAAACGTGGTTCTGGCAATTACCCATAAAACTGAGATATCTCGGGTGAGACGGCATCTGTGTCGCAAGTGCTACGGCTGAGTTCCACTCTATCGGGTCAATATATTGGGCTTTGGTGTGCTGAGCATAAGGGACTGAATTTGGGTCCAGGGGCAGAGAGAGGGAAGAAAACCAACAAATGGTTTCGTTGTTGGGACCTAAAGTGTTGTGGTGAGGGGTATGTTGTGGCATCCTACAAAACCAGAGATCCAGGATTGGGTGGACTTCAAAGAGCTATAGTTTGCACGAAAAGAAACTGAAGGATCTCAGTGGAACCCAACAAAGTGGTTGGGCCGGTACATTTATTCAGACATTTACGAGATTTTATTTTCTGAGTTTCCCATTGTGTTGCATAAGTGGTTGTCTAAGTTGGCAACTCAACAAAGGAATTTTTGAGAACTGAGAGAGTGGAGTCCTCACTTGATTAAGCGGTTGAAAAGAGTAAACAACCCTATATCAAGGGCTGTGGATTTTTGGGTAGACAATATCCTAGAGGGATATATTAATGAGTTTTTTGTTGACACAATAACCTCATACAGTGAGGCAGAGCGAAAAAAATTCAAGCACCACATAGCAAATACATGTCATCTTTAAAGACGTGGATAAAAATGATTTTATGTGAAAAAGACATCTGTGAATGCAAGACTGAATAGAAAAGGGTGGCTATGTCTTAGCAGAACCCTAGAGTGAGATGTTCCCAATAGATAGTGGAACTGAACTAGAGCCAGGATCTTTAAGAAGCGAAAGAAAATACAGGTCCAAAAAAAGACAAAAAAACTCTGTTAGAACGAGGGAGTTGCAACACAGATCAAGAAGAATAAGGCTACGAGTTTGCGTCATACTTAAACGAAGGATCTTGTGACGAAGAAGATGAATATAATCTGATCTTAGAAGGCGACGAAGCATCAGAATATTCGACTGAAGGTTTGGAACAAGAACATGCTTACAACTCACCTACAGTACCAGAGGTAAGATCGCGAGACCTGTATGTAAGTAATTCAGTAAATACAAGTACTACTAATATTGTAAATAAAGGACAAGGAAGTTCGACTAGGCCAAATTTTGTTCCGACTGTACCAAGTAGGGATTGTAAAAAGTGAAAATAATGGGAAAACATGAATATATATATATATATTCTCAAGAGCATGGGGAGGGGAGGAACGTTTCTCCAATAGTCCCCAAGTTTCTGAGAAGCAGGAAATGCGAAAAAGTGTCCCTGAACCTATGGGACATGTCCCCATGGAACACTGTAAATAAGAGAACAAACAAAGAAGTGAACTCGAATTCAAAGAAATTGGACAACTTTTTTAAAATAAAACCGTTTCTAGGTAAATTGAAGTAGTTAATGTGTAAGATGATTGTCTATATATTGCATTAGCTCCAATTGTGTTATTATTCTAATGGTAAGTAAAGCAAGGGCATATGAAACCATACCTAGATTCGCCAATTCCATCGCCTCATGAACCACTTCTATTCATAAAGTAATTCTCTGAAGCATCCCTTTACAGTGTTATGTCACTTTCACTTTGATTTGTTCTATCACTTCACAAGCATGAAAATCTATGAGAGCCCTAACTAGTTGATGTCACTTACCAATAGAAAATTTAAAGAAGGTTTTGCAAGATATGCAACACATATTATGTATAACGCCATACCTAACTTGAGCTTCTCTGATATATTTTAAACCCCCATATGGTTATAAATTGAGAACAAAATGTCCAAAGGTATTTGAGGATCATAAGGGTTAGTGTACCAGGTAAAATATACCACTGATAAGCCTCTCTTGAATAACTCCTTCAACTCCAAGCCATCTAGGACATACACTTTTCCTAGGCTTGGTGTAGGTCGTGAATTTACAACTGCTTCCAAGACTAGGTTTTATGAGAGAGAAGGAACTCGAATAGTTTTGCACAAAATGCCTCCAAACCAAACAACATTATGATTCAATTATTTTATGGTTGTCATTTCTTTTCAAGTCCCGCAACAACAAAAAGTAGTCTTTAATTAGGTGTACCAATTTTACAAAACGTAGTATTCAATTAGGTCTACCAATAAATGGAAACTAAAGGGGAATATGGGAAAAAAATTGTTGCTAGATATTTCCAATAAATGAAAAGTACCACCACCGCTACGTTGTCTTCATATTAAGAGGTCTCATTTATGAAGGTAGGACTTACCTTAGGATGCCCAAAACTATTATGAACTATCTTCGGCATGCTATCTTTAATTTTCTTTGGGGAAATTCTTATGGTAAATCCAAATATCGCTTGGTGGACTGGCATACGATCTCCAGGCCATATGATTTAGGAGGGTGGAATATTAAGAATCTGGACTGGTTTAGCCTGGCCCTTAGACTCAAATGTTTTTGGATGGTACTGAAGGGTGAAGGTATCTAGTCTCTTATTATCAATCATAAATATCTTAAAAATAGGTTTGTAGTGGAATGGATTCACAGTCAAGCCTTTACTATTTAGGGTACTTCGTACATATGGAACGGATTCATCATAACTCTGTCTTGGATCACTAGATGTCTGGGATGGAGGGTGGGGAATGGTAAAAAGATAAATATTGGTGTGGATCCCATAGCTGGTTTAAATTCATACTTTGTCCTACTGTAGGAACTCAGATCCTACTTAGAGGATCATGGAATTTCTACTCTTGTTGATTCTCACCACTGGGAAACAGGTCCCTCTGCCCATCAGTATTGGCTTACTACTGATGACCTCGAATTGGATGGCTCATGGAAGGAATTGTGGACCAATTACATAAATGGGCTATCCCATGGCTACATTCGACTTGGTAATAGTTCGAACTCTCTGGCATGGATGTATAACAAAAGCACGGGTCAAGTTACAGCCCGTCTGGCATATGAGTTTATTGCCTCAAGTCACCTCCCTTAAATTCCAGATAAGATCTTTGTAATTATTTGGAAATTCAATTCACCTCTTAAAGTGATTTGTTTTGTATGGCTATGTCTATCCAATCGGATCAATACCTAGGACAACTTACATAAGAAGGGGTGGACTATTCCAAACTATTGTTGTCTATGCTCTAGGGATGTAGAATCTGTCAATCACCTATTTGTTGAATGTCAGTACACTAAGGAGGTCATCGGTGGACTCAGAATTTCTCTCCAACGTGCTATAACTTGGAATGAGCCTACTTACAAGCAAAATCTGGTTAACTGGACTGGGAAGGAAAAATAATTGAAGTATCTTCCCCTTCTTATGACCTAGAAGCTTTGGATTACGCGCAACGGGGTTATATTTGAAGATTTCAGGCCAACTACTAAGCATACCATCCATCTTATTCTGGAACAGCTAAATATACATACAGTGAAGGTATCTCCAAGAACAAACAGGAGAATAAAAGGTTTGGCACCTGTATATGATTTCCTAGTCGGTTTTTTTTATGGAGCCTCAGCAAATAGGATTGGAGGCATTGGTGTTCACCTTATATTGAGCAAAGATCATTATTATCATTTAAAAATGGGTTATGGACGGAGTACCAATACTTGGTCTAAACTTCTTGCTCTTTGGGTGCTATTAGTCTTCTCCAAACGGATTGGGTTGCCATATTTACATATCAGAGGAGACTCTTCAGCCATCATTAACTGGTTCAATGGGCAAGCTACCTTAGAGGCACTGGATTTGGATGGCTGGTGTCAAGATATCAGTGCGCTTTCATCTTACTTTATCTATCTTGAATCATCCCATGTCTACATAGATTTTAATGTCAAGGCGGACAACTTATCTAAGGAGGATCTTTTTTTACCTTCTGGGATCCTACATTACTTGGAATTTTCTAAGGATGTATGTCATTGGCATGGCTCTATCCGGCTCTATTGATTTAGACATTCTCCACTTCACCTCTTTTGGGTATTGAGTATGAGATTTCATCCTTTTGATGATTGGGGTGGCTTGGTCCGCCATTCTTTTTTCGAGCAAGTTTATATCCCAGCAGTGTCTCCTTAGATCAACTTGTCTGTATTGAGTTGATTGATGTTGCTGAGGTGATTCGAGATGGGGACTTGAAGTTCGTTATGTATTTCTTCTACTTTTGATTGTGGGAGCCTCTTTTGGTGCCTATATCTTTTTTATGTTGGAGATGGGACTGAGCTTTATACCCCTAGTTGTGGCCTTACGTTTTTGTATATGTACACATGTTGTAGCACAAAGGTTACCTTTGATTCAGATGAATAACAAGGAACTGCTATTTTTCTCCTGGAAAAAAGAAAGTAAGACTTGCCAACCACAAATCCATGTTAGTTTAAATGGTTTCATTTATAGAAAGGATTGTGTAAATCATATAATTTTTATAATTCTTTTTTACTTATTTGAACATGATTCATCATCTCAAATTTATCAAAATGTGTCGATCATGTAATTTTATACATTAAAAAATTACTTATTTGAACATGATTTATCCTCTTAATTTTTTTGTTTAACTAAAAATAATTAACAAAATAATTTTAAAATATAAATGATATTTTCTATTTTACATAATTATAACGAGTGGAACTAAGAGCAAAGCTCTTTAATACCTACTTTTAATAAAAGTTTAATAAAATAAAATTAATAACAATCGTATCCAGGATAAATTGTTTTATTATAAAAGGCAATTGGTTAGTTGATTTTTTAATCCATGGGAGGTTGTCTCATTATGGGATGCATAGGTTACTGGCCTTGCTAATAGTTGTCATCCTTAATTTTCTTTCTATTAATTGAGAATTTTACACACAAGGCCTCAAAACTCATTATATATTGTAGTTAGATTTATTTAAATGCATAAATTGTTAGTTTTTTAATGTTTTTTTTCGAATTTAAAAACTAAAAAATTAATTATACAAATTTCGATTGCAATTTCAAAATTTCAAAATGTAATAAAAATATTAAATAGTCAATTGAACTTCTTTGTAATAAATATTAATCATTATTTTTAAATTATAAATAATATTTCAAACTTAAAAAGTACTAGAAAATTATATATTTATAATTTTTGGTTACTAAATTTTATGTCATTTCTTCAACCTTATTGAAAAATCTAATAAAAAAATTAGATATTTATAGTTTAGTGACCAAATCTTAAATTGAAAATATATTTTAGTATTCTAGATTGTATAGTGATATAAGTCATGTTAAATTTGACATTATTATTTATGTTTTTTTTAATAAACTAGCATACCCTAAAGCGGGGAAATGAAACGCCGAGAAGAACTTCAGTATGCTTAAAATGAGAGAAAGTTGTGTGTATGTAGAGAATGTAAATTTATGTGTTAAAAGCAAGTATAGTGATTTTATGAAAATTATAGTGCGGATACGAATAAGCAACAATAAATAGGAACTCGTGCAATAAATTGAAACCAATGTAATCGATGGAAAGTAAAATGAAATGTCCATTAATTTGTCATAAGAGAAATATACATATGTAATATAAGCAGAGTTATCAAGTTTGACTCTAAACATATTGGCAAGCAATATTGGTATCTTCATTTAGTATGGGGAGTGAAGGGATTGAAGGATGTAATTATAAGTGTTAAAGGGAAAGAGAATGAAGGCGTGCCTCTTCCTTCTTGCGAAGTGTGACATATAAAATGTCTTTCATCTTTGCATAGTGGTCGAAGGAGAACGATGGTGCAATTCACATTCCTTCTAATGTTGTAGAGTGTGACATTGTCGTGAAGTTCAAGCCTTGACGTTCTATGTTACCAATGTCAATGGTTGACCTTGTTATTGTTGGTCCCTGATATTTATGTAGGGTCAATGCCCAAGCCATCTTAAGAGGGATTTGTTTCTTGTTAATTCAATTTATGGGTGGAATTGTGCTTTGGTTGAGATTGGTTCAATGGAGGGCCAATGTATTTATCAAATGCCACAATAACATAGGCTAGAAACTTATGAGGGATAGATCATGTATACAATTTGCATGAACACTCCAAGTGCACCATTAATTAGTCTTGCTTGGACCCATAAAGTGCAAGATAACATTACTCATACCATTACCCCCACACTTAGCAATATTTTTTTCATCAATTTATGAATGTAATAAAAAATAATATTTATATTTTTTAAATGTTTATATAATTATTGGAGAAGAATTTAAGAATTGACATAGTAGAAAAGGAAAGGTGAAAAAAATGAAATATATTTTACTATATAAATAAAGGAATGACCATAATATGTTTAAAAAGTGTATAGTATGTTACAAATAATGCCATTGTAAAAATATGTAATGATGATAATGCATACATAAAAAGAGAGAAATGAACCATGACATTTCAATTTATATAACTTTGTACATTTATTTATTGAATATTAAATATGGACTCAAACAAAAATTTGAATGATTGAATAGTAAAGTTTGCATTTTAATGTAAAGACCACATTGTTGAATTATATGAATTTGAATTACAAAGTGTTGATATAGTATTTTTTGGAAATTATATTGCATATACTAATATGAAACAATAAATAGCAACAAATGCAATCAATTTAAACTAATGTAATTGATGAAAAGTAAAATGAAATGTCCATTAATTTGTCATAAGAGAAATATACATATGTAATATACTTAGAGTTATCAAGTTTGACTCTAATTATATTGGCAAGCAACATTGGTGTTTTCATTTGGTACGGAGAGTGCAGGGATTGAAAGATGCAATTTTAAGTGTGAAAGTGACAGAGAAAGAATCTGTGCCTCTTCCTTCTTGCGAAGTGTGACATATGAAGTGTATTTCATCTTTGCATAGCGGTCAAAGGAGAATGATGGTGCAATTCACATTCCTTCTAATGGTGTAGTGTGTGACATTGTCGTGAAGGCCAAGCCTTGTCGTTTTGTGTTACCAATGTCAATGGTTGATCTTATTAATGTCAATCCATGGAATTTATGTATATTCAATGCCCAATCCATCTTGAGGGGGATTTGTTTCCCATTACTTCGATTTATGGGTGGAATTGGTATGTGCTTTGGTTGAGATTGATCCCATGGAAGGCCAATGTATTTATCAAATTCCACGACAACATAGGCTAGTGACTTAGGAGGGATAGATCCAAGTGTGCATACAATTTGCATGACCACTCCAAGTGCACCATTGACTAGCCCTGATTGGACCCATAAATTGCAAGATAACATTACTCGTTTCCCCACACTTATCAGTATTTATTTTTCTGGTTGATGGTCATCATCTTGTTGTGTATCTGAACCATTGGTGAAATCTGCGATTGAGCATGCAAATAGACATAGCCAATGCTTGGAGCATGTACTTGTTGTACATGAGTGTTTGCAAGAATGTTAGTTGCAAAGAGATGGATTTTGCCGTCAAATTTTGAACGCTCCTCTGTTGACAAGAATCTATTAGTCCTATATTCGAGGAGGCTCCAATCTTCCAAGGTTGGTGTAGAATTGTGGATGTCAATAGCTAGCGAAAACGAAGATGGGTCACGGGTGGCATCAATGCCCCTTTGCCGGAATATTGTTTCCAAAATGATGACAATGGTAAAGTCTGTCCACAAACACTTCCCTAGTGTTTCTCCTGCATATAGAGTTTTTTCCATCACAGGTGGGAGTTGGCCTAAGTCACCAACAAGAAATTTTTAACAGTTTCTAAATGAGCAATTATTTTTCTCTAGAAAACATTCACTCGAGCGACTCTCGATTTGAACAAATATTCTAGGTCCTATTAAGCTCATCTCATCAATGAGAATGCATTGAATATTTTTCAGCTCTTCTTGGAACATTAATAGGGCTTGACCCTATATAGCGGCTTCATGTCCTTTATAGAAATACGTATCCTTGCATGTATGTTAAAAGTTGCAACTCCAGTAGGGGCGAGCAGAAGTAGTGGGCTATGGGCATGTGTTTCTTGAGAAGATAGTGCTTTTTATGGTTCTTATAAGGTAGGACTTACTCGTTCCTTCAGTTCCTTGGATGATCATCCTCAATGGCTATTTACTTCCTTATACTTGTGAATGTTGCAGGACTATGTCAAACACAAGTTGTTGACTATGAGATAATGCATATGTGGAAGTAGGCATGGGAGTGTTATCGTGTATTACCTCCCCGCTCCTTCTGTTGTCGTCAATGTAGTTTGGTGCGCTCTCCAATGTATATGTTGACACTTTTGGATGATTCCATGAATGGTGGGTGTCAAAATCTCAAAGGCCAAGCATGTCAATTTCATTGATGTGGATATTTCCTGTAGGTACTAACCTTGACAAAACTTGTCATTCATTCATGTACATGTCGAGATGCATGTTCTGATTAGTAGCATCATCTGCAAATGTTTCCTCCTCAATATTGGTTGCAGGGATGCGATCAACATGCCATGCACGGTAGGTTTTTCATATGCATTCCCAGTTTGAAACAAAGCCATGTTCTATAAGATCAATGTCTTTGTTGAAGGAATGAAAGGGCTTATATAAAAGTAGCTCACTCCAACAAAAATCAAGAAAGGCATTCGAATATTTGGCTGGAATTGAAGTAAAGCGAGGCCAAACATGGACGATTGTAGGGACAAATCTCTTTTTACACTTTTAAGTTCTACATCCCTGGTTATATGACCATTGTTGTGCAAGGTCTATAAGGAATAAATGATCCAATGTTGGAGGATGTAGAAGTATGCATCTATGAAACTGGATCCAGATAAGCAATCGATTGAGTCATGACATACACGACGAAACATTTTTTGACCAACATTTAGTTTGGTGAAGGCTCGATTGCATGTGGCAAGGGGTGATATTTGCAACATATGGCAAGTTTCTTTAGCATTGATGTCTCAGACAACAATTTCTTCTTATTGTAAGTGACTGTAGGCATATGAGGTTGAGTCCTGTGGAGATGATGTATTTCTGATTCTATTCAGCATATGATGGTAGGTCTCTTGTTTTCCTTCTACTTTAGAAGCATATTTCACTATTTATTTCAAGACAACATAGAGTGAGAGTACTGGTTGGAAATCCACATTTGCTCGCCATGTTTGAAGTATGATAGGATTATGGATGTTCATATGAGCATCATTATGTGCACGGTGATATGTTTTTTGACCCTTTTCATCAATGTAGAGCGATGATTCATGTTGTACATTCCAAGGGAATTTATATCTGCATTCAAGTGTAATCCTTTTTTGCGTAGACATGAATTCTTAGTGCACTTTGTATGTCTTTGTACTCTGTTTAACAGTTTTTCATAGTCATGAAGTGGGTTGGATCAAAGTATATCCTTTGTATCTGGAAAGCAAGGATCATCCTCAATGTGTTGGTGCATATGAATCTATGTGTCTTGATTATCTCTTGGATTCCATGTTGTAACATAGCTATCAAAGAATTTTTTGCATCATTGATTTGATCCGGGTCTTTCCAATCTAATGTTTCCATGTTAGGAGCTCCATCAATCTAGAGAAAACCATGTATATGTGCAAATCCATGATGTTTCCATTCATACCTACACAAGGAATGTTAGATGATTAAAATAATTGACAAATATGTAAAGGTCTTGCAAAGACACGCGCGGGTAAGATATAATGTGTACCTGTACCAATGATTTGTTGCATGCATGTCATTTTTAATCATATCCTCATGGAAGATAGAAATATTTTATGCATGTATGCATCCACGGTGTGGGGCCTATCAATGATGTTATGATTACACCAATGTTGTCTCGTTGCCGAGTCAGAAGGGCGATCTTCTTGCATAAGTGCATGTAGGTCTGGAATTTTTTTGTCTGTTGCACTAAGAGTGAAGAATAAGGTAGGGCATTGCAATTGTGTGATCATATTTGTTAGCTCACTCTTGCATAGTGTCAATTATGCTCTATTCCCACGAAGGTGTGCTCTGAAGCGCATGACATGTTCTGCGAGTTTGTCTATAGGAATTTCTTGTCGATGTGCAAGCAACTCCTCAATTGTGGTTGGTGTGTTATGTTCTTGGCTATGCTTCACAAAGAAGTTGGTTATTGATTGACTCATGTGGCTCATAATCAATTTGTACAAGTAGTACCTTAAGCGGGGATGACTACCAAATCTGTTGTCACGGTATCTCATTAAATGTACTGCATAGATATCAAGTGGAATCCTCTTAATACGTGGTTGGCGAGGTAGTGCATCTCCGTTTGGGAACAGAGTTGGGAATTCCATGTCAAATAGACCCTCTATGTTGTACTCATTGATTGGTGATGATCCAATAGTTGTCCAATGAATTATAGTAGGTGGAGAATTGGATGTAAACTGAACAAATTCTTTGATCTTTTCCATTTCTCGTTCTACATTAGGAAAGTTGAAGGCAAAAGAAGATATTTCTTGTGATGGTTGGGTAACACATTAGTTATTTAGATCGGGTATATTTGAATCTGTATAGGAGGGCATACAAAAGTCTGTAGAGATAGAATTTAGTTGAGAGGAGACATCGGTGCATGATTCTAGAAGTCATTCTATTGTATTGTGGTCGAGTTGGACATCACTATAGTATCAGTCATTCTGTATTTTATAGAGAAATTCATTGAATACTTTTGATTTAGTCACATAACAGTCATAACATTTACCTTCGGTTCCATGCCTTCTAACAACCAATATATCAATAGTTGAAAGGGGGCATGGAAGGAATCTTGCAATCTATACAATTTGTTGGGGGGGATTATAGTGTGGCCACTATACTTGTATTGTCCACCATGAGCATGCCTGACCTATAAAATTAGGCTAACACGAGCAATGAGCATTTCTTGAATTTGAGTAAGTATTGATAGTACAATGGGTTGGTCGCCGGGGTCCATATTGTTCCATTTTGAGAATCGATGACCATCAATTTCTCGATGACATCGATTGAAAATGTGTCCATTAAGGAACATATGAGTAGTAATGCTAGGATATTATTCCATACAAGTAGTACATGTATGCATGTTAGATAAGGCATCAATCTGTTTGCAGAAAGAATGGGTAGCATTTGGATGGCCATGATGTTGAAGAGTTTCTATTGGAAAATTCAAACGAGGTTCTTTATTAGTATGCATTGTACTCTCTCGAATTCTATTTGTTGTGGCTTTCTTTTCAGCATATCTTTGCTTGTGTTGTTCATTCTTTTGGACCTTAGATGCAAATGGTTTTGTATTATTTGGGTCAACATATTTGATTGTGGCACTTTATTTGTTCCATTTATCTCTTCTCCTCTTGTTTATTTCTGTAGATTGGACTTTGTGTCAATGACTGTTGTATTCATTCTTACTATGAACCTCATATTCTTGAGACAATATACTTGCTGGGCCTGTTGGAATATAGTAAGCGTCTGTAGTGGTTATGTGAATGTCAGTTTCGTTTGGCACATAAGGGCATGCTTTTTAGGATGAAAATCAATGCCCGTGCTTTTTATTGCAATATGTGAAGGTTCCTGTAAGAAAAGACATGAATGATTTGTAAATATATATTACTAAATTATACATTTCATGCAAGTTGTTTGATATATGTAGGAGTACTATTTTAAGAAGATGAAAATTTAATTTTATGATATGTTGGATATGGATGCATATGTTGTGAAATAAACATGCTAACTTTATAAAACCCATGTTTTAATTAACATGTAAATGTACATAATAGGAAAAAATACAACTTCTTGCTTCGATGGAAACACCCTAACACATGCCTTCATTTCTTAGGCAACATTTAAGATGTAACTTTACAAGCTAGGCCAAAATAGAAGTGTTGGCGTAAAAGAAAAGCAGCCTAACACATGCCTTCACTCTTTAGGAAACATTTAATATGTAACTGTAAAAAGCAGGAAAAAAGGTACAATGTATTGCTTTAAAAAAAAAACCTAACACATTCCTTCACTATTTAGACAACGTTGTAGGGGTAGGCATGTTTTCTTTTGGTTTTTTCATGCAATCCATTTTATCACATGCAATTACAACATGTTTGATTTGTTTCTGATTGGTAAATATTTCTTCGTGTACTGCTAGTTTGAACAAGTAACTATTGAAGAACAACTTAGAGAAGATGTTTGTGGTCTCTTCGATATTTTCTTCATAGCCATAGTCAAATAACTTAGGAGCAGGTATTCTGATAAGTTGTTCTGCAACATCTTGGAATGCAGTTACATTGATCTTACTTGTTTGGTCTTCAATGTTGAATTGGAAAATGTACCTTCAATGTTGAATTGGAAAATGTACCTGTATTCACATTCACAGACATGTTGATTGCACCTTTGGCAATTCTTGACACCATCTTCAATAGGTGTGAGTTTTTTTTTGTAAAGACGATCTTTAAATGTAAGAGGACATGCAGAATACCAACAATTATATGTATCCATTGAAGCAATAGTTTCCTCGACTAAAATGTATGCAAGCTCTGGTCCTATACCGATTCCTTCATTTTTAATGTTAGATAGTTTCTTCCATATGGAAGGATGGCCTCTGGAAGCACCATCTGCAGATAATGAGTGGGATTGGAAGCATGTTTCTGGTTTCTCAAACCAGGATCGCAAATCCTGAGTTTCTTTGAGATATGGATTGATGTAAATTTTGGATGAAAAGGTTGTAGTAATTGATAGTTGATTGAAGTATGTTATTTTGCCATCCTTTATAGCAATTATTGGAAATCTATTTGTTATGGCATGTTTCTCTAGATTATGTTTAGTGTAAAATCCCCCCCATAGTGTGATTTCTATAATATAATTTGGCATGTCCTTTGGTTGAAGGGTTCTCCTATGTGTCTTTGTTCCATTTTTCCTCATGATAGATGCTAACGGGCTAGTGAATATAACAATTCCTAGTATATCAACTATAGAGTTGTTGGATAGAGTTCATAACTCATCAATAGGAGTGAAAATGAAGTTATGGTTTTCTATTGAATGTTCATCATGTAAGCAAGCTTCTATGGTGGAGGTATTGCTAAGATTTATTTTTGAGTCATTTTTTAAATGATTGAATTCTTTTTTTTGCAAAGTTTGATGATTCCTTTTGAGATTATGTAAAGTTAACCAATATCTATGGAACGATGGAAGTGTGTTGCTTGGATGTTGATGCATGTAATACATATCTCACTTCTATCAATGTCAATAACATCAAATCTAAAGACATTGCCAAGCCCCTTGGCATTGGAAGGTCAGTTTTTTTAAGGACTCTGATTTTTAATGTCCATTCTTGAAGGTATTGATACAAAGATTTAATAGGAGTTATGTTTGGGGGTGTTTTAGTTGTTTCTATTGTTTTTTCATAGGCCGACTTACATCTTTTCTAAAAAAATGGTTCACCAATAATATCTGAAGTCAAAGTATGGACTTGTATTCCTTGAACTGTAAGAATCCTGCAAAAAAATGTTAAAAAAAAGTACAATTAGCATTTTAATTATTGTGCAAATAGTGGGTAATGTAAAATACGTTTAATGTGTATGATGTATGTGATTTGGAAAGGGATGCGTAAGATTAAAAAAAATGAAAAAGTATATAGGTTGAATACATACTTGCTATTTTGGATAGGTTTACAACTGAAGCTATCTATTTGAACCAAGGATCCAACTTCCAGCTGTGATGATGTGAAAAACAAGCTGAGAGGTGAGGCAAATAAGCTGTGTATTGTACTAATTCCATCGGATAGGTGTACAAAATAGTGGTATTATGAAGTTGGAGTGAAGTCCAAAATTTGTAGATTAGGATTGCAAAGAATCTCTCCATTTCCAATCCTCGTAATAGAGTCCATCCATTGTTAAAACTGGCGTCATATTTGTAAGTATGTTGTTTCATGAAAGTTCAGAACAATGGTAGAAAAAAGACACCTAAGAAAAAACATTGTTGCATCAATGTATTAGGTGAATTCTATATAATGTATATGAATGTAATTTAGAAATAATATCAAGTAATAATTTTGTTTTTGAAGTATGTGTTTAACTATTTGAACAAGAATAGTTTGTATAAAGTTGAGAAGAATTGAATAAGAAAAACATTTTCGCATCAAGGTATTAAACAAAATATGAATGTAATTTAAAAATAATGTATATATTTTTTGAAATATTTATATAACTATCGGAACAATAATAGTATTTATTTTTTAGAATAATGTGAGGATTGACCTAGTAGAAAAGGAAAGGTGAAAAGAAATGAAATATATTTTACTAAGTAAATAAATAAATGGTCATAATATGTTGAATAAATATATAGCATGTTACAAATAATACCATTGTAAAAAAATGCAATGATGCTAATGAAAGAAAACTATAAAATTTCAATTTATATACATTTACATTTATTTAATAGATATTAAAATATGGACTTGAATTAAAAATTGAACGATTCAATAATATTATTTGCAGTTTAATGTAAAGACCACATTTTTGAATTAGTATAAATTTGAATTACAAAGTGTAATAAAGTAATTTTAAAAAGGAAAGTGTTAATTAAAGTAAAAAGGTGGATAAAACATTGAAATTGTTTTTTATAAATATTAAATATACAATTCTTCAAATAATATATATATATATAAGTGATATATATATTTAGTTACAAGTAGAAACGTAAATTTGTGTACAAGCTAAATAACTAATAGGATATGATTGAGTTAAATCTACATGCTTGAACCATGTTGCAAAACATTCATGTAACTCAACCATGTCTTTATTGAAAGCTTCTATTTTTTTTTGTGGTTTTAATGCCACGGATTTTTTTTCTCTATTTCTACTCTTTTGGGTAGTCTTGTTGACATGAGATTTAAGGTCATTTTGAGATAAGTGATGGGTTGGTTCATTCTTCAGTGCATCTTCTACCTTGTCATATATTATGCCAAAGCCTTTGGAGAATGGGCCTTTTGTTTGGAAACCCAAAATGGATATAGTTTGTGTATCTGAAACATGAAATTTCCTTGCAAGTTCTTCTTTCAAATCTAGCCTAGAAAGATTACCCCTTCGAGGATGAATAACATGGATTTGGATTTGTCTTCTATGTAGATGGAGGTTATCCACAAGGTGTCGAGTGCAAACTGTATGTCCTTTTACTAGTTCCACCATTGCTAGTTTAGTTGGCAAGTTTATATGTCAAAGGTGTTGATGAGTCATAACCTTGCAACAAAGTAAACAATATGGTAAGGTTATTTGCATAATGGTAAATAAAAACAATGTTAAATAACCATTCAAATAAGGGGAAAAATGGTAAATAAAAACAAAATAAAATAAGTGCAAGAAAATGTACGATACTAAATATTTAGGCATGTAGATATTAAATGGATAAAAAACATAGGTGTGAATAAATTAAATAAAGGAAATATCAACAAAAAGAAGGAAATATTTCCTTATTCGCTATTATTTATACATTTCACAAAAGGAAAGACAATCTCTTACACCTCTCTAAGACGGCCCCTAAGAAATTCTGGAGGCAGATTCTAACTAGAAAAACTAAAGATAATAATAAAATTTCTTTGTAGGACTGGAATTCCTATCTTCAAAAGCTTTATGACTCCATGAATGTCTTAGACAACTTTGAAACCCTTCTCACAACGAAAGAAGTTTTCTCTTTAGAAGACATAGATTTTTGGGTTAAGCGTCTAGCAAATGGAAAAGCTAAGGACATTGAAGGTTACCAGGCAGAAATCTTAAAAATTGGAGGTCCTGTCCTCATCCCTCACATCCACAAGATTTTTAATCAAGCAGTCAAGCAAGGGTTCCCTAAGCCTTGGACTCAGAGCCTCATTATCCCTATTTTTAAAAGCGGGGATACAAATAACCCCTCAAATTATCGGACTATTATGATTAGACCCCTCTTAGCCAAGTTATATGGTATTATTTTGGAAAAGAAGATCAGCATTTGGCTTGAAAGTGAAGGTAAGTGGGCTAAAGGTCAAGCAGGTTTTAGAAGGCATCACTCAACAACGGACCACCTTATTATGCTTAGGATCATTATGGAGGAGTGCCGCAATGACAAATCCGATCTCTTTTGCTGTTTTGTGGACTTTAGAAAGGCTTTCGATACGGTACCTAGAAATAACCTTTGGAATAGGTTAGAAGAGCTTAAGGTTCCTTCCAAGCTAAGAGCTGCTGCGACAAGGCTCTACGAGAATGTAATTGCCAAGTTTAAAAGCAATGAGGGGTGGTCGAAAGATATTAAGTGTAACATCAGAGTTAAACAAGGTTTCCCCCTCTCCCCTGCCCTTTTCGACATTTACATTGATAAGTTAGAGGGTTGTTTAGAAGAAGCAGGCTGTGCTGGTACGATCTTAGTCGGAATAGTCATCGTCCTTCTTCTTTATGCTGACGATATTGTCCTTCTGGCAAGGTGTTCTGCTGATCTTGATAGACAACTTCATCTTCTTAAATATTTCTGCTCTACAATGGGTATGACTGTTAACACTGACAAAACAAAAGTTATGATTATCAAATCCAAGAAGGACACATACGCTAATTTTGTGTATGACAATAGCAACTTGGAGGAAGTGTCTTCTTACAAGTACCTAGGAATTGATATTCATCACAAGCTCAACTGGAACTATAGCATTGAGAAAAGGATTAACGCATGGTGGAAAGCTTACTTTGGTCTTGAAAATAACTGTAAAGCTACAAACCTCGTGATGTGGGATAAAAAGAAGCTCCTCTTTGAAACTCTAGTCACTCCTGTTATCTTGTATGGGTGTGAGGTTTGGGGTTGCAGCATCTCTAGAGAATCTTGGAGAAAGATTAAGCAAATCCAGAAGCGTTTTATTACTTACAACCTCAAAATCAAAAACAATACACCATATCCTATTCTCCTTATAGAAGTGGGTCTTTCCCCCATCGAGAGCCTAGCCATGACTAGACTCCTATTGTACAAGAATAAAATCAATAACATGGGAGACCATAGACTCCCTAAGTTAGCTTTAAAATCCAACCAAAATCACCTAAGGCTCAAGCGTGGGTGGTATAAAGATACCAGGTCTTGGTTAAATCACTGGAAGATCGAGGAAAATGTTGCATTGCAAAATATTAATAACATTAAAAATACTATTGCTTCTAAGTTTAAAGAAAAATTGTGGTGTGAGAAAGAGTTAGAGGCCAAAAGGAAATTAAGATATCATAAGGAGGTCATCAACCCTACTCTTGAAGATCAAAACTATCTCTCTGTTCTAATCAGTCCTAAGAAAAAAATTAGTATAGCTAAGATAAGAATGAACTCGCATGAGCTCCACAGTGAAACTGGTCGTTGGACAGTCCCTAAAACTCCTTGGGTAGAAAGGATATGTCACCTTTGTGAGAGTAAGGACATTGAAGATGAAAATCACTTCCTCTTAGAGTGCCCTGCATACACCCACATTAGATCCCAGTTTCATAATCTTTGTTGCAATACCGACA
>LPNX011130833.1:245583-300080 GCA_001517045.1 Pseudotsuga menziesii
TGTTCCTGCGGAACTTTCATTACAGAAGAATCAAAATATTCTCTTCATCATACATATCAATACAAGTTCCAAAATTACAAAAGTGCAAAAAAAACACCATGTTATACAACAGTCTGTGTAGAATCCATCATTTCGTGTACTTTGTCCATTATACATCTTCTGTTACAAATTTGATATTAATTCTCTGTAGTTTCCTCTGTTTCTAGCTTGCCTGGCTCCAGTAGGAGTGCTAGCTTGGATAGCCTGTCAGCTTCCGCGTTCAACTCCCTGTAAATGTGAGATATCATAAGGCTTGAGAATGATTCCAACAGTCTTCTTATTTCATTTAGTAGTTGCTGCAAGTGTGGTGCGTTGATTTGGATCTTTCTTTTAACCCAATCTACCACCATCTTGGAGTCCCCAAAGACTTTTAGTTGAGAAATGTTGTTTTTTAATGCTAATTCCATAACCATGTGCAATGCTGCAAGTTCGGCCTTATTGTTTGTACAGTGCCAGGGGGCAAATTTTGTTTGGATCTTATGGAACCCTGAGAGATACAATACTCCTCCTGAACCTTCCAATGGGGGTCCCCTTGACTTGCTCCCTCAAAAAAATCCCATGGAATTCCTTTGTTGATTTCTGGGGGAACTAGTACTCTGACTTTTGGCTCTTTTTTTTAGGCTTTGTATTCTATAGCCCACTGTATTACAAGAGCTGAAGTTACTTCAGGAAGAATTAGTTTGTTATTGAAAATGACAGTGTTTCTGGCCCACCATATTCCAAAGGAGAAAAGAGATGGGTAAGCACTGTAAAGACGTACTGATTTTTTTGTCCACCAAGCTTTGCTTTGTGATCAAGAGAAATCCCGGATGCTCCTTGAAATTTTAATTCTCTGTAAGTTGTCTTCCACACTGTGTCTGCATAAGGACAGAGATTAAACAAATGAGATATATTTTTCTCGTTTGAATGACAAAGTGCACAACGATTTGGGCCATTCCAACCTCTTTTCTGTAGTCTATCCCATGTTATAAGCTTGTTATTGAGGGCCAACCATAGGGTAATTTTTAATTTTGATATATATAGAGAGAGAAAATTAATATTAAAATTATTGTAATTAAACATTTATAATAATTGCATCTTATTGATTCCAAAGTTTTATGACTTAGAGCTTATGAAAATAAAATCAAAATGATTCATATACATTTTATGTTTAATAGTAATTTCCATATTATAAATTTGAATAATAAAACATATAGAATTTTTAAGACATTTATCAATATTTGAAATTTGAAGCTTTGTATTCACTTTGTATTCTCATTCATTGAAATTTGAAATTTAGAATTTCTCCAACATGTTTCATTTTTGTTAAAAAATAAGCTTATTTTTGTTTAAGTGCTTGAAAGTGGGATGAGATATTCTCAAACATCTTTGATATAAGAGATAAACTCAATTAGTTGTACTAAATGTTGTTACACATTTGACTTATAATATGCCAATGCATTTTTATTTGATATAAAATAACAACTTTATGTATTAAAATTATTAAAAATAAAAAACAATAAATAAATAATATACATCACTAAAATGTAATCTTATTTTTAATATATTTAGTAATCTTATTTTTAATATATAGATATTGTTATTGAAATGTTAAAAATCTAAATGTTAAATAAAAGAAAATTAATTAGATATTGTAAAAATGATGGTTAGTTTTATCTTTAATTGATAAGGATAATTTATAAATTAATTAATAATGAATAGTAAATAATAAATATTTCGGTATGAAGATATTACATGGGAAAAGATTATTAATATAGAGGAAAGATTGACCCAACATTTCTAAGTGAAATATCATGTTTAAATAATTACATTTAATTTATATATACAATGAAAAAATATTAAATTAATATTAAAAGTACTGCAATAAAACATTTATAATAATTACATCTTATTGATTCCAAAATTTTAAATGTTTTTATGATTGATAGTAATTTCTATATTATAAATTTGAATAATAAAACATATAGAAGTTTTAAGACATCTATCTATATTTAAAATTTGAAGCTTTGTATTCACTTTGTATTCTTACTAATTGAAATTTGAAATTTGTAACTCTTTGTATTTTTGTTTAATAATAGTTTTATTTTTGTTTTAGTGTTTCAAAGTGGAATGAGATGTTCTCAAACATCTTTGATATAAGAGATAAACTCAATCAGTTGTAATCATTAACTTATTATATACCAATACATTTTTGTTTGATATAAAATAACAACTTTATATAAAATGTTATAAAATATATCAGAAAGTAATAGTTACAAAATATATAGTGTTTTATTTACTTTTTAATAAAATATGGAAATATAAATATTTAATTACTCTATATTCAATTACTAAAATGTAATCTTAGTTTTAATATATTTAGTAATCTTATTTTTAATATATAGATATTGTTATTCAAATATTAAAAATATAAATGTTAAATAAAATAAAAATAATTAGATATTGTAAAAATGATGGTTAATTTTATCTTTAATTGATAAGATATAATTGTTTAGGTTTTCACATGTTGTTTGATATATTTTAGAGTTATGGAATCCTATGTGAGAAACTTGTGTCTCTACGTACGTTTCGGATCGCAAGCCTATGTCCATCTTCAGAAGAAATCGATCTCAAGGATAATAATGTAAAAGAGAATATATTAATAATAGTTTGTAGTTTTTAAAGATTTTATCACCCTAATCTTAAAAAACTACAAACTATTATTAATATATTCTCTTTTACATTATTATCCTTGAGATCGATTTCTCCTGAAGATGGACACAGGCTTGCGATCCGAAACGTACGTAGAGACACAAGTTTCTCACACACGATTCCATAACTTTGATAAAGATAATTTATAAATTAATTAATTAGAAATAATAAATAAAAGCAAAATAAAAAAGTGCAAAGAAAAAAAATGTTTAATACTCAACATTTAGGTATGAAGATATAGCATATGAAAGTTGTTGATAAAAATGACCCCCTACCAAAATGACCAATGGGGAATGATGGGCTCATGAGCTATAATACTCAATGGAGTAGTCGGCCCAAGAATAAACTTAAGATTAGGTATAGAACAATAGAATCCCTATTAGAAAATATGCTATTGTTAGTTGTTCTAGTTGATCCAAAAAGCTTCGAAACGTATTTGAGCATGCAAATATTTGTTTTGGCGGGGTAGTACAGACATGTATGAGACAGATAGGATTCCAAACTATCTGTTTTATTAAATAAAATTACCGCTACCATAAACAACGCCCATGGATCACATTTATTCTTCAACATAATTCCTTAAAATAAACTATAATGCTTTTATCATACACACAAATATTGGGTTAGGCTTTTAGGTTGGGTGGCCTTGGCCAATTTCATGGAAGGAGCAGAGATGAAATTTGCAAAGGGAAGATACCAAAGTCAAGATGAGGAAATATGGCAACAAAAATCTCCTTACAACTTTGTTTCATCAATTCAATGAAATACATTGAGCTTGTGAGGATTTTTTCAGTCATAAAACAGGCTGAGATTATGACAATGAGGTTAACAACATAAATTTAAAACAACATGAAACGATTCAACCCAATTAAGATATGAGGTCATAAACACCATAATAAAGACATGAATAGGAGAGACGGAGGCATATCACTTCAAAACAAGGGAAAAAATAACACAATTTCAATTTTTGACTTCATAAGCGATTCAACCTCAACATTCAGCATCAACCCGATTTCTCATAAAAATATTACTGTAACAATTCATGTATGCCAAACATCAAAAATACCCTTCAACACAAGAAATAAAATCCAAAGACATTTTTCTAATCTTGATAACAATATCTCAAGTCAAACACATACAAGCATCCTCATAAAAAATGTTTGTATCACTCATCAAAACCAACACTATTAACATCATAAAAGCTGAGCTATGAAGTAGATAATCTCATTTATAGCTAACGCTGGAAAAAACAAACAGCAAAAATTGGGAACAATGAGGGTTGAAAGCAGTGAAACAATTGAAATCAAACAATAGTGCAGTGAATAAATCGTTGGTCATTGTACATACGTTTTAGCTTAAGTTTGGTTGCGAGCTAAAACGACGTGTCTAGATTCGATTGGATGTGTCAAATCTATAATAAATTAAATTAAATAAAAATTGAAATTCTAATCTGGTATAGTAAGTTCCATAGCCGTAGTACTTAGAGCACTATATACTTCCAGTTGTGTCCCAATCTTTTCAAAAGTGCGAGGTTAATGTCGTCGGTATTCAATCCAAGTGGCGGTCCATGTGTTGATGCCAGTTAGGTTCGATCCCAATGACCATTAAGCTAGTATGATAAGAGTATCGAAAAGATAATAGTTATACAAACATGATTACCAATTGACACAATGTAGATTCATGCATGCATAGCACGTGGAAAGAAGGGTTATACATCACCTTCTACCACAGTTGTTTCTTTTGAAAAATTGTGCTTCTGTAGTGACACGTTACTTCATCATGTTATCGTTACGTGGCCTCCTTTGCATTGGGTAAAGACTAAAAATCGTAAAAATTAAAGCTAACCTCTTCACTCCCAGCTAACCTCTACGCTGCGACTTGGTTAGAAAGGCAAAACAATCTGAAGCTAACACTATGACTTGCTTAGAAAGGCAGAACTACAGGAGGACTAGCTTTGTTGTTGGGGTCTCTACATGGACTGTTTGGAGGAGCTAAGGTCGGTGCACCTTAAAATTAATCGGTTTTAATGGATAAGCGAGGTGCGGAGAGGAGTCGCGGTCAAGGAGCGGTTGTCTGTTGCCAGTACAACCTGCAAGCATATGGGTGAAATTGTGGCCAAGTGATGAGAAGAGCTTAAAAGACCCACCCTTTGGTTAAAGGAACAAAGTCGCGCGAGGTAAAAAGGATTCTTAATTATTGTAGATATTGGTGCTGAGGTAAAAATGATTATTGTTTGATTAATGTTTGCAGATATTGGTTGATTATTGGTGCCAAGTGATGAGAAGAGCCACCAAAAGCAAGCTACATGAGCTGATGTTTTAAAAGATCCACCCTCTGGTTAAAGGAATCAAGCCGTGCACGGTAAAATTGATTGTTGACTATTGCAGATATGCCTTATTTCAGCATTACATCGATCTTGACAAGGGTTGAAATGGTTCAAATGCTTGTTTTTTTGCTGATGTTATTCAAGGTTAGACTTGGTCTCCGATTGGATATGGCTAGGGATATTAAACTATATAAGAAACAGAAAGGAATGTGGGCTCTTTTTGTTGGCTTCATCCTAGCTTTATTTGTACCTAATACTAATTTATTTGCTACTTTTGTCTTTGTAGTCTCTGCTGGTGAGGAGGCCGGTATCTTTGCTTGCTTGGTGGACATAATGCCTTTCTTTGGCGCTTTGTTGCTGGTTCAGGTGAGGGTAGTGGATAAGCTCTGGGTTCATCATATATGTTTAAAAGTAGCTTACATATTTTACATAGCTTCTACCCTTGCACTTTGAATTGGTGCTATAGAGTTATTCCATTGATCCGAGACCAAATTACCAAGTTTATAACGCAGGAGCCTATGGGACACTTTATAACATATTATATAAATTGTGCAAAAGGAAAGACCAAATTGTGTGTCTATGCATGGGAGACCCATTTTTTAAAGAAAATGACCCAAATTTATTTGTTTACATCCCATGCATGTTAAGTTGAGTAAAGGAAAAGTTTTTAAAGCCATATTAAGAGAGAGATACATAGCTTTTCAAAAATAGGGAAGTGTTTAAATAAAAGTTGAAAAGGCTAACCTAGGAGAGTACCTGAAGAAGGAAACATGAAAGTAGCATCTCCACTTGAATTTCCCGCAAATAGTGTGGGTTGAGCTGAGAGATAACCGTCTCCACCTGAATTTTCTGTAGACAATCTAAGTTGGGTGATAATAGGACTGACCAAGCCTCTCAATAAATATATGTATGCATGCCGACTTTCATCATGTATGCCGATCGGCCTTCGTCTTGTCGCCTTGGATTTCATTGAATGTTGCCTTTGATTTCATTGAATGCTGGAAGATGGCATTAATGTTTGATTGTGGGTTGATATCAGGTCCTTCTAGATTAACCAACCAACCTACTCTGTGTTGGGTTTCAGCCTCACCTGGTGTCTAATCGATGAATCCAAATGGATGGAGGGTTTGCTTTCCAGCCTCCCCTAGTGTGATTGCCATAAAGACTCTCAACGGCATGTCATAAAGAGTCTCAGCAACCTCTCAGTAACAAGATGGGCCTTCATTTCTCAAGGATTTTCATTTGCTTGTTGCATAATCTATCTAATTGTCTATTTAATGCCATTTATTAATGCACTTCATAGATATTCCATTTTCTGTCTAGGTGGAGAAATAGAATTTTTTTAGCTTGTGTACAAGCTAGTGTCGTCACTACACTACATTGATTGTGGTAATAAATTGGCTCTTGTAACTTTGTGAAGGGATGTCACCAGTACATGTATGGGCTTTATTGGGATTTATTTGTCTTCATGGTTGACAAGTTGGTATTTAATTTTGGAATAATGGTAATGTCAAGCCCCTCTTTTATTGTTCTCGTTTTATCAAATGGGTTTGGAAATAATTTGATCAAATTTTAAAAAGCAAAATGAAATGATAGGGGGCGGCTCCTCATAGGCTGTCGACAAACGACGAAGCTTTGAGAAGAACTAACCCCTTAAAAAACGCCTTCGGCATAAAAATTAACTTTTTAACTTTACTCTTATTTTCTCATACAACAAACTTTCCTAATTCCATACATAAAAAAAAAATATTCAATTAATACAAATTTCTTAATTTATGTATAACGAAAAAAAGCCATGAAGCAAAAATATTAAAAAATGTGTCATAACATTGGAAAATTATTAACCTCCAACTTAATATTAATAATTTGAAGTTAATGTTATTTACAATATGATTTTGGAAAAATAACTATCACAAATTCATGTATATAGTGAAGATTTAACTTCAATGAATCCATCCTTTTAATAAAATATTTTAATTTCATTGATTAATTAAACAAAATATACTTTTAAGATATTGACTCGCTACTTTGTAATGGTTTTTGTTTTTGTATGTGACTCAACAAAATATCAAAGTATTTGTATAGAACCTAAGTAAGTTTATTGAATATTTTTAAATAATTTATTTATTATAAAAAAAAGATTGCCTTCCATAAACTACAATTTAGTTTACAAAAATACATCATTGAAAACATTGATCTTTATGATCTAGAATATTCTATTTAAAATAAAACTAAATACATATAATAATGTTATTAATTAAGTTTATGATATTTTCTTATAGCTTATGTTTGAATTTTAAAAAAAGAAAAAAATCATTAATTAAATAAATAATTTTTTTTATTTTAAAACTTTAAAATGTATAATATTATTCAGTTTTAGGTACATATAATAATGTTAATAATTAAGTTCATGATATTTTATTAGAATATAAGTACATATATTATATTAAGTTTTGGATATTAAAAAGAAAAAAAATTATTAATAAAATAAATAGTTCGTTTTGTTTTAAAACCTCAAACTGTATTATATTATTTAGTTTTATAATATTTCAATTTAAGTAATATTTAAAATTTTGAAAAATAAAAATATTTGTTAATTTATTAATTAAATCAATAACTATCAATTTTCGAAAGTCCATAATTAATTATTCTCTATTTCCTCCTTTTTCCTTTTCCATTTCAACAGATATCTAAAAATTCCATTATTAATTTACTTCACATTCGCCCTCCGTCCCCCCATTTCCACACATGTCCACCATCAACGAGTTTTAATTATGCTAGTTTTACAATTAAATAAGTGATCAAAACTAAGCAAGGATTGCCATGTTGCAGCCCTTGCCTTACTTGTAACAGACCTCAAAGATAAAAGTATTTGATCACGGTTGTCATGTATTGGTACTTTCCATCCGTTATACATTTATTTGTTTAACCTGTAATTGCGATACCAGCGCATTTTAATAAATAAATAAATAAATCGCATATATAATTTTAAAATAATGACCATATTTGTGCTTTGTAGTATTGCAATGTCAGTAGTGGCTATCTCCAATATTTTATGTTAGTATACGATCTTTAAGCCACAAAAGCAACTTTAACATTGATTTGATTTATATATTAATGTCCACTAAAGGACACAATTGACCCATGGGACTATAAGGCATACAATATGTAAAGACGAAACATATTAAAGTTTACTAAAATTCAAAATTGGCCATGGGACTGCATGACATGCAATATGTAAAGATCGCTAAGAGAAGGCAGAAACAAAAAGGAAGAGAAACCAAAAACAGAGATAAAGAAGAAGAAAATCGTTGCGGGACACGAGTGGAACAACGAAGAAGCTCACTAGCGGTTCAAAAGTGCTCTAGCAGTCAAGGCCATAAAGAAATGTGCATGGGCACGAGGTCATGGCAGTCAAAAACAACGAAAATTAACAAGAATAGAAAGCTACGAAATAAGCTTCTAAGAATACACCTGTGAAAATTCTATATTAATGATTTCGGCCTATTGTACTATTTCTCTTTTCTCAAACAGTAAACATTATAAAATTCAAAGTAGCTATTTTACATGCAATTGTATAGAAGAATGTTAGGGATGTAAATGAGCCACTTTCCGTGGCTTAATTCAGAATATCGAAACTCATTGCGTATTTACTGTGAAGAAACTGAGATTTTGTTTTTCCATGAAATATATAAATAATTTCAATGCTAACAATTCATGAAATGAGGCGTAATTTGGCGTAATTTGGCCTGATCACTAAGGAAGTCACTTTTGAGAAATTCTAAGCAAGCCCTGCAAAGGGGCAAAACAGTGTATCTTCTGTGTTATTTTTCACTACTTGTATCATGTTATGTCCATACCAGAGTGGCAGAAGAACTAAACACGGATCAATTTTACAGCCAATGTCAAAGGAATTTTAAGCTCCACTGGATAATGAGACCTGCCTGCAGCTTTTGGCCCGACAGAAGCATTTGAAAGCAGATGGATCATCAGCAGGAAGTCCAGGTTCCTGGATATACTTGTAATCATATGTAAGCTCTTCGCCGAATTCAATGTCACGGCCTGCATATAGCCCTATCCGATAAATTCTATAGTCTAAAGTTTCTGTGTAGACCCTGTATATTGATAAGTTACCTTCACAGCTGCCAACAACATATCATCCTGATTATTTTTCGCGTATCATAGCATACACCCCATAGATTATTAGATAATCATTTATCACAACATTTATATTTCACCTCCCAACTTTTCTTTTGTCCGTCTTCTGCATTTGCTTTCCTTTCATTATAACATAATATTTACTGCTTTCAATTCATTTCGAATAGATCAAGACACTTTTGGCTAACTGACCTGTGGTTGATGAAACGACCAACATTTGACACCTTGAAGCCATCAAGTACCAAGTGATCTTCTTGAGGAACATCAGGATGATCCACATTGAAAAGATAGCTGCACCCAAATAGATGGTTCGAATATGTTGTTTTACTAGTTTCTTACATGATAATATCTCTGAAATATACAATTCTAATAATAGTACAAGTCACCTGGAATTGTATTCAGGATAGACCAGCCCTCGTTTACTGACTTCTCCCTCAGTCAACATCTCACCAACATACTCCAGAACAAATTTTCCCCTGGTGTGAGCAGGACATATAAATAAGCTCTAATATCACTACATGAGGAAAGATTGACGCAGTTTGTTAATGAATTTGAACCAATACTTGAATGCTATTAAGCATGATAAATCATGTGAGAAAGTAACCATGCAGCCATTTGATGTCTTTTGCACATGGTAACAAAGCCCTTAGTTCTCTTAGCAATCACCATCCCATCTTTGGTAGTTGATCCTTTACCCCATTTCCATTGGTGGCAAATTCAGTTGACATTTTCCATAGAAAGAAGCTAATGCATGAATATGTATATGGCCCTTTTGAAGGTTACAAACAACATAATGATGAAGATGGAAGAAATGCTCACACAAATAAAATCATACTACCTACCTTGGGATTGGTTCAAGAGTTCTCACACCCCATCCTCGCTCTTCTGTTTTAAAAACTTCCAATGGAACATGAAGGCCTTTTTGAAGTTCACGGTTCACACAATTTGGTCCACATTGACACCTACTGTTACACTCCACGATATCTATTGTGAGCCATCCAAGCTGCAGCAGTTAAAAAATTACTTAGAAAATGTCCATCCAACATAAACAGAGTATAGAACTATAATGTTTCATTCTTTCCTTAAAAGGCAACTTTCAGATAAAGTCACTTCCCTCAAAAAAATCTGAACTTCGAAATATGCAGATAGTAAATTCAATTTGAAAGAAATTGTCATATCTCAGATTCTCAACACAATATATGCACAATATTTGTATGTACACTGATACATGCATACATGTACCAAGGAAAGACATATCCTAAAACATGAATATGCCTCTTTCATGTATGCCCAATAGAGAAAGGTATGTCCCTGGGATGGCTGGAATCCTACATACCATACCCCAATGTTAAAGCGGAGCCCCCATGGGGGATACCCCCTTACAAACATGAAAAAACACAACTTAAAACATAAAAGTGGGGCATTTAAACCCTAAAACACATGTAAGAACACCACTCTCTACTCTTTTCTCACTGTTAATGAACAAAGAAAACAAACTTACCATGGGTACCTAATTTTATATGTGAGCACTTAGCATTCACTGTAGCTCTTGATATTCACTGCGAGCACTAAATCAGGTCTAGGAGAGCTAGCTTTTGCATGCAGGCAGTCTGTGGGCACTTGTAAGAATTTATTTTTGCATCCAAGTATGTGGGCAGTGTGTTGGTACTCATGAAAGCTGATTTTTACATGCAGGCTGCTCATGGCCATTCTGCCGCCCCCTGTGAGAGATGATGCAAGCCAAGATGATTTCTGCATGTAGGTAATGCAAGGGCAGCATATAGGAAGTTGAGAGATATGGCTTAGATGACTAGCACGCCATTCCAGTGAAGACAGCAGTGTTTTTCTATTTTCAAGGTGATTCTTTTCTCAGGACTTCAGTTCTTTGCTGTTATCGCTCTCAAAAGGATCCTGGCACCCCCACTTATGAATAAAATAAAATGCAACATATAATTTGAATTAGACACAATGGTATCCAAGAACAAGACACATTTGTTTAAGTACACTAGTTACAACATCGCTGTATGCCTTGTTAATTAAGCCGATCTGTAGATGGAAAAATAGATCCTACTTTTCAATCTTCCATTTTGGTGGTGACGATAGTACTTGTACTCGTGCATGCAGATCTTCAACAAAAAGGCACCCTCCCTCCTAGCATTCCCCAACAGAGACAACCATCCCCTCTGTTTCAACTTCCAAGTTCCAACATTGTTTCATAATGGAAATAAGGAGTAAAGAGACACCCTCCTAGCATTCCTCAAAAGAGACAACCGTCCCCTCTGTTTCAACTTTCAAGTTCCGACATTGTTTGATAATGGAAATAAGGAGTAAAGAGGGACAAGACATAGTGCCTAAGTTCCTAGTAGACTTAGACCAGGTATTATAATTGTAAAACTACATTTTTCGTGTATGAACTGAAAGAGGAGGATTTAATAAGGGTGGCAGAGGAGACTCAAACTGATGGCAAACTACAAAGGACTAAATTCAACATTCATTGCTTTAATCCCCAAGAAAAAAAGCCCTATGTCATTTGATGATTTTAGGCCCAATCTAATTATGTAACGATCTATACAAAATCATTTCAAAAGTAATAACTAAGTTGCACGAAACACAGAAACATAGTGTCATCTTCTCCATTTCTGCTTGCAATAGGAAAATCCCAATGTTCTAATTGTTTTGCAAAACAGGAAAACTACTAAAATTTTAAGGGGGGGCATTGCCCTAGATTTTCAAAACATGTAAACATAATGTATTTGATCTTGACATTAGCTCTAAATGGGCACTAGTATAGCATAAACTAGGTTTTTTTAGATTTTCTATGGGTCCCTAGTCGCTCATGGTCCCTTGGAGATTTCCAAGAAGTTTCTGAGTTTCCGCAAGTTTCTAATACTGGTACGTGGGCATTTTAGGAGTTTTGTTGAACATACAATAATAGCTACAAGGGTGAAAAAATTATTCTGAGTCCATTTCATTGGAATAATCTGGCTTTCTCCATGGTAGACAAATTCATGAAGTTATTGGGGTGACTTAGGACTCTAGGAGAGTCTCAGTCCATTCAAAACAAAGAAATTACCTACATTCGTAATTAAATTGAATCTGTCAAAGGCCTTAGAGTCTCGACCAGGTTAGTGAGTTGTACTTAAAAATAATGTTGTTTCATATTGGGTGTAATTTGTCAGTGGTCTCTGCTCAACTTGATCATGGGACGTGTTATTGCTCAAATTAGCACCCTTGATCAAGGTCACGGATCCTGGTGCAATGAGGGGTAAACACACAAGAAGCTAGTGCCCAATGTCACCGCAGCTCAACTTCTCAACAGTTTAGGTCAACTCCTAAGACTATGGGGACATCCCTGAAATCGGTGAACAATATCTGCAATCACTCCAACATCAAAAATACCCTTCACAAGCAACCTTTTGGCTAAGACTAGTGCCTCAAGGAGTCAAAACAATGAAACATAATGACACTAGGTGAGAGGGAGGAGCCACAACAGTTTCTTATGAATTTCAAGATAGGCAACTTAAATATCTTACTGCTGTTATGAAATTACAACAGTCAATTACACTTCAGAAAATGGATGAAAACCAATCAAAACAATGCCAACTTACCATATAAGAGATAACTTGAGGGTTAGGGCAAGTAACATGCCTCAAGAGGGTGAATGGATACCCTAAACCAGATCTGGTTTAAGCCCTAACCAGCCCTTAAATAGATAATGGACCCACTTAAAACTTTCTAACAGATGTCCAACCCCCTAGGGGTCAATCCTAGACCTTTTCCTTGCTTTTTTTAGACCTTCAAAACTTGCTGATTTGATTGATGTACCTGCTATACCAAATCTGAAAAATGCCCTAGATAACACAAATTACGATGTAATTCTCAATCCAACCACAGGAAAGGGACACCCTTGAGGATCCACTAGGAAACCTACTAAAGCACACTTTTATGACGGAGCACGATTCCAAAATTCACGATATTTTTTTAGATATGATTTTTCTATATTTTTAGGGTTTTTTCAAATATTATATTTTTTTGTAATTTTTGTAATATATACAACAGAAATTTGATAAAAAAAACTGGAGAGGGGTTAGACCTTAGTCCTTAACCCTAGGACAAAAAGAGATGGAGGTTAATGTCCTTTCTCAATTTAGCTATTCAAGATTTACCAATTAGGGCAAAGACTAGTAACCCTAGATAGGTCAAAGTAGCCTTAGCTTAATTAGGGCAAACAATGAATTCTAAAGCCCTACTCTGGAGAGCTCCATCAAGAGGAAAGTCTCCTCAAACAAGATGCAAGAAAAACCCTAACTTTGCCTTGCTTAAGGTGCACAACAACAACGTCAAACAAAAAAATTAAAAGATCTTATCAATTTCCACCAAGAAAAGGGCAACAAAGAGTTCTTAGGTCTTTCCTTAGCCTTGAGTTATAACAACCACTCAATGGATCAACCTTGAGAGATAGCAAAACCCAAGAAATTTCATCATCCAACCTTCATCACAAGAAAATCATGCCAAAGAGAGAGGTGTGCATGCCTTAGAAGCTCCAATAGACCAAGAGAAAAAGTAAAAAGATCATATTTGAACCCTTGTCTTGTTACAAATGAGAGGGAGGTGCTCTTTATTTATATGGAGCAACCTAGCCTCTTTAACAGTTAACTTTGGAGTCTACCTTACTGAAAGATAAAATATTTCAAAATTAGGGTCTGTCACCCACAAGCCAAGGACTAAACCACAAAATGACATAAAATAACAATAAAATGATGCAAATGGCTTCAACCAAGTGAGATGTTGATCCCGAAAGGAGGACACCATGCCCCAACTAACCCCAACGATGCACTTGTCCCTCAATGTCCTTTTTAGCAAAGGATGACGTCATCATCATATTTGCTTTAGGAGACTAAGAGGAGATGTAATACATCAAAAGAGAGGTCCATGTGGGCATAGATGAGGTGTGCTAAAGCAGGTATGGCAACCCTTACAAGCACAATCACTTCTACATAGCATAAACACAAGTGTGGCTAGGAGTCCAAAAGCCATGTGTCCTAATGGGTTCATCCCAAGGTGCACCAGACACCTACCTAGGGCATAAATTCCCAACATGATGAGGGACTTCAACCCATTAAGGGTAGTCAAGAGAGCCACTAAGCCAACAACCCTTGAAATGAGAACTAAGAGGACCTGCCATGACCAGACCAAGGATCTTGGGCCCCACTAGACCAACACTTTACATAAGAACGCCTAGACTTGGCCTTTTACAATGGAAAAGAATCCCTCACTCTAGTACATCCTAAAAGGTACACCGCAGACAATCTAGGGGGTAACAAGATGCATCACCTATGTTACTTTCGTTGTATTGATTAATGAAAAGCTTCCAAATTTTTCTCACCATCAAGACAATTTAGACAGGGTTTCCCTCTGTTTACAATCCTATTTCTTCTAGTAGCAAAAGACTCGAGTAGGGAAATTTGGAAGCAAAAAGAACAGAGGTATGAAAATGAATAAATGTTAGCTCTTATTTGTTGATTATGTATTTACATTTTGTGATGGCTCTCTTAGAGACACTACTAGACTTAATGAAATTCCAAACATTTATAGTATTGCTACAAAGGATGAAAGCAAACATGTAAAAGCCTATAATGTTATTTAATGGTTTAGATTGTTAGACTTTAAAGATATTCCGAAAGTATTTACACCAAGTTTAGGGTGCTTCAAGAGATTTGGGGTACAAGGTTTACTTTCTGCCCCTGTACGGTCTAGACTCTGGGATAGATTATATCATGAGAGCCGGTATGTGATGTCTATGCACACTTGTGATAGCTTGCTCAGAGGATGCCAGACCTCAGATGATCATTGGTTCAATGTTCTTCCCTAAAGCCTATGGCATTGTAGATCTCTTACCTAGATGGTGGATGCCCTGTAATATGGCCACATGAAGGATTCACCTGGTGGGCCCAACTGGATACGAGGAGCAATGTGAATTGTGAAAGAGGACTACAAGCCCTAGATGGCATGTGGTAGCTCGGTTTCTTGTTCGGAGGATTGGAGATGGCTAAGGGACACCTAGTGCTTCAACAACGTTCTTGCAAAAGGTAGCTACCCCAATGGAGTACACGGTTTGGGAGGATGGATGGAGTTCGTGGAGGCTTAGGATGAAGTCGTGTGGACTTGCCTTGCATAGCTATATCACCTTGGGTCACTATTGTGCACAAGATCATTAATGGAGCTTGACACTTATACTCTAGGAGTGGTTTATACTATACCAGTGGAGTGCTTTATTTGTGTGTGGCTTACTTATGTTTAGTAGGCTTACTTGTAAGGCTTAGGATGACCTGTGTTAAATTGTCGGCCTCCCTTACCTCTCATCTAAATAGAGGAAGAAGGGAGTCGTTCCAAATATATCACATCACACATTCATTTTTATTTTATTTTTCCGAGTGCTCTTTTAGTGATGTGTTAGGGTTCATGGGAAAACCCTAGAGGATAATATGATGAGGAAGTGGACGATTTCTCTCTCTTGAGATCCTTCTTTGTACATTGACCTCTCTCTCTTGAATGCTAGGGTTTCTTGCTCTCTTGGAGCATCTTCAATTCTAGAGTTAGAGTTTCATCAATTGGAGCCTAAACATTAGGGTTTGTAAACCCTTGGATGTATTTGGGGAAGAAGAGGAAGATGTTCTGCCTTGGAGATAGTGATGGAGGGATCATTTCATTTGGAGGAGCTATTGCTTGTTTAATGATCCTAGTTAGGGCATCTTGGGTGGTTAAATTTTTTCCTAGCCTTGAGTGGAGGCTATGGTATGTATGTACTTCATTCATTGAACATATAAATATTAAATTTCCATTTATCCACATATTTTGTATATTGTATATTTAATTTCAGCATTTTATCTTCTTGGGATGGTTATTAACTTATTTCCAATTCTTAATTGTCTTGCTGATTTGACACACTTCAGAGAAAACTCTCAAGGGGCTTAACTCTAAGATTGAAGATAATAGTACAGCCATTTATTGTTGTTGTGTTTACTGTGATATCTATTGTATAAGAAGAGTTTTTGGATTGGTTTATGCATGTGAAGTTGCCCTAAAGGGTTGGAAACTCATTGTCATGATTGGTATATTATCTACATGAATTGCCTACTAGAAGTGAATTATGGTGATTATTCTGTTGTTTTAGACATTAATTTACTGCTGTCCAAAAGGATGAAAATTCTAAGTTAAGATCCCACGAACCTTCTCAAAAGAAGGTGAATTTTCAGATTTATATTTATTGCCTAGTGCAAATGAAATTTCAACAAGAGAGTCTTCATCCATTCAAAACAATGAAATTACCTACGATGGTAGTCAAATTGGGACTTTCAAAGGCCATTGACTGAGTTAGTTGTTTGTACTTGATGTTAATGTTGTTTCATATTAGGTATAATTTTCCAATGATCAAATGGATTATGGGGTGCATCACCTTTGTTACTTTTGTTATATTGATTAATGGATAAGCTTCCAGATCTTTCTCACCATCAAGAGGATTGAGACAGAATTGCCCTATGTTTGCAATCCTATGGCAAAAAGGACAAGGGTCTTAAAAGGAATAAAGGTTAGTAAATCTCTTTGTCTGGCCTTCTTTTATTTGTTGATGATGTATTACCGTTTTGTGATGGCTCTCTCAAAGACAATACTAGACTTGAAGAAATTCCCGACATTTATAGTATTGCTATAGGATGGAGTTAAACATTCAAAAGTCTACAATGTTATTTATGGTTTAGATGAGGAACGAAGATAGACTCAACAAATTCTCCTCTTCTCTTAATTTGATTTACAACCAGGGATAAAGTATCTATGGTTGCTTTTGAAACCTAATGACTACAATATAAAGGATTGGCATTGGCTCATTGATAAGATAGAGAAGAGGATAAACATGTGGTGTAATTGGTCAATTTCCCATGGAGGTAGATTGAATCTTGTAAAATCGGTATTGGAAGCCATATTGATTGACTGGCACTTTGTCCTTTCCTACCTAAAGCAGTGCTTGAGAAATCAAAAGGAAATGTCTCATGTTTTCTTGGAAGGGGGAAAAAGAAAAGGGCATCACAACCCTAGTATTGTGGACTCATATTGCAAAAACCGAAGAGGAGCGGGTTGGGGACTCAAGAATATTCTTTATTTTGGAAAAGACCTATTTGCTAGAAATTTAAGGATGATCACTCTAGATAGTTTGTGGAAACATGTCTTGATTCAAAAATATGTGCAAACACTTACTCTTGAGAAATGGTTGAAGAAACCTAACACACAAACAAATAATGCTTCAATAATTTGGAAAGCATTGGTATTGGATTTTCCTTTGGTGCAGATTGGTTAGTTTGGAAAGTTGGTAATGGGTTAGTCATTTAGACTTGGTTTTGACCCTTGGGTAGAGTGTGGGAATTATTTTAGAATCTTAGTAGGGTTGATGAGCATTCTTAAAATGAGATCTTATATACTTTATCTGATGTAGCAGACCTTGAGACCTCTACATTCTGGAAACAAAGCAGGAAAATCTGCTAGGATCAAAAAGAATATATGCAAATCCGTGAAATGAATATGTTAGAAATCTAATTACAACTCATATCGGGCTCAGAGACGAGGATGATGAATTAGTGTGGACTAAAACTCCAATTCTAAGAATGTACACTTGAAAATTAGGTTCTAAGGAAATGTTTGCAAGAAAAAGAAAAAAGGGGATTCCAATTACTACTAAAAATTATTGTGGAAGATCAAGGATCCCATGAAGATACACATTGTCAAGTGGTTTCCATTAACGAACAAGTGTACCTGGGAAGAGTTTTAAAGACACAGTTAGCAAGGACCTAGCAAATATGCACTTCGTAAACAAGATGAGGAAACTAATCTACATCTATTGGCCAGATGTCCTTATATAAAAATGGTTTGGTCAAAGGTGGAGGTTATACCAAGAGGAAAGGACTTATGGCAAGGTGTTACTATAGAAGATTGTTTAAGGATTTGGTTAGACATAAGAGAGTGAGACCTAAATATATTCAAAACTGGCATTGGTTACTACCTAAGGGACTTGGGAATTGAGTAAATTTGGGGTCTAAAATAGGTCTCATAAGAAAAATTCTCGTTAATGAGTTGGAATTCAAAAACCAATAAAATTTTAAGAAATTGGATCAATGGTAATCTTTGAGTTGGATCTATAGTAGTCAAAGATGATTATATGTCGTATTTTTATATGGAACTAATTAACTACGTCTAAACCTCATCTTGATTAAGATATTGGGAAGATCATTTGGAGATATGATTAATGTTTTTGAGATATTAAATCAGGAGTATTATATATTATCCGTAGTTTTAAAAATCGGAATCGGACTTGGAATCAATCAAGGATCACCTCGAACTTAGAATCATAATCAATAATGAATCAGTCATAAATTAGCCGATTTAAATTTAAGGACTTGGTTTACTAAAAAATACATAAAATATTTAAATTTAAAAAAAAAACAACATTTTCAGGATTTTAATCCATGATTCCAAAGCATTAGAGACAAAATATCCAAAGTCTACTCATGTATATACCATATAAGAGTGAATATATCCAAATTGCACAAAGTGTATTGTGCATTACATATCTAGCAGACTGGGACAGGAACAAAATACATAATCTATGAGGCCTATAGGCTATATGGCCTGTAGAGTCCAAAAAACAACATGCTACATAGTCAACTACATTCTACACAATCAACTATGATACATCATCAACTACATACTACATAGTCCATTGTCACTGTTATCACCAACCTTGTAGTTGCATATGTAAGGTGGATCTAGGATGGATGGTAGAGGGACAAGCAACTAAGGAGGTGGAACCAAGATTGCCTCGACTCCCAAATGGATGGTTGTCACACCAATCGAGACAGTCTTCGCTTTATGTTATCTTATCCCAAGACAACAAAGGGGGAGACCCAGATTTACTCCCAACAAGAGAGATCAAACCTAGACACCAAATCAGATCAAATGGACTTGAGGTACGTAAGGTGTGAAGTAATGGAAACCCTAGATCTATGGATGATGTCACTGGGTGAGCCAAGGCTTTGGATCAGGGCTTTAGAAAGTATGAGATTCAAGCCAAGTTGGAACACAGGTGACCTATGAGGTAAATACTAGATCTGGGGTTGAGGTACTAGCAACAAGTGAAGGTATTCGCTGCCTTGGGAAACATGACCAATGCAGGGAGGGTAAGGACAAGATTGGGGCTATCTAGTACCGATGGATAGACTCGAAAGAAGATATGACAATGTCAAAGTACCCGAGTCACCAGGAAAAAGTCAAAACATAGGGAAAAGAGGACAAAGAGGGATAGCACTAGGGTTGGAGATCAGTGCCTGTCAAATCTAGGGCAATAGAGTCACTATATGTCCATCGTTGGAGGAGACCCACCTGGGAATTTGCCCAATCTACAAACCCAAGAAAGCAGTTTGTCGAAAAAAGTCAGATTAGGGGAGGAACTGGCAGCATAGGGGGTAGCGCTAGGGCTAGGAAGTCAATTTTTCAGATCTAGGAAAACTAGCCACTTCTAGCTCAGCGTTGAAGGTGATTCCTTTAGGGCAAGACCCGATCTATGAAACACAGAAATGGTTTGCCTCGAGATTAAGCGATGTGATTTTCTCAATATTTTTTGTTTTTTATTATTTAAGGTTTGTTGTCCGTCGATTGCACACCAGCAGCAGAAATCAATTGAAAGCACAGAGCTAGGTACTGTCACCTACTCTTAGCTCCTCCATTTAGGTTCACTCCTAACGAAGCCAAGGGGGGTAGTCCCTACAAAAAAGTTTTCTATGGCTCTTATGTTGTTAAAAGTGTTTTTTGAAGGTTTCGGATGCAGATGGTTGTTGTTTAAGAGTTATTATAATTTGAAGGTGTTTTACTTATTAAGAATGTGACACAAGATCAAAAAAGCAATCCACGTTGCAACAAGAGATTAAAAGATAAATTTAAATTCTAGACATCAATTAAGCATTCAGCGATAACAATTATATTAAGCCATAGACAATTGATCAAATAATATAATTATGCAAAACAAAACAAGGACCAATGCCTTATGGAGTCAATGACGCTGAAATGCGCCAGAGAATTAAACACACATCTAGATATTAAACCAGTGAATGTTAAATTGTGCAAGTGCTCTTGGTAAGTTTTAAGGATTTTAATGGTGATCTTGCTTAAAGTGTCTAGGAATCCTAACCGGAAATACTTTCAGTGGCTCCATTCGAAGACATGACGGACCTATCTGGAATCACAAGCTAGGTGTTCAATAACTTAACCAGCGAGTGTCCAGATTGGGTTGCCCCGCGCCCACACTTGGAATTTGCCCACTACCTGAGTATTTATCGAGACAACGCCGGTGCGTTGGTTATGGAGTAAAAGTTTAAATTTGTGTTGTTATTGCGGTCTTAGCAAGTCCGTTCACCGTTCTAAGTACGAGCCCAACTCGAAAGTCGGTAGAGCATACTAGGTGAAGGATATCAACGAAGTAAATTAATTAGAGGGAATGTGAGTTGAAAGATTTTATTAAGTAAATTGATTAAAACCCTCTGACAAAGAGCGCTCTTGACTTTGCCTTATGACAAAAGTTCAAGAGACTTAGCTAAACTATATGCTTGATACAAGGATATGCAGTGGAAATGCTCTCCGATAGAGAGTGCTCTTGACTTGGATTACGGCAAGTTCAGGAGACTTTAGAGATTAATTGATTAACTTATTAAACAATGAAAAGACAACTCTCCGATAGAGAGCACTCTTGATCTACAAAGTGAGATTCAAGAGATTTCTACTTTAAACAGTTGAATTACTTATGAAAGATACAAGAACTTAAAAGATGAAGTAATCAACTTAGTTAATGAAACAAAATGGGCTAATCTAACAATCAGTGTCTATTTTGCAAAAAATGAAACTACTCTAAGTACCTGAAATAAATCTAAGATAAGAACCAAGACACTCTTCCCCAAATGGGGAAGAAAAACCAAATATGGAAGGCCTTATCCTACTTAGCCTTGTTTTATTAATGAAGTACAAATGCCTTGGGAATTTAATCCTTGTAAGGACTTTTGAGAACTAGCTTAAGTAAAAATGAAAAAACTCTTATGAGTTTGTACAAAAGAGAATCACTTCTTTTTTTGTTTTGGATCCCTGTCTATGGATCTAGTTCTGCTTGTTTTTTCTTGTTTGGTTTTGCTTTTGGTTCACCTGTGGATAAGAGCTCTAAACAAGGACTAGTAAGAGTGTTAAGAAACCAAATTTAACCTGTGATTCGAAAAGATTAAGTGGATGAGAAGACAAGTGCCTTATGAGATGAAACAAAAGATCAAAACAAAGGAATGAGACCCAAAATCAAAACTTGGAAAGGACCAAGCAAACTCACCGATTTTTATGTAAAATGAACGATTTTTTACGAAACGACTTGAGACTTTTTGCGAATTTAAAATTAAAGATTTTTTAACATTTTAGGCTAATTTCCAGAATTTGGAAAATAGTAGAAAATTGCAAAAAATCAGCAAAAAACAGCAAGTACAAAATTGCACATTTTTCGAGAAAAAAAAATTTTGAAAAATAATTTTAAAAAAAAATCGAAAAATTTTCTGATTTTTAGGCTAATTTCCAGAATTGAAAAATAGCAGGAAAATGTCAAAAATCAGCCAAAAGACAGCAAGCTTGAAATGACGTTTTTCGAGAAAAAGTATAAAAAGCTTGAAAAATTAAATTTTTGGAAAATTTTTGAAAAAAATTTCTGATTTTATGAATTTCCGGAATTTAAAAAAAAAGAACTCAGAAAAAACCAGCAAGCTAAAAAGTGGAAAATTTGCACGTTTTTCGAGAAAAAGTGCACGTTTTCCAAGGCAAAAAGAAAGATGGATTTACAAAAATGGAAATGAAACTAGATCTTTAAAAATGGGCCTTTAGAAAGATGGATCTAGCTTTGAAAAAGTAGATCTAACTTAGTAGAAGCCAACCAAGCTTGAAATAAATATTTAAATGACTTGATAACTTCTATAAAAGTGGAAAAGAGGTAGGATAGAACCTTGAAAATAGAGATCGACTTGTAACGACCAATGTGACCAAGAGAATTTTTTGAAGTTTGTTGGAGAAGGCAAAAAAGATCCGGAACCGCTTGCAACCCTGCAAACAAAATATATTAATAATGGAACACTTGTATGGTGAAGGTATTAGGTGCCCAAAGCTCCTACTAGATGCAATCCCTGAAGACACAACCACTCAATGCAGATTTGATTAAAAGTCTAAGTACTAGATTGTTAGTCTTCAATAAACATAGTAATCAAATTGCAATACAAGGGTAGGGTGAAAGAGATATTACTTCACATAGGATGAAGACACAGTGCCAAAAGCCCATCAAATGACCTTCAAAGTCTCAATATTTTATTAACAAAAGAAGCTTACAAAATCCAACAGAGTTTCTATGCCAAACTCTCCATCCGAATAGAGTTGAAGGAGCCTCTATTTATACAATGAGATCAAGCTAAAACCCTAAAACCAAACTAAGAGTAACACCAGAGTAATTGAATGAGCTCAGCATGATCATTTGGAGTTGAACTGAGCTACAAATAAGTTGTCACTGAGTGCTGGAGTAATGAGGAGGGGTGAGGTGGCTCATCCTCCCTCGTAATGATCACCCAACCAATAGATAACCCACACTTCAACCAAAAACGGATTTGACCAAAGAGGAAAAATTTCTGACTGATAGTTCAACTACTACACTCCGATACTTGATTTGAAACTGACCGATATTGATTGGAATCATCATAAATGCTCCGTGCCATGTCATTTAGCCTTTTATTTCGCTGAATTTGGAGAGCTTTAATTTTCTCCAAAATAATCATGTTTTAATAAATAATCAATATTTTCCCCAAAACTGACTTTTTTGAGAAAATATGAGTTATGTGACTGAATGATGATCTGAAACTTGGATTTGGCTGGCTAGCTGACCAAGAATGATTTTTGGCTTAAGGTTAGAACCTTCAAACACTGAATTCGGGTCCCGGATGACTAACTTATTACAAATTGAATTTTTCCATTTAAATTATGGAAAAATTTAATTAAAAACTTAGGAAAAATTTAAAAAATTAAAAAATAAATTTTTAACCCGTCCGGTAAAAAAATTTCGGAATTTTTTTCTGAGGGTCCTAGTGACTTAGGACATGACCATAGTCTATTCTAATAATGCCTAGTAGGTTTATATATACTCAGTTGGGCTCTAATAACCCCCCAAGGCCCAGAATTCAAAATCGGGCATTCCTGCTTTGGAGGAAGCGAGAGAAAATCTCGTCAATTATACTCGGCTATAGGCAAAGCATAATTGTCAAGGGCAAAAAACTCCCTGGAATACCTTATTAGTTGAAATTCTACGTTTTAGGAGACCGAACCACTCAAAACACCCTACTAGCACATTTTATTACAAACCCCGCGGGGCCATGGTCAAAATTATTCAAACAAAAAACTGACTAGCCAAAACTGGCTAGGCACAAAGGCGGATCATCCGATACACTGGAATCAAACATTTGTCATGTTTGTCATCTGGCGGCTCCTCGGGTAATCCAACTATGGTACAAAGAAGTGGATAACATCTGGCTCCAACTACAGGACGTGTGCTCGATCTAGTCTCTTATGCAAGGAGAGCATACGAAAACCTCAGAATCTCTAGTTTCCATATCCTGTAAAAACATCTCAACTTGACAAGAAAAACCTTAGTAACACAAATTTTATGAAAAAGAGCCAATGATCCAAAAGTTGCTTTATTCAAAGAAATGACAAAACTTCACTGAAAAATTTACTTATTTCTAAGTACATAAAGAAAATGCTAAAGTAAACGCTCACTTTAAGGAGCTTATTTTCCTACTCTAAGCATGATACACAAAAGGTTAGGTGTAATCATAAATCTAGTGTAGCCACCTAAGCATTTTATTAATATAAAAAAGTTTTTCCTTGTCTTTGGTTACCAGCCAAAGTAAGGACACAATTTCCAGAAAATACAAACCTGCGTGATGATCCAATCATAGGCATGAATACTGTCGTCAAACTTCTTCCCAAACTGGTAGGTGCTCGCGCATGCTGCTTCTATCCATGACTGGATAGCGCTGATATACAAATCGAGATGATGCGACAGGTTGACTACTCCATCATGCTGATCATCAAGGCTTATCAAATAATAACTCGTTGTATAAGCCCCAAGTTGCTCCAAAACATAAGGAACATCTATATGTGAAGACGATGGTTGAGAAAGAACTTCAACTGGTTGTATTCCATCTGATTCTTCACTACACTGCTTCTCCAAGTCCTTATTACAAATACTCAGATACAATTCTGACTGATCATAGGAAAACTTCGACTGCTCTTCTTTACAACTTTCATAAGTCTCAAAATAACAACTCCCCTCGCTGGACACATCATAGATGAGATTCTCAAAAATATTTTCAAAAGTATCATAGGTTGGATTTTCAATAAAAGTCCAATAGTCATCATCGCCATCTATGTCGGATATGAGAGATGCCTCATCACTGATATCAAGTCCCTGGCTACACTCCTCATTCTACTCAAAACAATCTTCTTCAAAAAGCTAGGTTTCAAAGATATCACAGGGGACCCAACTTTCCAAATATTTGTCATCCGGTGGGGAGCATGGAGGACTTTCATCACATGAAACCTCTAAGATTTGATTTTCAATTGAAGTCTTGTAGTTATCATCCATCTTAGATGTAAGGGATTCTTCCTCACTTGTATCACATCCCTGACAATATCCCTCCTCATGATCATAGTCATCTTCTTCAGAAAAAAGGTCACAAGGTAGTAAACCTTCCAAACTATGATCATTATGCTCATTTGTAGGATTAGTAGCAAAGTTTTTAGTGAGGTTATCCAATTGTTGATTATAATCTTCAACCTGACACCGGGTTTCTGTGGTGACAGGATGGAGCTGTCCAACTGCGTTAATGTATTCAGGCTCTCTTGAATATTGTTTTGCCTCTCTCCAACTTTCTCCGGAAATATCATGCATGTCACCTACATAGTTTATGTACTCAAGCTCGCTTGATGATGCTTTAGGACCACAACCCTCTGGAAAACCATGCTCCTGAACATAGCATGCATAATAGCAGGAAGATTCTTCATGAAGGTCTTCACATGCCCTACAAAATGGCGTGTAAGTTTCAACCATGTTAGCAACCTCTAACTGATGAGGAGGCCTCTGTTCATGGTTGGGATTTCTTCTTTGCCATGTTGGTTTTGCAGGAAAGGTTATAGGAGGTGGCGGAGGTTGAGTTCTTTCAACAGTTATGACCCGATTTTGAACCTCTTTAATCTGTGCTAAGTACTTCCTTACCAATTCTTGCATTTTTTCTATCAGGTCCATGAGCTTCTTCTCATATGCTTCGTTTGATGACTCTTTTCCTTTAGGTTCAAAAGTTTTTAAAGAAGTTGATGATCTAGAGTAGCCCTGGATGTTTGACTCTCTTGAAGACTGCATATTCTTATCAATTATAATGGCCAAATTCTGAGCTTGAAGCAGTGTGGTTGGCTCCTTGTCTCTAATTTGGTACTAGATCTTGCCACTTAATGCTTCTATGTAATAATCCAAAGTGGAAGCTGCAGGAGGAGCATGAGTGGCAGGGATGGAATTTGACAACTTTGTGAACCTATTGTTGAACTCATCCATGGTTTCTGTATCAGACTTCTTCATACTAGTCAAGGCTGCCACTAGATGTCTAGGTTCCTTCTTGTTACCAAATTTTTCGAGGAAAGCAAACTTGAAATCGGCTATGGTAGTGAAAGAGTTATTCGGCAAGTTGTCATACCAGTTTCCAGCCTTACCATCCAAAGATAGAGCAAAAAGGGTCATGTATACATCTTCATGTTTGTCAGTACCCCTGACATAGGCACCAAAGTGTTTTGAAAAATATCTGAGATGTTGCTCAGCAAAGGTAGAGGCATCAATGCCTGTGAAAGTGACAAGCTTATCAATAGCTTTTTCGGAAATGTCATGAGGCTAACCTGCTATCTGAGTAAAATTCAGCTAAGTAAAAAACTCACCCATTGTATTAGAAAAACAGTTATTGTTTTGAAAATTTTCTAAGTTTTCTTGAAATAAAAGATGGATGTCTGAAACAGACTTATATCCAAGTTCTTCAAGGATCCTACAAAAAGCAAGTTTGTTCAGTCTCCTCCTATAGACTTTTTCAAGGTCTGGGATGAAATCAAACAAACCTTCAGAGTTTCTTCTAGTATAATACCTTGAGGTGTTAACTGACAGTGCAATCGCCAGGTGGACTTAAGTCTAATTTCGGAAAGTGATTGGACTAAAAATCTACTAAAAAAGGGTAAAAGGTAAAAAACTAAAAGAAACAAAGGTCGTCCAGGAACAAAAAGATTTGTCCCCGGCAACGGCGCCAAAAGATGTTGTCCGCCGATTGCACATCAGCAGCAGAAATCAATTGAAAGCTATCTCCTCACTTAGGAAAGTGGGAGAGGTGTGACCTTGGGGGCAAGCACAGACCTAGGTACTGTCACCTACTCCTGGCTCCTCCATTTAGGCTAACTCCTAACGAAGCCAAGGGGGGTAGTCCCTAACAAAGAGTTTTCTATGGCTCTTAAGTTGTTAAAGTGTTTTTTGAAGGTTGCAGATGCGGATGGGTGTTTTTTAGGAGTTATTATAATTTGAAGGTGTATTACTTATTATGAATGTGACACAAGATCAAAAAAGCAATCCACATTGCAACAAGAGATTAAAAGATAAATTTAAATTCTAGACATCAATTGAGCATTCAACGATAACAATTATATTAAGCCATAGACAATTGATCAAATAATATAATTATGCAAAACAAAACAAGGACCAGTGCCTTATGGAGTCAATGAAACTGAAATGCGCCAAAGAATTAAACACACGTCTAGAAATTAAACCGATGAATGTTAAATTGTGTGAGTGCTCTTGGTAAGTTTTAAGGATTTTAATGATGATCTTGCTTAAAGTGTCTAGGAAACCTAACCGGAAATACTTTCAATGGTTCCGTTCAAAGACATGACAGACCTGTCTGGAATCACAAGCTAGGTGTTCAATAACTTAACCAACGAGTGTCCAAATTGGGTTGCCCGGCGCCCATACTTGGAATTTGCCCACTACCTGAGTATTTATCGAAACAACGCTGGTGCGTTGGTTATGGGGTAAAAATTTTATTGTGTTGTTATTGCGGTCTTAGCAAGTCCATTCACCGTTCTGAGTACGAGCCCAACTCGAAAGTCAGTAGAGCATACTAGGTGAAGGATATCAACGAAGTAAATTAATTAGAGGGAATGTGAGTTGAAATATTTTATTAAGTAAATTGATTAAAACCCTCCGACAGAGAGCGCTCTTGACTTTGCCTTATGATAAAAGTTCAAGAGACTTAGCTAAACTATATGCTTGATGCAAGGATATGCAGTGGGAATGGTCTCCGATAGAGAGTGCTCTTGACTTGGATTACGGCAAGTTCAAGAGACTTTAGAGATTAATTGATTAACTTATTAAACAATGAAAAGACAACTCTCCGATAGAGAGCACTCATGATCTACAAAGTGAGATTCAAGAGATTTCTACTTTAAACAATTGAATTACCTATGAAAGATACAAGAACTTAAAAGATGAAGTAATCAACTTAGTTAATGAAACAAAATGGGCTAATCTAACAATTAGTGTCTACTTTGCAAAAAATGAAACTACTCTAAGTACTTGAAATAAACCTAAGCTAAGAACCAAGACACTCTTCCCCAAATGGGGAAGAAAAACCAAATATGGGAGGCCTTATCCCACTTAGCCTTGTTTTATTAATGAAGTACAAATGCCTTGGGAAGTTAATCTTTGTAAGGACTTTTGAGAACTAGCTTAAGTAAAAATGAAAAAACTCTTATGAGTTTCTACAAAGTAGAATCACTTCTTTTTTTGTTTTGGATCCTTGTCTTTGGATCTAGTTTTGCTTGATCTTTCTTGTTTGGTTTTGCTTTTGGTTCACCTGTGGATAAGAGCTCTAAACAAGGACTAGTAAGAGTGTTAGGAAACCAAATTTAACCTGTGATTCGAAAAGATTAAGTGGATGAGAAGACAAGTCCCTTATGAGATGAAACAAAAGATCAAAACAAGAGAATGAGACCCAAAATCAAATATTGGAAAGGACCAGGCAAACTCACCGATTTTTATGTAAAATGCATGATTTTTTACGAAACGACTTGAGACTTTTTGCGAATTTAAAATTAAAGATTTTTTTACATTTTAGGGTAATTTCCAGAATTTGGAAAATAGTAGAAAATTGCAAAAAACAACAAGTACAAAATTGCACGTTTTTCGAGAAAAAGTCAAAAAAATGGAAAAAATTCTCGAAATTTTTTCTAATTTTTAGGCTAATTTCCAGAATTGAAAAATAGTAAAAAAATGTCAAAAAACAGCCAAAAAACAGCAAGCTTGAAATGGCACGTTTTTCGACAAAAAGTACAAAAAGCTTGAAAAATAAAATTTTCGAATTTTTTTTTAATTTTATGAGTTTCCAAAATTAAGAATAAAGAAAGAACACAGAAAAAACCAGCAAACTAAAAAGTGGAAAATTTGCATGTTTTTCGAGAAAAAGTGCACGTTTTCCAAGGCAAAAAGAAAGATGGATTTACAAAAATGGAAATGAAACTAGATCTTTAAAAGTGGGCCTTTAGAAAGATGGATTTAGCTTTGAAAAAGTAGATCTAAGGCTAGAAAGCCTAGATCTAACTTAGTAGAAGCCAGGCAAGCTTGAAATAAATATTTAAATGACTCGATAACTTTTATAAAAGTGGAAAAGAGGTAGGATAGAACCTTGAAAATAGAGGATCCACTTGTAACAACCAATGTAACCAAGAGAATTTTTTGAAGTTTGTTGGAGAAGGAAGATTCGGAACCGCTTGCAACCCTGCAAACAAAATATATTAATAATGGAACACTTGTATGGTGAAGGTATTAGGTGCCGAAAGCTCTTACTAGATGCAATCCCTGAAGACACAAACACTCAATGCAGATTTGATTAGAAGCCTAAGTACTAGATTCTTAGTCTTCAATAAACATAATAATCAAATTGCAATACAAGGGTAGGGTGAAAGAGATATTACTTCACATAAGATAAAGACACAGTGCCAAAACCCATCAAATGACCTCCAAAGTCTCAACATTTTATTAACAAAAGAAGCTTACAAAATCCAACAGAGTTTCTATGCCAAACTCTCCATCCGAATAGAGTTGAAGGAGCCTCTATTTATACAATGAGATCAAGCTAAAACCCTAAAACCAAACTAAGAGTAACACCGAAGTAATTGAATGAGCTCGGCATGATCATTTGGAGTTCAACTGAGCTGCAACTGAGTTGTAACTGAGTGCTGGAGTAATGGGGGGGGTGAGGTGGCTCATCCTCCCTCATAATGATCACCCAACCAATAGATAACCCACACTTCAACCAAAAACGGATTTGACCAAAGAGGGCAAATTTCTGACTGATAGTTCAACTGCTACACTCCGATACTTGATCTGAAACTGACCGATATTGATTGGAATCATCATAAATGCTCCGTGCCATGTCATTTAGCCTTTTATTTCGCTGAATTTGGATTAATTTGGAGAGTTTTAATTTTATCCAAAATAATCATTTTTTAATAAATAATCAATATTTTCCCCAAAACTGACTTTTTTGAGAAAATATGAGTTATGTAGCTGAATGATGATCTGAAACTTGGATCTAGCTAGCTGGCTGATCAAGAATGATTTTTGGCTTAAGGTTAGAGCCTTCAAACACTGAATCCGGGTTTCGGATGACTAACTTATTACAAATTCAATTTTTCCATTTAAATTATGGAAAAATTTAATTAAAAACTTAAGAAAAATAAAAAAATTAAAAAAAAAAATTTTAACTCGTCCGGTAAAAAAATTTCAGAATTTTTTCTGAGGGTCCTAGTGACTTAGGACATGACCATTGTCTATTCTAATAATGTCTAGTAGGTTTATATATACTCAGTTGGGCTCTAATAACCCCCCAAGGCCCAGAATTCAAAATTGAGCATTCCAGCTTTGGAGGAAGCGGGAGAAAACCTCGTCAATTATACTCGGCTATAGGCAAAGCATAATTGTCAAAGGCAAAAAACTCTCTGGAATACCTTAGGTTGAAATTCTACATTTTAGGAGACCGAACCACTCAAAACACCCTACTAGCACATTTTATTACAAACCTCGAGGGGCCATGGTCAAAATTATTCAAACAAAAAACTGACTAGCCAAAACTGGCTAGGCACAAAGGCGGATCATCTGATACACTGGAATCAAACATTTATCATGTTTGTCAACTGGCGGCTCCTTAGGTAATCCAACTATGGTACAAATAAATGGATAACAGGGATTTAAGGTGAAAATTGAAGAAGACAAATGCCAATGGATTGAGATCTGGAAGAAGATTACTAACCTGTGGATCTTACTTGGAAAACCTTGTAGATGTCTTGATGATGATGATCCCTGCTATCCCGATCAATTTGAGAAGCTTCGAGTGAGTTCTATGTCCAACGTTCTGCCCCATGAAGCCAATGCGCCCTCTCTCCTGCACAATAAACGCCAACCATATCAGATTTGTTGCATCATGAAAAAAAAACAAATACTATAGAAAAATAGCAAGAAGAAATCATAGATCACAATGACACTAATGAAAACCCCCTAATACGAGCGAAGCCAATCCAAGCGAGTTGAGGAGCCCCTGCAAAAACGCCCAAGCTGAAGTCGCCCTCCTATAGACAAGACAAAGATTCCCGAAAAAATATAGATCTCACAAAAATTTCTTGAATGCTAGGAAGCAAAAGACTTTCCAATCACCATCTAAGAACATCAAATGCAAAGGAGATCCAAAAATATCCACAAGAAAAGTTTTTCTATATTCAGATCCAAGAGCCAAAGACCCTTTACAAATGAGAAGCTCTTTCCTTTGAATAGGAATGAGAAAACCAAAATCATAACCACTTTCCAAATGAGTGGCTAAGATTAAAAAGATACAAATGTTCAATCAATGGTTGAAATGAGCTCAACATACAATACATGGATCAATATAACCATAAAGTACCAAAGTGAACTAGATCACCCATAAAGACGATACCCCACTCAACAAGAAATAAATGAAGCACATGGTGGGTCCATGGAGTGTTAACTAACTCCCTCTAAGTGCCCCATGGCACAATAAAATAATATAATTTTTTAAACTGTTAAATTGTGCGTCCTTGAGGAAATTGCGAGCCTCCAAAAAGCTCCAGAAAATAATGTAAAATGCCCGAAAAATAGATGTGTGCCTATCCAGGTGCTACAGCTGCTGGAAAAGGTGTGGAAGACATCACTCTCATCATCAGACCTCATCCCATGCCATTTCCTTGCCTCAATAGCTCAAATCGATTTCTTCAGTAGCCATTTAATTATTTTTTAATCTGCCTCGGGAAACATGATAGGCCCATAACAGCCTCCTAGGGTGCCTGTGTTGTCCAACCGAGCCCACCAAGCTCTCTGGGAGGGGGGTACTATGGTACAATCAAGTGGTTGGACCCCCTATGCCCCATACAGCACGCCCTAGGAGATCCAACAAAATCATCTCCCTGCTCAAACCTGCCATCTAGTGAAGCAAAACTGCACCAGAAGGGTAAAATGAGCATGATCGTCTCTGTAAGTGCCCGGAACTGAAAACAAGCTGTCTCACTGGACTCAGAAAGTCCAAATCCATATAAGGTATATATTCATACCCTCTCAAGGTCTCTACCTAATCATCTATAATATCAAATAGACAAAATAATAACCTGTAAATGACCAGATACCAATAATATTACTCAAGTTGGCATCCATCTGCTACAAGTGTTAAAAGACTAAGACATGCTCTACAAATCATTTAAGTAACAATCATAACAAGTAGCAATCACCTCATTGGCGATATATCAACCAAATATATGTATAGGGTTTTATTTATTATAACTCAAACCAGACTTTCAAGACTATATTCACTTCATAGTTGTAATCAATTTGTTAGTGAAGGGTGAAGGCTAACATTCACAAGGCTAGGACCATAGTTGATCACCAACTCAACACTGTGACACTTTGGATATGGAAAGGGAATACTCACTCTAGCCATATGCCGAACAAACAACAACAAAGGGGATGGCAGTGCTTCAAAAATGGGTGAACTACTTCAGAGATGCTTACTCACCTTGACAAATGCTCACAATCTAACTCAATACAAGTAAGGCCAACAATCTTTAGATATAACTTTTAAGAACCATTGCTTTTGGGCCTTTGATTTTCCATAGCCTTTGTCCATGTATTTTTATACGGACTTTTATCATTTAGGCTTTATGCATTCATGTATGTTGAAAAACACTACTTTTCATGAATGTTTAAGATATTTCAGTGCAATATTTTTTCAGAGCCAATTTCATTAGGCTATCCTTGCATTCATGTATGTTTAAAAACACTACTTTCAATGAATGGGCTTTTTCATAGATATTCATTTTATTTCCAAATACATTGTATTGATGGCAGCGCTATTTGTTTCAGGCAAGCAAACACAACCTAAGCAACTCAAAGCCGAGACACAGATAAACAGGGAAGCTTGTCCAACAAAGGCTCTAGCGGGGAAAGGTCCTCCATGCCACAAGTCAAGTAGTAAGTCAGGCTAAAACATAATTGGAAGGTAATGGATGGGTGGAGACAATGAATAATGAAACCAACACTAGCAAGCCAAAATATGGTGGGAATGACTACCTCTATTCTCCCTAAAGAGGGTAAAACCAATGAGTATAGATCAAGAACTTCCAGTTTTGAGTAGGGACATCAATACATAATATAGATACATCCAAGTCCACATATTTATATGACCGCCAAATCATGATACTAAATGCTAACATGTGTCACAAAAATGGGTATAAGAGCAATGATAACCATAACACAATATAATATAAGTTGAGTCATGATCATGCAAATAATCCATCTGAATCAATATTTGTCCAATGAGAAAACATTGATGCAAATCTGGGCACTGCTAACTGCTCTGCACATGGCTAAATGGCTACATCATTCCTCAAATCTGAGTGTCCTGAGACTCAGTCCTAGCATGGGAGAGTACTATAGTCCATCAAACAAAATAATGATCCATCATAAATACTCATCTCAGCATCTCATATGTAGGGGATTTGGCTGAAAAATGTACTGAATCTGAAAAATAGAATATGGTAGCCCGGCTACTATATATGTGATAACAGTCACCATGGTTGTCCCTTTCTCACACAGTCACATTGTTTGCAAATATCTATTGCTACAGCACTGCTCCACAATGAGAATAAGAAATAGGCGTAGGGAAATAGAGGGGGGGGGTGTCATTAAGTAGATTTAGGCCCTAAGGTTAGGTTAGGTTAGGTTAGGAAAAAACAAAGCAAAAAATGAAATTTCTATGCTTTTTCAAGTCTACAAACCCCACATGGCTGGGAGTAAAAATCGGACGATTTTTACATAAATCAGCAAATTTGACTGGTTCGGTATCGAACATGCAGATTCGGTGTCGGTTTGCCTTCAACTCAGTGAATCGACGGATTCCAAAACCGATTTTTAAAACTATGATATTATCCCTACTTTCAATCCTTATAAAAAAAATCTCACATTAATAAAAATCATAATAGTCACTAGAAAAATATGATAAACATTTTATATCATTAATTGTTTTAGGACAAGATTATATTATAATATATATAACAATACATTACATAATATAATAAGAAGTTTTATATATAATATAATAACTAATAACAAGTTATATTATATAATATATAAGTAACTAGCTAATAAGTTATATCATATCACATAAATACCTAAATAGTTACACCATATAAAGTGTATAATAACTAACAACAAACGAGTTCTATTATATAAAATATATAACTACTACCCATTAATGGATTATAATATATAACCAATGATTTATAATATATTTAATGAATTAGAATATCTATATCTGACAACTAATTATTTATAATATATATAATAAAAAAATAAAATATCTACAATATAATATGTGTGTGTGTGTGTGTAGCTTGAGCAGTTGTGAGAAAAAGTCGTTACCCTCCTCAACCAAGTTTAGATTCCACTTTCTCACATATTTGATCTAAGTGAGACAATTTTTGATGAGCTATAATTGATATATTGATGAGTTGTTGACTTCGCCTTGTGCCCTAAATAATCTAGGGTTTACCCTAGGTACCATCTCTTGATGTTAATGTAGCATCAGAATATATTCTTATTGCAATTGGTCAAGTCGACCCTACTAGTTATAATGGAAAGGGGTAAATTGGCCCTAGAAGATAAAATCATAAATCGGGTTCAAGCCGACCTAAATGAATAAATAAAAGTTCAAGCCGACCTAATTGTGGAAATTCTAGTCAACTGAAGAATATAAATATAAGTGTTCTCACACTACATTTGACACATTCACAACACACTTCTCTCTCTCACAAGTGCGCATCATCTAGCTGGATTGTCCAAGAACAAAAGGAGCAATATTTTTGCGGTTCTCTTATTCTATTGAAGACTCGCTACCCTTATTAGGGTTTCTTGTGAAAGGAGAGCACATTCTTGTGCTAAGGCTTAATCTTCATGACTGGTATTGTTCCTGTATTGGATTGATTTTCTTCAGAGAGAAGTTTGTCGGGTTATCTCCCGTTTGGGTTTACCGGGATAAAATTCGTCTCTTGTGCACAGTGATCTTTCAGTGATCCTTGTTTATTTCCCATTACAAATGAATGATGCTATAATTGTGGGATGAAATAAATTATGAATTAAAAGTTGAAAGAGATTAAAATTATACTGCTAAAGTTATAAAACACTAACATGGTATCGTAGCAGTTCTAAATAGATGCCATTGCCAGAGATTGTTGCTTCTCTAATCCGGAAAAAACAAAGGATTCCAAGTTTGGAGACTTCTCCATAGATTGGACTTGAAAATAGTATTTTCGAAATCCCCTCAATAGGGTGCACTTATCTGTGGAAGCAAAACTCAATTCTATGAAGTTTCAATTTTTTACCTAATTTTTGCAGTGTTCCACGGGGACACATCCCGCAAGGTTGAGGACGCGTTTCCACGTTTCCTGCGTCCCGGGGACTTGGGGACTCCTGGGCGAAACTTTCCCTCCCCAACCATGCCCCTGGGAATTTTTTTTAATGTTTTCCCATTATTTTCACATTTAACAATTCCTACTTGGTACTACTTAGAAAATAAACTGATATATTTAGTATTTACATTGCACAATCATTAATATACATCAAATGAATTATTATTTTTGATATTTTATTTTATTTTTATAATTTTAGAGACGTCCCCACGTCCCCTCTGAATATCCCTAAATTTGGGGGTGGTCTCCACGCGTCCCGAATGTGCATTTCCCCGCTCCCGTGTCCCCCCGTCCCGGAAACTTGGGGGAACATTGAATTTTTGCCAGGACCAAGGAATGAGGGTTTTCAGTTTTGGACCCTTCTGGCCACACATTGGATTAGATTTTAGCACATTTGAACTCACCCTAGTAGGGTGCACCTATCTATGGAAGTAGATTTTAGTTTGGTGAATTTCCATATTTGACCTAATTATTGTCGGGGTCAAGAGCTAGGGCTTCCAGTTTCAAGCCCTTTTACCACAAATTGGGATCAACTTTAGCATTCTTGAACTCTCCCTAGGAGGGTGCATCTATCTATGGAGGCCATTTTCATTTTTTCCAAAATTCATTTTTGACCTAACTCCTGCTAGGGTTTCTAGGTCAAATTTTTAGATTTTGTCAAATGATGTCCAAAATGAAAGATAGGTTGGATGATGTTGAAATTGCAGATGAACTCCAGTATTCTTTGGTCTATACTTTTAATGTTACTACTTTAGAAATCAATAAGGTCTCGTTAGTGGATATTGGTGCTTCTAAGGACATGACAACCCAAAATCAGAATAAAAGAAAGGAAGTAGAAGAAAACTTCATGTATAAGAAGGATCTTTCAAAGACCAAATGTCACAAGTGTCAAAAAATTGGTCACTTCGCATATCAATGTCCTCAAAAGAAAATGAAAGATGGACAACATGCAACTAATATTTAAGAGCTTCCACCTCAAAAGAAAAGAAGACAGAACCAATAAAGATTTCAAAGAATAATTCCAAGTATTTCAAAAGCTTTCAGTAGCACATGAAGGTATCTACAAGGGTTATATAACTGGCAAGAAAGCCAAGGGATCGTCTCTAAACAATGATAGTAGATCCAATGAGATCTTGGATCTAGTATAGATACAAAAAGACCAATGACAGAGGCATCCCTTGGATGTCTCCTTGCAGTATGTATGATTCTTTCCAAAAGATACAAAGACATAAGATGAAGACTTCAACAAGCTCCAAAAGTTGTAAACTTGATGATGAAGAATACTAACGTCTTCAAATAAAACGATGAAGCAAAGGCTCCTCCCAAAAACTCTAGTGACTTCTGCAAGGAGGCAGAAATCAAGAGGGAGCCAACAAACATACAAAGATAAGTATTTGATATTGTTATCACGGATCTTGTAGTTGCCCCATAGAGTAATCCTATACAGGATGCCAGAGGGGACAAGCAACCAAAGCCACAACCTACGAAAACCCTAACCCCTAAAAAATGATGGTTGTCACGCCGGTTAGGATTGTTCGCTTTATGCCACTGAAGAAGCCCAAGTGACAATGGGGGAGTCCCAGGCCTATCCTAAAAGGACAAACCTACAACTAATCACCAGATCAAACCAACATACAAGGAACACGTAAGGTGAGAGCTGGAAACCCTAGATTTAAGGGATAAGCCACAGATTAAGGAATGGTTGAGTACATGTGTTTAAAGATGGTATAGATGCTACTCGAGTGAAATGAATCAATGCCTTGTGGAATTATGATCGGATTTAGGGTCAGTGTGTTCATTCACTAGATCCAACCCGAGACCCTGAGGGATTTAATCAGAAAAATGGACATTTCCCAAGGTGAGGTTGAATCAAAGAATTATGGCTTTCAACACACTTGTTTAGATATAGGATTTGACAGTATGACAAAATCCAAGCAAAAACCGGAAAAATACACACAGGGAACTGGTTGCCAGACTAAGAGGGGCGCTTTCTCCCCAAGGATCAGTGCCTGAAGGTGGGAAAATGGAGTCCAATATTGACGCCTAGGAGGGAAAGGGATTTTTCGGGATGGCCAACAAAACCCAGATCGCCAAATTTGTAGATTCCCAATGCAAATCGATCCAGTGATTTTTCCTACTTTCTATTAAGGGTTTTTTCAATAAAAATAGTGATGTGCAATGCAAGAAAAATAAAATGCCGAGAACTAACCTGAGAGACGTACCTGAATTCGATAGATAAGCTCCTAGATGATGAAGCATGCCTTCTTTCCGATCAAATAAGAGTTGCAGGCAAGCTTCTAATGAATTGAAGCTCCACTCAGTGACCCTAGCGCCCCCTTCTACCTGCCACGCCAAGGAAAACAATTAGCACGACAAAATAAACAAGATCTGCGGGATAAAGAAAGTACAAGGATGAAAAATCATAAAGAAGAAATCACTCCCTAATAACCAACACCGAGAATCGGCAACAAGGTGAGTCTCCGCACCAATGTGCCTCCCTCAGAATCTCCTTCAACCTGCAAATTAAACGGGTACAAGAAAAGATGCAAAAGCTATGCCGGATTAATCTCAATGCAAAAGAAATACAGTGCCAATCATCACCACATTCATCTATCTATCAAGAGACAAGTGTTGAATACCAAAAAAATCTCTTTATTCAATATTCCAATGCTAGAGCTCAGGGTTTGTAATGGGGGGATCACCTCTCTTAAATAGCTTGAGAGTGTGTCCACATTTTACCTAACTATCATCTGACGGTTGAGATTAAGAAATCATCAACGATGGAGATCATCAATGCAAGGATCAATACATGGATCAAGGTGACCAGATCAAAGGGGGGGGGGAACTTTTGTTCAACGACGCCTTACTAAGGTGGAAATCACAACATAACATAATATATGACATGATAGTACATCAAAGGGTGTCACTAAGGGATTAATTCACCCTATGCCCCATTACAACCTCATAACATAGCATATAACAATATAATACATCAGTTGGCCAACTAAGGGTCACCCCTAGGGGGACGTCCTCACTGGCTAAGCCAAAACAAAATAATCTCGGACCCAATGCTGACTGAAACTGTTGAAGAACTATACAAGGATCCAAAATACATTATCTAAGAAGTTTCTCTGCCATTTCCTTGACCCAACAGGCCAAATCGATTTTTTCAGGGAATTTCCTAGTTCATTTTGGGCGGTACATTCTCTAGAACTAAATAAAATCATCATAACTTTGTCCAGGCTGAGAACTGGGGCAAACTGACTATACTAGATGATCTCGAGACATAGAAGAATGGTATAAGTGACTACTCATACCCCTTGGAACACTGCAATACTCTAGGAGAATCAAAATCACTGCCATAATAATAAAACTGGCCAATAATAAAGTGATAATAATCACTGATTCTGCAATCTGAGGCCAAACTCTGAAAATTGAAACCACAGTATTGGTCCAAGGCATGTATGGAGTAAATATAAGCACGGTTGTTTTTTAGTCATTGCCTTGGGAACTGTGTTTGACTTGGTCAACTGGGTTGACCAAGTCAAAGTACCCAAACTATAGGTGAGATACTATACCAATATGATCTTGCATGTATCCGAGGTAAGAAATGCTCTAATGGTGTATATCAAAACCCAACTTAATGGTGACAATAATAATAATAATAAGGAAGATATACTTGTGCCTTTGAAAGATCATTGAACCTTCTGAAAGTCTCTTGTGCATTCCATGCTTACAAAGTTTAAACAATTTGCTACTGTTGGGTGGAGGTGGAAAAGAAGGCTTAAGGTAAAGAAGAATGACTCGTGACTGACTTTAACTATGTGATCTCTCTGAATGATAACCAATACACTCAACCAAAAAGACATATGCATGGCGGATAGTAACAGGGAATGGCAGTGTCTCACAAATGGATAAAGTACTTGGACTTGTTTCCTTCAGACTCTAGCAAGTTTTCCTTTACATTACTTTGTAATACTAAGACATAACCTTTGCAGGTTAGTCTCACCCTGCTTCCCTGTGGGGGCAAATGAGTCGAACACTATACAGTGAATGAGTACCCATCCTTTGACCATTGACCTTTTTTAATAACTTTCACTTTCACATAAGATAGTAGCCAACCTACAACAGCAGGTGCCCTGGAAATCCTTCTGGGCTACAGTAAATGACTAATGCTTAGCCCCGCTGCCAGCGAGCAATCCATACTAGACTGAATGAGAACTACCCGGTGAACACAACCACACTGGCCAAGCCACATACTTCATAGCCAAAGACACAGAACAACATGGAGTCTATCATGCATAGGGGTCAAGATGGGGAAAAGATCTTCAATCTCACAAGTTTCACTCAATCTAAGTCATGGGATAAAATTCAAACAATGGATGAACTTGATGAACGAAGACAAATGACACATGGAACCAATAGAGCACTTAAGGTTTAAAATTTGTCTTAAGCATGGCATAAGCAATAGTCTTCAACATTGGATTCTTTAATCAGTCTCAACACAAGTTTTAAGCATTAGTATATAATATAATGCATAGGTCTCAACACAAGTTTTAAGCATTAGTATATAATATAATACATAAATATATGTGATAACATATACTTTGTGTAAAAATTTTTATTTGCTTTATTTCAATTGTTATTTTATTTCATGAATAACATAACTATTTAAATTAGTATTGGTTATAACCCGTATGGACATTTCTATCATGTGTTACAAAATAGGTCCATTGTGAAGATTATGGAGACGATGATTCGTGATCAAGACCTACCCATATTCTTATGGGAAGATGTATCTAGTATGACAGCTTATGCTCATACTAAGTGCCCTCATCAGTTATAACTTATAGGAAGGACAAGACTCTTGTGGAAGCATTCACAACTTGGTTGTCCAAGTTACACTCATGTGTCAAGGAAGAAGAAGACGAGAACGATAGCTTTCAGATCTAGAAGGTCTCACATGAAGTTTGATAGTGAAGAACAAGAAGCTCTGAAGGATGAGTGTCCCTCTTGTACAGTGATCATCCTTCTAACTATCAAGACGAGACAGGCAAGCCAACAAATCTACCAAAAGATGATGCATGATTAAGAAAAGGCTAGCATAGCTTCGTAATACCTTGCAGAATGGAAGAAGGCATGCATCTCCCAACAATATTTTCAAATCTTAAAGATTCTCATGTTGTATGGCATTGATGAGTAACATGATTGATTCCAAACCTTCTAGTGATGAGGAGGAAGCAGGCCAACAGGTTTGGAAGTAAATCAAGATCAGTCCATCATAAAGAATGATGTGTGAGAGATAGTGTCGATACCTAAAGGGAAACCAATGATGACTTCAAAATGTATCTCAAGATCAAACATGCAATTATGATTGGCATTAGAGATGACTCATGGAGGATAGGTAGTTTACAGGCTCAGAGGGAGCCATGGATAGTATTCAGTGTCCCTGAAAGAATAGAAGGGTTCTCTCAACAAACCCACTTGATGGAGATGACACGGATGAATACACAAGATCAACAAGTGCATAAGGAAGCAAATTGCTTTAGTATAGCATGCTCAAATGCAAAGAGTGCAAAGTGTCCAAATCCAGAGGGAACAGGATACTTAGATGCAGAGGAAGTAGTATGTGCCCACACAGATTGAGTAGCTTGTTGATGATAAAGAAGACTTTATACAAAAACCAGGCACCCAGGAATTGATATGTACTTGACAATTGATATGGATTCCAACCTTTACTACAAGGTTGTGTGATTGATGATTTGTTCCATTGTGGGAATAGTGAAATTCAGTGTCGAGTACAAAAGGGAGTTGGCCTCAGAGTTTAAGATGAAGGGTCTCAGCCTGATGCATTACTTCTTGATATAGGAAGTATGGCATAAACCAGATGAGATCTTCCTTAGACAGAGGAAGTACATAGTTGAGATCTTGAGAGATTCAGGATGATGAACTACAAGTCCATAATTATCACTATGATGACAATCTGAAGACACTGAGTGATTACACTTCGGATTAGATTTGGTGGATCCCATGATGTATAAGCAAATGATTGGATCCTTGATGTACCTAGTTAACACCAGACCAGATATTTGCTTTGCAGTGAACACCTTGAGCCAATGTATGGTGAATTGCAGCAAAGTATGTGTTGAGGTACATATGTGGTACAATTGGATATGACTTGAGATATAAAGTTGCAAAAAATATATAGAGTCTGACTAAGAGGAGTGCAGTGGACAGAGAAAGCGTCTTGAAGCATTGTTTCAACTTGGAACAGTTATGATATCTTGGATTAGTAGGAAGCATGCTTCTATAGCACTCAGTACAGATTGCAGGTATGGTGCAAGAGGGAGCAGTGAAGCTGCAGTAAATATCCACGAGCAAGCAGATAGTCAATATTCTCACCAAACCTTTGTCCAAGGCAAAGTTTGTATACTTCAGGGGCAAGCTTGGCATGATGGAGAATACCTCTCTAAGTGAGAGGAAGAGTTGATGGATACACAATGATGAGCAGGCAGACATTCATATGAGATGAATGACCTAGACGATCTTATAGATGAGCCGACAGACATTCATATGAGATGAATGGCCCAGATAATCATCTAGATGAGCATAGAGAAATTCATGTGAAATGAATGATCCTGAAGAGCAGTACAGGTACTTTACAATACAGATGAGTAGCATCGGGAATACATTCTCCACAAGTATGCATGGTGATGGAGACTGATACATTCACTCACAGAAATAGCCAGTTTAGCTAGTGATGAATGGCCCAGGTGATGCAATACTGAATAATGTTCTCACCAAGATAGTTGCTTGCTAGGTGGAGAATGTTTCCCTCACTGAGAGGGAGTGTTGATGTTCTCATGAGTTTCCAACATCAGGCAAACATTTTGTAGATCATTCTCTTAGAGGTTTGCGACCCATGGAGAAAATGGCCCCTTCATAGCCTTAATTAGTCATGTGGGCTAATTAATAGAGGGCTCGAATGCTTAGCCTAGAGCCAGTTATGTGTGAAAGGAGTGGTAGTAGGCTAGAGGTGACATTCCGTACTCAGTGTGTGGAGTGCTTCGTAGCGAGAATGATGTATTCTTTATAGAGTGAGATGACTTGTCTATGTATCTCCTTGTATATTAGACAAAGTCTAATCTAATGTTGAAGTTGACAATTGGCTCTAATAAGTGTCTGGGACTTCTTAGAGTATGGTCAACTCAACATCTCCTTGTATATTAGACAAAGTCTAATCTAATGTTGAAGTTGCCAATTGGCTCTAATAAGTGTTCGAGACTTCTTAGAGTATGGTCAACTCAACATTAGAGCTCTTGGGTAAGAATATGACCGCATGTGATGAGACATCAACGAGGAGAACTTTTCTATGATGAAGAAATGTCCATGAAGTCAAGATAAACCATTGAATAAGTCCTAAAGAACATTGAAGAAGAACTTCCAAAAGACAAGCAGTGTTGATGATCGTGTAAGAAGAATACCTTCCTCACTAAGAGGGAGTGTTGATGTTAATGTAGCATCAGAATATATTCTTATTACAATTGGTCCAGTCATCCCTACTAGTTATGATTGAAAGGGGTAAATTGGCCCTAGAAGATAAAATGACAAGTCGGCTTGAAAGATAAATAAAGAATAAATAAAAGTTCAAGACGACCTAATTGTGGAAATTTCTAGTCAACTAAAGAATATAAATAGAAGTGTTATCACACTTCATCTAACACATTCACAACACACTTCTCTCTCTCACAACTGTGAATCATCTAGCTGGGTTGTCCAAGATCAAAAGGAGCAATATTTGGGGTTCTCTTATTCTATTGAAGACTCGCTACCCTTATTAGGGTTTCTTGTGAAAGGATAGCACATTCATGCGCTAAGGCTTAATCTTCATGATTGGTATTGTTCTTGTATTGGATTGATTTTCTTTAGAGAAAAGTTTGCTGGGTTTTCTCCCGTTTGGGTTTCCCAGGATAAAATTTGTGTCTCTTGTGCATGGTCATCTTTCAGTGATCCTTGTTTATTTTCAGTTGCAAATGAATGATGCTATAATTGTGGGATAAAATAAGTTATGAATTAAAGGTTGAAAGAGGTGAAAATTATTCCGCTAAAGTTATAAAACACTAACACCATCTTCATAACCTAGGAAAAAGAACTCCAAATTATATATATAACTACAAATAATATATAATAACAAATAAATTACATATAATATTATTACAAGTAAATATATATATTAAAAAGTTTACTATTATTATAATGATACTATTTAATTATAATTTTAGTTATTTTCTAAGTTTTAAATTTATTATTAAATATATAAAAAAGGTAGTGGTATATGTAATCAATTATGAATAAATATAAAATAATATGATATAAATTTAAAGTTTAACACTAGATCATTTATTATGTGCACGAGAATCTGCCTCACATCTTGTGTAACAAACATAAATACAAATAATGTTATATATAATTAATAATTAGCTTAGAAAGTTAGAATATTATTATTAAGAAATGGTGCCTATGTAAAGACACAACTTATATTATGAAAGGTCGCCTTAATAGCCTATAAAGGCCAAAGCCATTTTCTCATAGTAATCACCATTCATTTTCTTATTCAATACAAATATGTATATACATATATTTGGTATATCTAATTATTTAGCAGTCGGCTATGCATTTCCGCATATAAGTGCAACATTGGTATCAGAGCGAATTATGAGCATCAACCATGGATTCTGTTAATGAAGAACTTACAACGATCTTAGAGCAATCTAGTAACGAGATGAATGAAACATTCAATCGCATGGAAAAAAGACAAAAAGAAATGGAAAAAAGACAGAAATATTTGACAGAATTGACAAGCTGACAGAACGTATGAAGGGTGTTGAAAAAAGAAACGAATAATTATGTGACATCCAGAAAAAATGATGAAGACAAGGAGCATGCTACACAATATTCACATACTTCTCAAGTCACCACCATTACCATCCCAACGAAAGATGGAGTTGACATCCAACAATTAGATCACCAAGTCACTAGAGATAGAGATGAGGAAAATAATGCACTTGCAGACCCTCCATTTTCACCTATTGTTGCCACTGTCACTGCCATCAAGGAAAATTTGGAGTTGCTGAACAAAGAGGATTTTGATAGAAAGCTAGAATGGATTAACGATGAAGAAGCCACCAAGGCTAAAGACCTAGATTTTGAAGCCAAACCCAATTGCAAGAATAAAGAAAGACGGCTACAAGAATACAAGAGGAGACTTGCAAGAGTACCCAGGAGTGCGGCGTAATAGTTACATCAGAGACAATGCAAAATATGGTTTTGGTTCCTTGGGAAGATCATAGAGTTGTTAGCTAAGTTACCTGGTTCAAGTTCATGTTTGAATTCAACATGAATGAAATTCGAAAAAAAATCATCAAGCAAATTGTTAGTACTAAGTACCAGTTTTCGGGAACGCAGGTTTTAATGAGAGTTACATAATTAGAAGTTGGTTTTGTGATAGGAGCAAAAGGAAACTCTGCAAGATATATAGGTCAGACAACTGGTGTCGTGGTGCAGTCATGGACAAAAACTAACTTCAGTAATGTTGATGCAATTCCAATCAGAGTATTCCATATACAAGGCAAGAAACCTCTTGTGCAAGCTGCTGTCAATCTTAGAGATTTACGTGAGTGCAAGAGGGAAGAAGAAATCGTGCAAAGAGAGATGCCAGACAAATCAAGTGAAGAGTCATTGAAGAAAACGCTAAAAGACAATCAGGAAATAGAGCTAAGAAGTCAAAAGTCAGATAATGCCAAGGAAAATAATGCAACTATTCAAAAAGCAGTTGCGGCTAAGAAAATTAAAACCTTGCACTATATTATTAATGTTACAAGCAAGTTGAGGGAGTCCTTGCTTGAAAATCAGTCAGATGATTAGATAGTTGAGGCAATTCGAGCATGCAATGCTAGTAGCTCAACTGCAGAAAATTGGCATAAGACACCCCTGATAAAGATCATCTCCAAAATACTATATATTGCAGTCGTTTGTGCACAAAAACGCCTCATGGGCATTCAGAACCACATGCCCAAGCATCTTAAGAACCCAGACAAGAACAACAGCTGGCCAGCTGTAAAGACGTTTGGATTGAAGTTGCCTAAAACACTATAGATGTGCATGACCATTGATGCATAGTCTTCGGACCAGCTTCATATATTTTTATTCTAAGTTTAAGGTTGCACACGCGCCTATTTGCATTGCAACTCGCGTGTCACACAGGACTATTTGTATTGCAACCTACATGTACATTGAACACGCGAGTTCCCTTCGAGCAACAAGTGTGTTATATGCACCTTGCTTATATACATATTCGCGTGTACCTTAGTTCGACATTAAAAAATATAAATCATGATTAGATGAGATTAGTTAGGCCTTAATCCATAACTATCCCAACTGTCTCAACCATCCTAACCTTCGAAACCACTCTATTTCCCAATGTATAAATAGAGGCCTTGGAATGGGGCTAATCAATCAATTCTAGAAGAGCAAAGTTATGCTGGTGGTATCCCTTCAGAGTCTTGGAGCAGCAGAACTTAGTGTCCTCGGTTGCAGAGGAGTCCTTGTTTCAGAAACTGGGTTATATTCTCACATATTCACTATTTGTTAATAAAGAGATTTCTTCTTCCAATCTTTGTATTGTGCTTTTCTCATGTATATTGGTTAATGAATTATTTCAATTATGTTATTAATATGCATTTCATCTAACCTCTGGTATATATATGTATGAGATATTGCTTGAAGAATTGGCTCTTTGCAGGTGAAGAGGAGCAGCCCTAGAAGCTTTGGAGAAGTTCAAAGTAGGAGAAGACCAAGATTGGATCAACCGTCATAAACCAGATAAGCCAAACTCTCTTCTTATTTCTATTTCATTTTCTATAAAAGCTGATTGTCTGCAAGTCTATTAGTAAGTTGGTAACCCTAGACCCTATGTTACAAGGGTGTATTGTCCTGTACAATAAGTTCCTAGGATAGGCCATTACCATCCTTCTTGTCAACTTAGCAAACTGAAGCACGTCTCCTCGTGAGACTGCACTAGGGTTCCTCCTTAGTTTTTCTAGGCTATTTGTTTGACCTAGGAACCCTTCCTCACTAAGTTAGCCATCCTCCCTAGAAGCCCTAGGTTGGGTAGGGGATTTTGCTAGGGTAGATTTCCCTTGGTTGTCACCATACTTACCAAACTCGAAATCGGCAATAAATTAACGAGGAAAAAGAGCAAAGAGTGTTAATCAGATCGGGAAAAAATCAGCAAATACAAAAAATTAAATACATACCTATATTTCGAGTTAAAAAAACATTTTTCATAAATATTCAAAATAGCCATATCCATATATTGCAAGATATAAATAGATGTCCAAAATATATCAACTCATAAAAACTAAAATCGATTTTTTATACCCTAGTGTCGTCGATTGAGTAAAATTGGTTTTTTATGCCCTTGGTCGTGACTCATGACTCCTCTGTCGAGTCTATTCAATTCTCTGTTCTAAACTCCTATCTCTATCCGTGGCCCTGAATCCTTCATGCCTGGCCTGCTGCTGAGTGCTGAGTAAAGTGTAAAAACTGAAACAATGACAGTCGGTCCGACCTTCGTCATTGCTCTGTGCAGGAGTGCTCACGTCGCCCAAAAGTTCAAAAAAGCGACAGCGTGGCTTTCAAATGGTGTTTTAAAGGCAACTTCAATTCACGACAACGGTAAATCGTGTCTCCAACTCGTCGAGCCGAGTTTAAATCAGCGATTTATTCTAGTTCAATCGCGTAATCGAGAAGCCCGAGTTTGACTCGAGACGAGTTGAATTAGCTCGTTTAGTTGTCGATCTGAGTCAAACTCAAAATAATCACGATTCCTGTTACAATGGTTGTCACATCTTCTCTTTTCCCAAACCTAGTCAATAGGGTTAGATAGATTGCATTTTACGTAATAGATTAGGGTAATTTTAGGTCTACATTTTTATGCCAAAAACCCTAAAATGCAAAAAAAAAATTGCATTTTTTATCCTCCCTAAAATTTCGGCCTCTCTGCCTACAAATTTGCCTTGGCCTCTAAAGCCCTAAAAACACTAAGGTGGAATTATAGGGAACCCTAAAAATACAAAAATTTCAAAAATCTCAAAATCTGCCTCAAAAGCTAAGTAACAGGACACTTCCAAATAGGGCTCGTGTCCCGTATTCCACGTGTCAGACACGACACTTGCCCTAATACGTGTCCGACACCATAATTTTTGTGTCCCAAAATCTGGACACTTTTCAACACGTGTCAGACACTTGCCAAGAATGTGTCCTGATTTCTGGACATGTGTCCTATCAAAAAGGGTACAAAGGAGGAGGAGGATAGAGGAAAGAGCTACGACAGTAATGTTAATTTTGACATGGAGGAGCAGGAAGACATTTGACAATGGCTAGTACCATTGATGAGCTATGATATTCTTACTCGTGGCTATTTAGTATTTTCATTTTGTATCTAGTGGTACAGTAGATACTAGACTTAGTACTAAGTAGTATCTACTCTATTTTGTATTTGTCGGTGGCATTCTCTCGATATCTATGTAATACATTTTGATTTTTGTGGTTTAATGAGAAATATCAGATATGCAATTTATGGTTCAAAGTTCATGATTCATTGATAATTTTATAACTGATTCATCATTGTCAAATTTCAATTGAATGATATTCTGATTGATGTACATTGTATATACTTCTAGTTTTTAAAAAATGTAGATCTTTATGTATTTTTTTAATATATATATATATAATTTTTTTTAATATATATATATAACGTGTCCCTCGTGTCCTATTTCTGGGGTCGTCGTGTCACATGTCGAATACTCGTATTTTCGTGTCCCGTGTCCTCGTGTCATGTGACTTAGCTCAAAAGGTACTAAAACTGTCCTAATTTTACGCTAAACCTACCCTTCTTCCCTCAGCTACCCTCGCTGCTCCCTCATACCATCATTGCCCTCCATAATAGCTTAAACACGCCTGGAGGAGGTTCGGGCAGCCTCCCTCCATACTCGTCCTGCTGTTTAAGCCCTCCTTTTTTCACCAAAAAACTTCGCCCTACCCTACCTCTACCTCTCGCTTGCACTAGCTCCTTGTTTCCCTGACTTGCTCCCTCTCTTCTCCATTCGGGTCTGCTCTTTTCCTTAGGGTTACCTCAGTCCAAGGTCACTTTTTGTGACAGCATTTCCCTATCATACAGGGTTTGCCCTTTACAGTGGCAGCCCTCCCATTCACCATAACTTTGTCATCCTAACACCTTTCCACACACACAACCTACAACACAGTCTGTAAAATTAATGCAATTGTTTAATGACCAATCATCTACTGAATACAAATCTATATTGCTAAGCCACACTTATGTTGTCATTTGTGAATGTAATTTATGCAAGTTTAATATGAAATACAATTGACACTACAAGGCTGATATAAACACTGGCTTTGATGGATGACTGAATACACACTGCTGCTATATGAAATACTTACTGCTGCTGTCAGATACATCTATTCCAAACCTTCTGATAGTTATTTCAACTAGGTGCACATATAATCAATTGTTTGAATACCATTATTATGCTGATGTCCATGTTATATTTTAAGTGCAGTCTGAAACCTATGGTTGCATGCTAGAATAATGATGATGATTTATAAAACCATATAATTGTACTACATTAGTGAATGATACTATCTCTTGTACCGCTGACTCTTTAATGCTATACTGAATACTTGCTGCTGGTACATACTATACCTTTACAAAATTCAGACCTCATATTGGTTATTTCAATGCATGTATTGGATGTTTCACGAGTATAGATATACAACTGATATATTGCTGGGCTGTTGTTCGTTATGTTTCAAGTGTTCAATGCTGCTGTAAGTACTTGGGTAAATGAATGAATGCTTACATGCTGTACTGAAATGGTGTCACAACTATTTATTTCATGCTCTTGCTGTTGTACCTATGCTTTTGGTCAACAATAAGTGCTTATACTAGAATAATATTTACCTTTGTGTTTTGATGCTTACATAGTAGGATAGGATTGATCTTTGGGCTCATATGTTGCTGCAATAATACTAGTACACTCCATATACCCACATATCACAATTCATCCTCTAGACTCCATAAGGAACTGGTTACTAACATCCACGAAAGAGATATATTTTAGTGTTTAGTGACTTTGCAGAGTCAAAATAGAGCTCTCCCCTAGGAGGCTTCGGCTTCCGAAGTAGTTGGGAGAAGTTGACTAAGGCGACAGTGGTCACTTCATCCTCATATGCTTACCGATGGCTTGGGTTGTCATTTCAACCGGTAACAGATAGGAAATCTAGTTTAGGGAAAATGTTTATCTATTTCATCAACTAGAAAGAAATGGGCTATGGTTAACTTATCATCTAGAGAAGGAGGGCATCAAGTTGCAATAGGAGATGTGTACAAAGTAATCTAGATTAGGAGGATTCTTGATGATACAGGTGTCCAACAAAGTGATGCAACCCCTTTGTACTGCAGTAATCAAGGAGCAATGAAGACAGTGAAAAGCCCAGTGTCACACAAAGAAAAAGCATATAGAAATTCACCAACACTTCATCCAAGAGAATTCTCAAAATAGGAAAATCAAAATCATTTTGTATTGTCCTCCCCAAGGCCATATAGTTGATGGGGCAAAGTTGTAAAGTGTCATGACATCCTTGGTGCAAAAGTTAAAGAATTGGTCATTAAGGAAGGATGATAGAATAATGACTGATCTTAACATAAGTTGCGCGAAACGGAGAAACGCCTGGAAGTCTCCAAAATGGGAATGGCAGAAACAATATATAGATAGATAGATAGATATTAAAAAACACATTATCTTGCAAGAAAAAAATGACACACAAATGATATTTTTTAAGGAAAATCATGTCAATATCATTGATTACATATACAGCAGCATATTTTTTTTTAAATGGAAAAAACCAATTTTTTATCCCATCTGAGGGACCTGCAGCCCTCTTGGCCGCCCCTGAGGGTCAACAAATGGAAGAATTGATGCCAAAACGCCACCTGTGCAGACCAAAATGCCATGGAAATGCCAATGGCCATACCGTACAGCATTTCGCAAGCGTGAAACATTGTACGATATGGCTGCTGGCGTTTCGGCAATGTTCCATACCAATTTCGGCGTTTCATGAAGTTTCCAGGACTGATACGCCTGTTAACTAGGCGTTTCCTGCAACATAGATCTTAACATAAGTTTGTAAACTAGGTTAGTATTCGGCCTAGTTATATACGTTGTAGGAACTTTACGCTAGTAAATAAAGCACATGTTGATTAATTAAGTCAGTTAGGGATTAAGACATAATCGCATACTTTTGGGAGTTCTAAGGTTTTTCAGCAGTGGGCTTTAACTCCTACAGTGAAATAATAATTTCGCATTGTGCACAATTCTCTTGGATCTTTGACTGTTCACGCAATGAACCAATTCTTTAAGCAACTCAAATACAACACTTGTTGGTTACAGATCCATCCCTTCATTAATGATAAAGCGCAAAATATCAACATGAATGCAAAAATTCAAAAGGAATTACTCACCCATAATGCTTTACCATTAGGTTTCATCTTCAGCTTTCGAATCCCTTGAACTAATGCACCAGAAGGCCAAATACTCTAATGGATGCATTCAGTTTATCCTTGTATCATAGTGCGCACAACAACTATCGCTAAATTCCTCATAACATGGAACAAACTCATCAACTACTAACGCCACCCCTTAAAATATCATACACAGACCCTAGAAGTATGCCTTATTATCTAGACTCCATTTGCATGGTTACAATCTGAGTGGTACCACCATACCTTGGTAATCAGTCAGTGTTAGCTAATGTTACAGAATTGACCATTCAGTCTCAACAGTTCATGAGTACCTCAAGCTTTGTTCCAGCCTTGCCTTACTCCAGTGTTGTGCGACCTTTGGGAAGTAGTCAGAGATCGGTGCTTCAGGAGGGTAGCACATCCTGGGCTATTGTTAGCAGAGTTTTCAGTTCAGGCTTCCAGCTTTCTATTTCTAGCAGTTTTTCCCATGCATCAAACTCACATGCAAATTGAGGGGCATGCATGGGGATGGAGGACAGTCATATGGCCACTTTCAAATTACGCAAATTGAGGAGCATGCATGAGGATGGAAGACAGTCACATGGCCACTTTCAAATTACTGACTGCAATTTTTAGCAGTATTTATCTTTTCCAGTAGCAGATGGCAGTACATTTTGATACCCATTGGAGTGATGGGATTATGGTGTGAATTTTCAAATTTTGGGTGAATCAAGGAATTGATATTTTTGGCAAGGTTTTATTTTTTATAAGGTTGTCACAACAGGGTAAAAATAATATTTCCAGGTACCCAATATAGAGATTAGCCTAGCCCATGGTTTTGATTTCAAATAGGGCTATTCTTGAGCAAGCTATTTTTAGCCAATGGGGGCTATTTCAGGCAAGGTGATTACATTTTTGGATACCCAGTATGGCATAGGCTATCAATGCAAATTTTCAGGGCATTCTAGGCACATCTAATTTTCAGGGACTGGTTACGTTTTGTCACCTGTTATTTCTGGAGTTGTGTTTTAACTTTGAAGTGAGATTTGGAATCTATTTCACTGCTATTGTCACTAGAAGATGGAGCACTACACCCGAGGGTGTTTCAACTTTCGTGTGACCTGTTGTAATATGTGCATTGTGTTGAAATTTGTAGTGAGGAAGGTCTTCTACATTGCTTGGTGTCTAGGCATGTAGAAAGGACCTAGGTAACTCTCCTGGTCATTAACTTTAGAGTTATAAAGTTAATGTGAGTTTTTATTAAAGTTGTGAGTGAAAATAATTTTTTTATTTCATATAGTGTAATTTGTCTCACCCATGGAAAGTGAAGAGTCACTTGGGAAGGAAGTGACAAAGTCACTTGAGAAAGTGAAGAGACAAAGTCATTCTCACAATTAATAAAAGGAGAAGCAAGAAAGTTTAAAAATACACATTCCAAGAGAGTTGGAGAGAAGTGTGAGAGAGAGGGCATACTTTTCCCAAGCAGAGGGAGCCTGAATCCCAAGAAGAAAGCTTGCAGCATTGATGGGTGGTATGGTACTGTACAGCAGTGTTAGGCTGTACAGCATTTAGTTTGGAGGCTGTACTGTGATTTCTGAGAAGCTGCCTGTGTGCACAGAAATTGAGTTCACTGCTGTTGGCACTTGATTCGAGGTGTTAGTGCTGTTGTTAAGTCCTTACAACAGTGTTGATGTCTGTGCATATAACAGAGATGATTTTGCTTCCTGAGAAGACCGTACAAGTGATGTCTTTACTATTGAACCTGAGCACAGAAATCAAGGTAGATTCCTGTAGCTGGTTCGGTTGGATTTCGTGTGCATTTCAAGGTGTTTGTGGTCACAGATTTCAAGTTTTGTACTATGCATTCAATGCTGTTATGTACTGCTGTTCTAACTTTTGTGGGAGATTTTCCTCAAGCTCAATAATAATTTTCTCTGAACTGGTTTTCCCACTATAGGACTTTTCGAGGGTATTTGAATTTTGAACCAAACTATCAGTGTCAAATGTGTTATAACTGTCTGCTGTTAAGTAATTGTTTCTGCTGTAAAATGTACCTAGTTAGCAGTATATCAGCTTACAGTGCATGTGAAATGTATTAGTGTTAGCTTCCTGTAGAAGACTGATGTCAGAGGTTAGCTAGGTGTTTGACAAACTCTGCCAGTGAACTGTGTGCACAGATTTTGTGAATTTCTACACATTGTTATTTTTGGCCAATATATGAGTGCCCACCTATTGGGCTTGATATTGTTTTTTAAACAATCATGCTATATTTTTGTCAAGGAGACTTATGTTGTGAAGTTTCCTTGATTAGCAATCGTATTTTTGTCTCCACCTAGAGCACATGGAATGAGGAGCTATTTTATGGTTGAGTGTAAGGTAAGACACTTGTTAGTATCAGCAGAGGATGGAGCACATGGCTTCATGAAGATGCTTTTTGGGAGAATGCTTTAATTACACTTTTTATTTTCTTCCAAAACTAGGGCACATGGCTTGGAGGAGAGTTAGGACTTAGTTTATTTTGGATTATTATCCTTTTATTGCCCCTGCACCCTCTTTGGGAGGAGTTATCTTTGGCATACTGCACTTTTGACTTCTATTAATAGCCAGGGATATTTTTGTGCACTTCCTTGCCTATTCTTTAATGGCAGAGGAGGTATGAAGAAAAAAGATAACATGTTATTGTTTATTAGTAACACTCCCTTGCCTATTTTATAATGGGAAAAGGCGTAGGGTGAAAAGGGATAGCATGTTAATATTGTTTACTAGTGATTTTCTTTGAGTCCCTTACTTTCTACACCCTTTCCCAGTTGGAGTAGTTGGAAAACGTAGCCATCATTGAGGTAAAGATTGCTCACATTGTATTCATGTAATTGTATCACGGAATACTAGTGTGAGAAGGTGCTTTGGATGTGGTGGAACATCCCCCAATAGCTCTTGTAGGTGGAAATGATATTCCCCCATTTGTAATTACAACTTTGGAAAAAAGGGTAGCTTCTATTCAGTGGCTATATCTCATTGTTTATCATGTTTCTTGCTATACTCCCCCTTGACTAATTTTCTACACCCCATAGCCCATAGGTTTCAAGACACTTAGGTCACTATTAATAATTTCGTCATTTATACTTGCTGTTTATTATATTTCTGCACACAGGTCTGTGCTTCTAAGAGCAGGTTTTTGGGGTTTAACAGTCGATTTACATGATTCCCACAGCAGCAGTTTGTTCTTAGGGGTAAATCTACATTCTTACTGTTTGGTGTGTTCTTATGCAGATTACAGGTCTGATATTTAGAATTACAGAGTATTTATTGCAGTTTTGAAGAGTTTTTCAATCTTTAGGATTCAAACTTTGCTTACAGGTTGCATAGGGATTCTCCCCTATGGTTAGTAAGCATTAACCTAAAATGCAGGGACATTGTACGAAGTGACAGTGTAAATTCTCCAGTTACCTTGGAGTGCTTCCAGTTTCAAGT